>CM037091.1:65495742-65948242 GCA_020916435.1 Oxytropis ochrocephala | reverse complement strand
ACACAGATGGCATCAGTAAGAAGAAGGAGAAGGGGACCCACAGAGGTCTTCCTGTCTTACGAGGGCAATGAGCCTGCCTCCTTGGCACTCATCTGACGGTCTTCTCGACCTCTTGATTTCTCTCTTGGCTGAGTTCCTACACTTGCCTTATTCTCTAGTTCACTTTAACGCCCGAGCGGCAACGAACCTCGCTATTATTGCCAATCGCAATAACGTAATTAAACATACACTTATACTTTAAAATAGATGAAATGCAAATAAAAGTGCAGGTATTTAAAAGCCAGAAAAATGGGATGGCCCCCGATTGTGCTTACATCTTCAAGATGGCCCCGGACATGCCCGAGGCCAACCAAACAAAACAAATGACTTAAAAGAAAAAGATTACAAAGGCCGAAGGGAACTCAATTTTCTCCAGCATTCTCCTTCGGAGTCTCTTGGTTTTCTCCCGGAGTGCCTTCCTCGCCGCCGGCTGCATTCTCGTCTTCCTCGGCTGCTTTCTCTACAATTTCAGGAGGGGCGTAGACTACTTGTCCATCTCTCTCTATGATCTTGCCGTTTTCGACCCGTTGGGTGAGATGGACTCGGTTCACTGGGAAGTCAGGATTAAGCACCAAGACTTGAGAAAGGCATCGGGTATACCCGTGTTTGGCCATCTCGGCGTTGGACTTCTTCAGGGCCTGGCATCTCTTCTCGGCCTCCTCCGCCTTGGTCTTAGCAGCCTCTGCATCCTTCTGCGCTTAGGCCATGGAGGAATCAAAGCTACGTAGTTCTTCCTACGTACCTCCGGATGCAATGGAGGAATCAAAGCTACGTAGTTCTTCCTGAAAAAGGTTTGTGGGTTGGTATTTTTTAGTGTAGGGGTCCTAGGATTCCTTGGTATGCAATACTCATCGATTCTAGGACGCCGACTAACCCGATTGTACAACCGACTTAGTCCCCTACTTTTGAAAGTATTTTTGAGGTTTTATGAAAGAAGTTTGTTTGATGTGAGGTGAGTTGGTTTTAGAATAGGTATTCTAGAACTCCAGAACTGTACAGCTCATTAGTTCTAGAACGCTGACTAATCCGGTTGTACAACCGACTTAGTCCCTGTTCCCAGCCGACCACCCAGGAAGGCTCGGATATGACACGCCTCCTAGCCGATCATCAGGGCTCAGAAGACGAAAACCAAAGCTCCTGCGCCCTCATCACCAAAGCTCCCGTCGACGACACATCAAGGCCGGCACACAGACCACATCCCGGTCAAAGGGCCGACGCCTCCAAAGGACTCGGCCTCAGGCGAAAGCCCTACTAGATATATTAGGCAAGCCCGAGAATCTCGCCTGAGATCCCGCGGCATTCATGTACCATTATGAGCATTTATGACGTATTGTAATATAAATATATGCCCATGAGGCCAATGAAAAGGGATGAACATTTTACTCCTCACATACTACGTTCTTGTGTTCTTGCTAAACCCTAATCCAGGGAATAGTTAGGAACATTGGCGCCCACCGTGGGGCCCGGTAGAACTTTCCCACCCCACGTCAGAACAGCAAGCCCTACTTCACCATGGTAGGAACCAGAGCTAACGGTGGTGCTTCCACAAGCACCACGGATCCCAGGATACTTGAGTTGATGGAAGCAGTGAGAACGCTTCAGGAACAGAATGCAGAATAAGCTCGGAGGAACGAAGAACAGACCCTTCGCGCTCAGGCGCTGGAAGCCAGGGAGGCTCGGCTCCACGAGCGATTGGTCGCCTCCGAGAACAACGAACGGAGTCGCGAGCGCCCCTGAGGGCGTTTCAGCCATTTACAGCAGAGATCGAGGCGGTACCCATTCCCCCCGGTTTCGAGAGCCCGCCATTGGGACTTACGACGGGACGGGAGATCCCCAGAGTCACGTTGACGCTTTTCAAACCCAGATGATGATCAGTGGAGGTAATGACGCCATCTGCTGCAAAATGTTCGCAGGCACACTTACCGATGTCGCTCTCAAGTGGTTCAAGGGGTTAGCCGCTCGATCCATCAATGGTTTTGAGGACCTCGCCAGCCGCTTCGTCCAACAATTCTCTGCTAATAAGAAGAAGCTCATCCACCCGGGAGACTTGTTCGACCTCAGGCAGGGACCGACAGAGCCGTTGAAGAAGTACTTGGAGCCTTTCAACAAAATTACAGTACAGGTTGAAGACCCGGACGAGAAGTTTTTCGTAACAGCTTTCATGAAGGGCCTCCGAAATGGGACCTTTAGCGAAGCACTGTCTATCACCACTCCCAGGAACATGGACGAGGAACATGGAGCGAGAGCAGACAAACACATCGAAGCCGAGGACACAGCCGCCGCTTCCAAGGATGCCAGAGAGGCTAGAGGACCTAGAAGGCCACAGTCGCCGCCGGAACGAGGAAGCCGACCCGAACCCTTCTTGGCCTCGGCCCGCCGAGACCGAGGAGGAAGAGCTCGCAACGGAAGTCGCCGAATCCGAAAGCACTTACACTCCACTCGGGGCCCGACCATCCGCCATTCGAGCAGCGGTCTCGCCGAGCGGAACCATCACGAGCGGCTCCATTCGTCGGCACCATGGGTAAGTATCCTGACGCTTATTGCAGGTTCCACAGGACGGAGGGTCACACCACCGACGATTGCTGGACCTTGAAGCAACAGATTGAACAGCTCATCCAGCGAGGATTTCTGAAGAAGTTCGTACTCTCAGACGAACAAAGGAAGAGGCGGGCGGAAAACCCGCGGAGAAGACAACCCCCCAAGAGGGGAGGACCAAGGAAGGAGTCAATACAGAAAGAGGGCCATGAAGTAGCTGACCAGGGAGTAGTCAACACCATCTCGGGCGGATTCTCTGGTGGTGGCCCCTCATCCTCATCCACAAGCACTGCCGAAGATCCAGTCCCGGTCTACCCGCCGATCTCTTTTGATATCACAGATTTCAACGGAGTCCAGCCCCACTCCGACGACCCAATTGTGATATGCGTCACCACCAGCGGATACAAGGTGGCCCGAGTACTTGTAGATGGAGGAAGCTCCGCCAACGTGATGTATTGGAAGTGCTTCAAAGAGCTCAAGCTGCCAGAGGAGCTGTTGAAAAGTTACTCAGGTACACTTGTCGGTTTTGCAGGCGAACAGGTGGAGGTCCGAGATTATCTGGACCTGAGAACAACCTTTCAAGCGGAATCGATCAAAACAAGTGGTCTTTGAGGTACATGGTCGTGAACGCAAAGTCTTCTTACAACATAATCGTGGCGCGTGCCCACCTCAACTCCTTGATGGGCGCAATCTCCTACCCTCATCTCGCCTCAAATATCCCGCCTTGGCGGGAAGTAGGAACGGTGAAGGGCGACCAGGCGATGGCCCGCAAGTGCTATGCAGAAAGTGCGATGATCAAGTCACTCGGAGGGGACCGAGGCGAGGAAGAGCAACCACTGCAGTTTCCTTGACCTGGATCCCAAAATGTATGACCCGATAAAAGAAGGAAAGAGACCACGCCCAGCAGGCGATCTAAAGGAAGTCCTGATAGGCCCTGTGCTTGTCAAGAAGTCCAATGGCAAGTGGAGGATGTGCATCGACTATACAGACCTCAACAAGGCCTGCCCAAACGACGCGTATCCCCTGTCGAGCATTGATGGCCTTGTTGACGGAGCATCTGGCTTCAAGCTTCTCAGTTTCATGGACGCATACTCTGGCTATAACCAGATCAGGATGAGCCACACCGATGAGGAGAAGACTGCTTTCATGACCGGCCGCTCCAACTACTGTTACCAGGTGATGCCGTTCGGCTTGAAAAACGCTGGCGCAACCTATCAGCGACTGATGTACAGGATTTTCGAAGAAGAAATCGGCAAGACCATTGAAGTCTACGTCGATGATATGGTGGTAAAGTCTGCAACAGACCCCGATCATGTGACCAATCTGGCCAAGATATTCAAGCTACTAGAAAAATATGATCTCCTACTAGAAAAGCAGGAGAATTCCTGGGATACATCCTCTCTCATCGGGGCATCGAGGCCAACCCCTCCCAATGCCGAGCAATCATCAACGCCAGAAGCCCATCCACAACCAAGGAGGTGCGGGGTTTTAGCGAGGCCAAATAGGGCGCTTTCCGATTCCTGAGGCGTCAGCAGACAGAGTAAAGCCATTTTTCAAGTTACTAAGGAAAAATTCAAGTTTCAGCCCTAGTCGGAAGAATGTGAGCATGCACTCCAACAGCTCGGACGAAGACAGCAACACCCCAATTCTCACAAAGACCAAAGCAAGGTATACCCTACTACTATACTTGGCGTTTCAAAGACGCTTGCGGTGCGGTTCTAGTACGAGAACAAGACGGAGCCTGGGTTGCCAATATACTACGTTAGCGAGAATGTGGAGGGGAGCAGAGCTGAGATACCAAAAAATAGAGAAGGCCGCCACGCGATGCGTCCTGCAGCAAGAAAACTCAGCGAAGACTTCCAAAGCTACTCGGGATAGTGGCCCGACTTGCCAATTCGCCAAGTCCTTGCAAAGCGAGTTAGCCGGAAGAATGGTAGCATGGTCTATTGAACTATCGGAATTTCACATAAAGTATGTACCCAGGGGTCCCATTAAAGCACAAGCCCTGGCAGATTTTGTGGCAGAACTGGTGGAAGCAGAGCACAAGACCGCCCGATGAGCGATCCTTTTGGACACTTTGCGTAGACGGATCCTCTAACACAAGGGGGAGTGGTGCAGGGGTAACTTTAGAAGGGCCGGATGGTATCCTCGTCGAGCAATCTCTCAGGTTTAACTTTAAAGCTACAAACAACCAGGCGGAGTACGAAGCACTGATCGCGGCATGACCACTGCGGTGACCTGACGTCTACAAAACACGAAGGTGCGGAGCAACTCCCTCCTCGTGACCGGACAGGTTACCAACGCCTTCAGCGCCAAAGATTAATTATTTAGCAAATACTGCAGCAAGGTACAAGAACTTAAATCTAAATTTACATCCTTTGAACTAACCCATGTCCCCAGGGAACAAAATGGAAGGGCCGACATCTTGGCCAAACTAGCCAGTACTAAAAAGCCTGGCAACAACCACTCGGTGATACAGGAGTCACTCTCCGAACCCAGCTTAGTCAAAGCACAGGTCTTCTCAATTGAGGAGGAACCAAAGATTTGGATTACCAATATAATTGCTTATTTGCAGGGAGAAACGATTGCAATTGCAAGAAAAGGAGGTGAAAAAGTTAGAAGATGGCGCCAAGTACATTCTCATTGAGGCCGAACTATTCAAGAGGGGATTCTCCGGGCCGCTCCTCAAATGCCCGGTGGTGAGAAAGTGAAAAAGTTACGAAGGAAATCCACGAGGAGTATGCAGCGACCACATAGGAGGACAAGCGCTTGCGGCCAAAACCCTTAGAGCCGCATTTATTATTGGCCGAGCCTCAAAAAGGACACCGCCGAATATGTGAAAAAGTGCGACAAGTGCCGGCGCCATGCCGCCATCCCCGAGCTCCACCAACCAACCTTTCAGCTATGGTCTCCCCATGGCCGTTTTGCGCGGTGGGGAGTTGATATCCTTGGTCCGTTCGCTCCATCAGTAGGACAGGTCGATACTTGCTCATGGCCATCGACTACTTCTCCAAATGGATAGAAGCCGAGCCCATAACCACCATCTCAGCACAGAGGGTGATGAAATTCTACTGGCAAAGACTCATCTGCCGCTTTGGCATTCCAGCCACCATAGTAACAGACAATGGCACTCAGTTTGCCTCGGACTCAGTAGCAGAACTCTGCAGAAAATGGAACATTTACCAAGCCTTCACCTCGGTCGAGCACCCACAGACCAACGGGCAGGCCGAGGCTGCAAACAAAGTCATATTGAACGGACTTAAAAAGAAACTTGATGCATCTAAAGGAGGATGGGCTGAAGAACTACCACTCGTGCTATGGTCGTACAACACCGCTCCGCAGTCTTCCACTCAGGAGGCCCCTTTTCGGTTGGTATACGGTAGCGACGCCCTCATTCCCATAGAGGTGCTGGAGCCTAGTCCAAGACGAACTTTCACCGAAACAGTCCCAGATGAAGCCTCCCTCAGAGCAAACTTAGACTTGATAGAAGAAGTAAGAGAGCTAGCAAAGGTGAAGGAGCTGGCGGCAAAACAACGAGCTGCAAGGAAATACAACTCGAAAGTGCTGCTAAGAACTTTCAGAGCAGGAGACCTAGTACTCAGAAGATCTAGTCGTGTCGGCGCCACAGGCAAACTGTCGGCAAATTGGGAAGGTCCGTTCAGAGTAAAAGAAGTCATCGGTCAAGGAGCTTTCAAGCTGGAAAAGTTAGATGGAGGCAAGATGTAACACCCATTTTCTACCCCTTAATTTACACGTCATTATCAGAGTAATTTCATTTTCAAAAATATAAGTTTATTTGATAGAAAGGAAATGTCACATCGTCATAAGTAAAAACTCATCGTCTGCACCATCAAAGTTTGTGCAACAACGCAATCGTCACAAAAATTAAATTTCAAAATAATCTTATCACAGCAGAAATAAACGATGACTCACTAGTCCACTCAAACACGTCTCATAATCATCAACATAAATAATTCATACAGCTAATTGATTCATTAACAAATCCGACTACGCCCCCTAGGTGCTACAGTATCAGAGAGCGACTCGACAACCTCCCAACAAACTAATAAAGAAGGCGCAGAGAACCTTCACTCGCGGTCACTGCAGCGTTGCCACAATAGAGCAACATTCCAAGCGAGAAAGGGTGAGTCTTCAAACAAAGATAAGAGCATAAATAATAATCAATATATTAAAGGACAATATCTACAACTACCACAGCACACTTAACGTCGCATTACAACCATCACAGAACAACATCGGCAACCAACATCAAAACCCATCACAAACAACTACATCATTTAAATGCACATATATGAAAATGCAACCCACGTCGCCGGGCATATGCATGAGGTACCATCGTCGCAAAAAATACAATCGTCGCTTAGAGCATAGCTCCGGCCGAAACCCATATCGTCGCCGAATGCAGTATGATATGTATGAGACTCTATGTATCACTCATAAAATCAATCAACAGAAATCAACAATTACACATCTCCACACAACTTTCCCCAACGTCGCTTTTGGCCATACCCGCCCCAAAATGTCATTATCATCGCTTTTATATCATCCTCGTAAACATCATCATCATCGTCGTAATTGTATCATTATCATGAACATCATCATTATCATCGCAACCATAAAACACTCATAGAGTGTATTCGTCATAGTCATCAAAATCATATATATATATATATATATATATATCACATCATCATAATCACTCATAGAGTGAACTCGTCATATTCGTCAAAACCATCTAGCAACATCATCACAGTCATACTTTTTCTCATCATCATTGAGCATATATAGATATATTTTCAGTTGTCTTTTAGCTTAGTGTGTCATAAAATAGTGAACCCGATTGACTATGGGATTACTCAGGTAACCGATACTACTTGCAATGAGCATTGGCCACCTTTGCAAGACTCTCGGTGATGCCCTTGTAAATACACCAGCGAAAGAAATTCTGACCTTAGTGGTAAACCACAATCTAGCCATAGTCAATTAGCACACTAGTAGTATAACATTTCACCGAGACTCATTTATATAAACATAGCATCACAAATTTTTATTTGTATTAACGGCAACACAAAACAGTTTACTCTGCCTTAAAAATAGAATATTCAGTTAGGCCTCTGAATAAGCTTTCCAACGCATCTTAGAACACTTCAATCGGGTTCCGGTTAGCAAGATATCAATTTTTTTTTCAAAAACACTACAACACTTTACTTTTAGGCACACAGCAGCATTTCATTCGTATAACAGCTACCACAAAACATTTTATTTTGCCTTAAAAATAGAATATTCAGTTAGGCCTCTGAATAAGCTTTCCAACACATCTTAGAACACTTCAATCGGGTTCGGTTCGCAAGATATCAATTTTTCAAAAACGTGACAAAGACTTTAAAGAAAGCGGTGAGAAAACAAAGTGAAAAATAAAGTGACTCGCGCTCCAAAGCGCGAGTCGAAGCGCGATCAGAGGCGCGATTGGGCAGGGAAATCAGGTGCATTGCGAAGACACTTGCGCCTGGAGCGCAACTTAAGCGCAAGTGAGGCGCGATTGGGCAGCAGAAACATCAAATTGTGCAGAAAATTCAGATCTTCAACACCAAAAACACATTTTATTCACCAAATCACTCATCACCTCATCACTAAGGGTTCATCAAGAACAATTAACATTGTATCAACAACATCAAAGTCATCAATTCAGATCACAAACATCAAAATTCAGCAATCATCTCAATAATTCCTCAGCAACATCAACAATCATCAATTTTATATTACAACATCAAAATCCATCCATAAATCATTCAATTCTTCAACCACTCATTAGACAACAAACATTAACGAATCATCAACAGCAAACGTCAATAAATCCTCGACAACAAGCATCACAACTTGTAACGCCCCAAAATAATTAAGTAGTTATTAAATTAAATTACTTAGGTGTTTCATGGAGTAGTTATAATAAAACAATAGGATGGTGTTTTAATTAAAAAAAAAAAGGGAGAAGTATCAATAATTCCGGGGTGGTAAGTATCGACCCAAGAGCCCAAGCCCAATGACTTAGGCTCCTAGGGTTGGTGTAATTCGCACCATTCTCCAAAGAAAAAAAAGAAACGAATAGAGAGAAAGAAAAGAAAGAGAGAAAACGGCGCAAGGAGAGTGAGAAGAGGGAGGAGTGGATCGCACCAAGCAAAGGGAAGAGGAGAGCTCATTTGTTGCTGTGGTTTTTGCACGTGACTCAAGGAAAATCAATTTCTACGGTTAATTCGAGGTAAGGGGGGTCTCACTCTATAATAGAGGAGATAATGGGTATTATATGTGTCATAGGGGCTGTTTTGATAGTAATTGATGATTGCATGTTGATTGATTCTTGAATTTGATGAAATTGTTGGTGAAAATTGATTTAAGTGTGAGTTAGGGTTTTGTAATGTATGAATTGGTGATTTTGATGTTAATTGATGATTTGAATATGCAATTGGTTGTTTGATTATGCAATTAGGAGTGTTGGAAGGATTATTAGGTGAATTGGTTTGGAAGATTTTGGAAAAATTGGGGTTTTGGTGTTTGGGGCGCCAAGATGCTAGGATTCTCGCGCGCCGTGGTAATCGCCATTCACGGGTGGAATTTGGAGTTTGTGCAGAATGCTCACGCCGGGCGCCACATTTGGGAAAATGGCGCCTGCGCAATCGTTCATGTGCGAGGAAGGTGTTCATGCGGGTGTGTTCTCGCCGGGCGCCAAGTTCTTTGGGAAAATGGCGCCACATGTAATCGCTTTTGTGTCTTTGGGTGTGGGTGTGCTGTGGGCGCCAAATGCTGCCCTGTGGTGCCTGCGAGAATGGCGCTGTGTCACCGTAGTGATGTCACGGGTGAGTGAGTTCTTTGTCTGGCGCGAGAATGTGGGTGTTTTGGGGCCCGGGAGTGAACTTGTATTTACGAACATATTTTCTCGTGCCAACTTTTGTATTCACCGCCAACTTTCAATTTTAAGTGTTTTGGCTCGAGTGGTTTTCAGTTTGCAGTGTTATTTTGAAAATGTCGGTGGGGCTTGTTTTGTGTGTGTTTGGGGCCCGGGAGTGAACTTGTATTTACGAACATATTTTCTCGTGCAACTTTTGTATTCACCGCCAACTTTCAATTTTAAACATTTTGGCTCGAGTGGTTTTCGATTGCAGTGTATTTTTGAAAATGTCCCGGTAGGCTCGTTTTGGGTGTGTTTTGGAGCCGGGAGTGAAACTTACTTTTCTAGGCATATTTCATCTGTACAAATTTTGTGTTTACCGCCCAAATTCATTTTTAAACATTTTGGCTCGGGTGGTTTTTGGTTTGAAGGTCTTTGGGTGAGCTGGAGGTCTGTGGGGCGCCAATATGTGTCGCTCGTGTACCGAAATGGTGTCTTTGCGCGCCATCTTGCGCGTAAGGCGCGCAAACTTACGCGCAAGAAAGCCAAGGCTTGATCAAGATCGCGCGCGCGCCATCTGCTTGCCGTCCTCCTGCAGCGTAACCTCGCGGCGCACACCTCTCACAGGAGGACGAAACTTTGAGAGTTAGAAGCGACTATCCGCGCGCCTTCTTGCGCGCCTCTCTTCTGCAGCGCCCGGTGTGTGCGCCTCGTGTGGGATTTTTTCCAAAACTCAGTTTGTTGAATTCCTAAGTTCTTAAAATTATTTTGGTGTGTCAAAATGGTCCCTAAGTGAAGAAAAGGTCCTAAATGGTGGTTTAGGTTCTGAGTAAGGTCGAGTACCCTAGAGGAGGATAGTCAGGTGGGACATAATGGTGTTAAGGGTTTATAATGAGGTGATTGAGCATGCCATGGGGCATGGGCGGTGGGCCAAGCCGGGAGGGCTATAAAATGAGATTGACACCGAGGTAAGAGGAATTGGGTGTATTGAATTGTTTGAAATGATGTTGTGATGTACATGGAGTCTCATGCATACATTGGCTGCGGTCGTAGTGTTTATAATATGATTTGTGAAGCTGCGCATGCGCGCGGGGCCTTATAAAGTGATTACGGTTCTGCGGGCGGCCGGGGCCTTGTATGATGATTGTGAAGTTCGAGGCGGCGGTGGGCCAATGGTACCACATGCATGATGACATTGCATACATTCTCATTAGTGCATGAGTATTATCGATTAATGATTGGTGTGTTTGAGTCTTTGTACACTATGCTTATATATATTGCTTATTATCACCTTTATTATATAGTTCGAGACTCACCCTTCTCGTTGTCATTTTACCACTGGTAGTCGGGAGTGAGGGCTTCCCACCTTCACTACTCCCGAGTCGATGCGCTTCGACATCGTAGCACCTGAGGGTGGGGTTTAGACCGTTGTTACTGTTTTGCTCCTAGTTGAGCCTTTATGTATTTGTTTTGATATTGCGGGATTATCTTTGTTGAGACATTGATTGTTTTCATTGCGAAGATGTGAAACTATATTTCTATGAGTTATCTTACGGTGTTACGTATTTGGTTTTTGGTTTAAGAGAAAGAGTTGTGACGCTCCATTTCATTGAGTATTACTTTATGTTATACTATTAGTGTCTGTGAATGACTATGGCTAAAGCGTGGTTCGCCACTAAGGCTAGAATTTCTTTCATTTGGTGTATTTACGAGGGCATCATCGAGAGCCTTGCAAAAGTGGCCAATGCTCATTGCAAGTAGTATCGATTACGAGTAATCCCATAGTCACCAGATCCACTATTTTATAACACACTAAACTAGAAAATGATCGAAACGATTTTTGTACACTCGATTTTTGATTTAAATTAGGGTAGAAATGGGGTGTTACATTAGTGGTATCGAGCAATGGTCGGTCCTTCCACCAAGTTGTCGAAGTCGTCAGGTCGGTCGGCGAATGAGTCTTCGCCGTCTAGTTCTAACCAATGGTTGTGTGGTAGTGATGTTCCTGTGGGTAAAAAGTGATGAAGATCGCTTATGGTAAGAGAACCGGTGGGGAGATACCTGCTTTGGTAATGTGTCTTTATCTTGTTTTCGACGATCGTGAACCATGTCTCTGCTTTGTTTTGTTCAAAATCTTCTTGTCGTATGAACCTTGAAATTGAATGTTGAGTTGTATGTGGTGATTGAATTGTGTGTTTAGATGATAAACGAAATTGAAAATAAATTGAGAGGATGCTATGTGTAGTGACTAAAAATTGTATCTTTATTCTTTGTTTTGAAAAGAATAAAAATGCCATTTGTTTTGTCAATTTAAAATGTCATTGTTTGCCAACCAAATGAGTTCTTTGTATTACGGTTTATTTTTATAGAATGAGTTGTTGTTTTATGAAATAAGTGTAGTGCGGTTTTGTGAAGATGAAGTCTTTGTTTTATAAGTTAGTGTCTTTGTCTGCCGTTTTAATTGAGGTATGAGTGCTGCATTTTTTTAAAATAATTATACGGCCGTTTTACAAAAATGAAGCGCTATTTTTATCTTTGAAAAGAGTCTTTTTTTCCACTGCTTATCTTCTGCTTTTGCCATCGCTTGTTGTAGCGGGTTATGGCATTGTTTTTTATCTTGTTTACTTATAATTAAAATACCGTTCTATTCAATTTTAATGTGATGTTTCCCATTTGAAATGTAGTATTTTCTAAAAGAAAAGAGTGTATTTTCTAAAATATAAAGTGATGATTAAATTGAATCGAATGAATTGATAATGGTTCATAGAGTTGATAATCGGATTTGATGCTTTCAAAGAAATCAAGGTTACAATTCTATTTAAAATAAATGGTGTGCTATTTGTGATGTTTCAAGTCATTGTTTCTTTTTTTTTTTTTTTTTTTTTTTTTTTTTTTTTAAAGTGACTAGTGTCTTTATATTGTATTGTTGTGATTCTTTGTCTTTTTTTTTAGAGTAAGGGGTTTGTCTTTATGTTGTAAGGGTGTTGTTTTGAAGTTGTATGCGAGTTAAAATGCGATGTTTTCAAAAACAAAAAGGGATGTCATATAACTTAAGACGAGATGCTTTCTACGATTAAATTGTGATGTTTTCCACTCTTTAAAGGTGATGTTTTCTAAGCCCTCAAAACGAGATGTTTCTCTAAACTAAAGCGTGATGTCTTCCAAAATAAATGTGAGGTTCTAAGGCTAAGTGATAACGCAATGGGTTGAGACGTTTTGAAAGGAAATTAATGTTTTGAAAGCATGCAACCTATGCATCCCCATCGGTGTATAGGCGCCAAATTCTAATTGTGCGTAAAGTGGTACGTTACGGCTTCAAAATAAGAATGTGTTGTTTTTCTACAATCTAGCGTCTTTGTTTTTCGAATAACTTGAAGTGTCGAGTTCTTAAAATTAAAACGATGTTTGTACTCGTGTTTTAATTTTATTTGACAATGGGTAATTGACCAAAGTTGTAGTGTTAAGTATTTTATCTTCCCTCTACGAATCTAGGTAGAATGCGTCTCACTTACTTCTTTATTAACCCAAAGAAAAAGATTTTTGAGTCGCTTTGAGCTATGCGTCATAAAATGGATAGGCTCCTTATTAGCTTGTTATTCTATGGAACCAAAGACCTATAGGTATCATCATTTGACCATGTTGGATTGACGGTGAGTTCGTTACATTTGAAAATTGGTTTTATGAAAGAATTTTTCCGTTGGCTCTCATTTTTGGGTGGTATTTCTAATTCTATTGAAGTTGTGAAGTGTATAGGTCCTATGACAAAGTGTATCCTTCTAGTTTTCAATTAGATGATAGTAAAGAATTGTTCCACACTCTTGATGTTGCACACTTGAACACTTTGATTTCTTCTCGAGTATGACCGCTTGGTGTTAAGTGTTTGGAGTCCGTTCTTTTGCCTTTGTAATCTATTCGAGTCTAGTTACTCCTCTTTTCACATGTTTAAATAAATGTAAATGTTTAGTGTTTGATTGGTGGGATTATGTTTCATTGAAATTTAGGAAATATGACTGTAGAGGTGACTAGAATAAATGCATGCTTAAACTAATTGTGAACTCTAATTGTCTACAAATCGATTTTATTGTCCGATTTTGGTTGTTACTTCCTTAATTGTGTTACGTGGTTTTGTAAGTTGAAAATGAACCGAGTTATGAGATTGTTTGTGAACCCCTAATAAACAAATTTCACGATTGGATACAATATTGGTATCAAACTTATTTTTAATAAACGAATTCCTATTAGATTATTTGTGATTGTGCCAATTGTGTTGTGTGGGTTAATGAGCTAAATATGGAATGCATGTGAAGGATAGAATGCATGTTGGTATCATTGTAGATATTGTTCTTACACATTGCTTTTATGGAACTCCCAAGTTAATGACGTTAATTGAGTACCCTATGTGACATGCTGGTATGGTCTTCATGTGTGATTAAATAGTATTATTTTTGTAGAGATCGTTTAAATTGAATTGTTTTGGTGTGTTTGTCGTGTCTCAAACTTGAATTATGAATACAAAATAATGCCGTTGCCTTGAGGAATGAGTAAAAGAGCCAACAAGTAGGGTGACATTTTGGGTGCAGAAATATTGTATGCCACATTAAAAGGGAATGCAATGGGATTAGAGTTAGTAATTAACCTTATGTTAATATTTTGATGCTTTACTATTTGAATAAGAAATAATTACTATTGACGAATTTAGGAGTATAAAGAATTATTTGGATTCGAATAACTAAATGTCTTGGAGTAAACCATGTGTGTGTCCTTGTCACTACCTTCTTTATAATATGTGATGTATGGTGTGCTTTGGTATCATTGTGATGAGCTACCTAGCTTTGTGACAAGTGAGAATGGTGCGCATTTGATGTTTTGACCGCACTATGATTGTGGTTGGGATATGTGGTTGTGTGTGTTGCGTTCTCGGTGTCCCTTGTCGATCTTCGACGGGACCTTGTGGTGAATCTTACTTCTTTGCCGTTGAATAGGTTAGATGTAATCTCGGGTATGAACTGGTTAGAGCATAACCATGTCCATGATTAATTGTCGTAGTAAGTCGGTGGGTTTTGGAGGTGACGAGTCCGGTTATTATTTGCAGAGTTACAGGTGAATAAGTAGGGAGGACGGCCGCCCAATCACTTCTGGCCGTGAATCGAGGAAATAATGATCAACAATGTGGATAGTACTAGTTGTCTAGGTGGTTGTAGTTTGTGAGTGGGAGGGGTTTAGTCTGCACGCCAAGTGTGCGATAGATTTTGGAGGAGGACGGTTAGAGATGAAGAAGAGATTTGGTAGTGTTTTGGGGTTTGACTAGATTTTCGAGGCGAAAATGTTCTAAGTGGGGAGAGTTGTAACGCCCCAAAATAATTAAGTAGTTATTAAATTAAATTACTTAGGTGTTTCATGGAGTAGTTATAATAAAACAATAGGATGGTGTTTTAATTAAAAAGAAAAGGGAGAAGTATCAATAATTCCGGGGTGGTAAGTATCGACCCAAGAGCCCAAGCCCAATGACTTAGGCTCCTAGGGTTGGTGTAATTCGCACCATTCTCCAAAGAAAAAAAGAAACGAATAGAGAGAAAGAAAAGAAAGAGAGAAAACGGCGCAAGGAGAGTGAGAAGAGGGAGGAGTGGATCGCACCAAGCAAAGGGAAGAGGAGAGCTCATTTGTTGCTGTGGTTTTTGCACGTGACTCAAGGAAAATCAATTTCTACTAAGTTAATTCGAGGTAAGGGGAGTCTCACTCTATAATAGAGGAGATAATGGGTATTATATGTGTCATAGGGGCTGTTTTGATAGTAATTGATGATTGCATGTTGATTGATTCTTGAATTTGATGAAATTGTTGGTGAAAATTGATTTAAGTGTGAGTTAGGGTTTTGTAATGTATGAATTGGTGATTTTGATGTTAATTGATGATTTGAATATGCAATTGGTTGTTTGATTATGCAATTAGGAGGGTTGGAAGGATTATTAGGTGAATTGGTTTGGAAGATTTTGGAAAAATTGGGGTTTTGGTGTTTGGGCGCCAAGATGCTAGGATCTCGCGCCACGTAATCGTTTCACGGGTGGAATTTGGAGTTTGTGCGGGAATGCTCACGCTGTGGCGCCACATTTGGGAAAATGGCGCCTGCGTGCCTTCGTTCATGTGCGTGAAGGTGTTCAATGCAGTGTGTGTGTTCGCCAGGCGCCAAGTTCTTTGGGAAAATGGCGCCACATGCCTCGTTTGTGTCTTTGGGTGTGGGTGTGCCGCGATGTGGGCGCCAAATGCTGCCCTGTGGTGCCCAGAATGGCGCTGTGTCTTTATAGCTTGATGTCTGGGTGAGTGAGTTCTTTGTCTGGGCGCGAGAATGTGGGTGTTTTGGGGCCGGGAGTGAACTTGTATTTCGAACATATTTTCTCGTACAACTTTTGTATTCACCGCCAACTTTCAATTTTAAGTGTTTTGGCTCGAGTGGTTTTTCAGTTTGCGGTGTTATTTTGAAAATGTCCGGTGGGGCTTGTTTTGTGTGTGTTTTGGGGCCCGGGAGTGAACTTGTATTTACGAACATATTTTCTCGTGCCAACTTTTGTATTCACCGCCAACTTTCAATTTTAAACATTTTGGCTCGAGTGGTTTTCGATTGCGGTGTATTTTTGAAAATGTCCCGGTAGGCTCGTTTTGGGTGTGTTTTGGAGCCCGGGAGTGAAACTTACTTTTCTAGGCATATTTCACTGTGCCAAATTTTGTGTTTACTCGCCCAAATTCATTTTTAAACATTTTGGCTCGGGTGGTTTTTGGTTTGAAGGTCTTTGGGTGGTGGGTCACAGTGGGGCGCCAATCGTGGCCGCTCGTGGTTCGAAATGGTGTCTTTGCGCGCCATCTTGCGCGCGGCGCGCAAACTTACGCGCAAGAAAGCCAAGGCTTGATCAAGATGCGCGCCATCTTGCAAGGCGCCTCCTGCAGCGTAACCTCGTGCGCACACCTCTCACAGGAGGACAGAAACTTTGAGAGTTAGAGCGACCTATCCGCGCGCCTTCTCGCGCGCGTCTCTCTTCTGCGCGCCAGTGTGTGCGCCTCCAGTGGGGATTTTTTCCAAAACTCGTGTCTTTGTTGAATTCCTAAGTTCTTAAAATTATTTTGGTGTGTCAAAATGGTCCCTAAGTGAAGAAAAGGTCCTAAATGGTGGTTTAGTTTCTGAGTAAAGTGAGTACCCTAGAGGAGGATAGTCAGGTGGGACATAATGGTGTTAAGGGTTTATAATGAGGTGATTGAGCATGCCATGGGGCATGGGCGGTGGAGCCAAGCCGGGAGGGCTATAAAATGAGATTGACACCGAGGTAAGAGGAATTGGGTGTATTGAATTGTTTGAAATGATGTTGTGATGTACATGGAGTCTCATGCATACATTGGCTGCGGTCGTAGTGTTTATAATATGATTTGTGAAGCCTGCGGCGGCGGGGGCCTTATAAAGTGATTACGAAGCTCGCGGGCGGCGGGGCCTTGTATGATGATTGTGAAGCTCGAGGCGGCGGTGGGCCAATGGTACCACATGCATGATGACATTGCATACATTCTCATTAGTGCATGAGTATTACTGATTAATGATTGGTGTGTTTGAGTGCTGTACACTATGCTTATATATATTGCTTATTATCACCTTTATTATATAGTTCGAGACTCACCCTTTCGTTGTCATTTACCACGGTGTAGTCGGGAGTGAGGGCTTCCCACCTTCACTACTCCCCGAGAGTCGGTGCCCGGGCTCGACACGTAGCACCTGTGGGCGGGGTTTAGACTGTTGTTGCCTGTTTTGCTCCTAGTTGAGCCTTTATGTATTTGTTTTGATATTGCGGGATTATGCTGTTGAGACATTGATTGTTTTCCGCTGCAGTATGTGAAACTATATTTCTATGAGTTATCTTCGTGTTACGTATTTGGTTTTGGTTTAAGAGAAAGAGTTGTGACGCTCCATTTCATTGAGTATTACTTTATGTTATACTATTAGTGTCTTTGAATGACTATGGCTAAAGCGTGGTTCGCCACTAAGGCTAGAATTTCTTTATTTGGTGTATTTACGAGGGCATCATCGAGAGCCTTGCAAAAGTGGCCAATGCTGTTGCAAGTAGTATCGATTACTCGAGTAATCCCATAGTCAGCCAGTCCACTATTTTATAACACACTAAACTAGAAAATGATCAGAAACGATTTTTGTACACTCTGATTTTTGATTTAAATTACCGGGTAGAAATGGGGTGTTACACAACTCATCTTAAATTCACAACAACACCAAAAATTGAACAAAATAATTAAACGTAATAACTAATACCGCCTATGTGTCGTAGGACTACCCTCCCATATACTGACCATTATATAAACCCTTATAATGCGAGACTCCCCTTACCTCGAATACGTAAGCTCCGTAGAAGACGTATGAGAGCACCGACGAGTAACTACAGCAACACGACGATCTCCACTTCTCTTTCTCTCCCTTCCCTTTGCGCCAACTCCTTCTCCTCCTTCTCTCTCTCTCTCTTTGTTTTTTTTTCCTAGCCGTCTCTCCCTCTCCCTCTCGCACGCTCCCTCTCTTCCTTTCTTCTTTTCTTTTCTTTCTCTCCAAGTTTCTAATAACTAACCCTAGCTTAAGTCATGGGTTTTCTTACTTGGGCCCTTCTCACCACCCGATTGATTAATAACGCTACTCCTTTTTCCTAGTTAAATTACCACTCACTTCTTTACTATTCACCACTCTTCCTTTAAGTTAATTACTCTATTATTATTTTAAAACAACCCACCAAACACTACTTAATTAATTAATTAAATAAACGTTTTGAATTATTTTTGGGGCGTTACTGTTGCGCCCGAAAAAGTCCCCGAGGGGATCTTTCTTTGTTTACAACTTTTTAAAACAATGAAGTCGCCACCAATATTTTTATAAGGAAAATATTGAAGGAAAACCTTTTGGAAAGCGAATGGCCTTTTGGAAACCAGGAAAATTTGGGTTCGGGAAATTCGGTTAGGCATGGGAAGGTATTAGCACCCCATACCTCCTTTCTACCGAAAGGGAACCTTTAATTAAACGTGTGGTTTTATGTGTTGATTTGGAATATATTTAAATTTGCCTCTTTATAGAAAAGGGAATGAGAAGACTTAATGAAAATTTTTATTTTTGGTGCTTGACGAGAGTTAGCCTCTCGCTCCTACGTATCTCCCGGTGCGATGGAGAATTCAAAGCTACGTAGTTCTTGTTTGTCCTGAAAAAGGTTTTTGTTTTTTATCTTTTTTAGAGTTTTTCGCAAATGGGTTGAGCGTTCGCGGTGACCAAACAACAACGGTTTAGAGTGGCCGCACTACTAACTCTTTTTTTGAAAATGGGATCGTCACTAACAATCAAACGGCAACGGCGCGAGTGACTATTGATGACAACCGGTTTTTATTTTTGATTATTTAAAAGGTTTTCGCAAATGAAGGGGAGCGTTTGTGAAGACCAAACAACAACGGTTTAGAGTGGCCACACTATTAGCTCCCACGGGAATGAAATTATCACCCATAATCAAACGGCAATGGCGCGAGTGATCATCAATGACAATTAGTTTTGATTTTGATGTTTTTAAGATTTGTTTTTGAAAAGCGTTTCGTTGGTTTGATTTGGAGAAAATGTTTTGATAACTTGAAAAAAGAGTTCGCAATTGGATTGAGTGTTCGTGATGACCAAACAACAACGGTTTAGAGTGGTCATACTACTAACTCTTTTGAAAATGAAATTATCATTAACAACCAAACGGCATCGGCGCGAGTGATCATTAATGATAATTGGTTCTTACTTTAGGTCAACAAAGGGTTTCGCAATTGAATTGATTTGTAGTTTGTGAGATGGTTTTTTGATGTTTGAAAGTGTTATTGGTTATGAAGAAGATTTGAAATTGTAATTGTTACTAACGAGTAACAAGTTGTTGTATAATTTGAATGCGACATGGTTTTGAGGTGTTACTAACGAGTAACAAAGGTTTTGAACTTTGAAGTCGGATTACAAAGTCAATGTGATCATCAAAACAAGCAAGCAAATTGTGAACACCAATTCAATACTTAATCACATGACAAGCACAAAAACAAGCATACATTGATAAGAACACATGTGCATCAAGACTAGAGTGAGTCTATCCTACACAAACTCCAAGAATCAACACCACAATTGCAAGTGAGGGTGCATCAAGGTTAGGACAACCTATCCTTTGCCAAACCTACACAAAACCCTAAATTACATTCACACAAACCTTTCAAGGTGAATGCCATCATAGGCCAAATTGGCCTTCAAGCATTCACGCATTATTTAACTATCATAAAAAGAAACCAAAATTTGCATTAAGAATTATAAAAGAGAGATTGAATCATTTCTAGGTAATCCTCCTCACTTAAATTAAGGTGCACTAGGCACAAGTGAGAGTCATATTTCCTATCATCAACTTAAAATGACAAGCAAGCACATAAACTATAAAAAAAGTGTTGAATCATATAGAACAATCCTCATCACTTTAAGCAAGGTGCACTAGGCACAAGTGAGAGTCATATTGCCTATCATCAACTTAAAATGACAAGCAAACATATGAAAACCCAAATACATAACCAAAAACCCATTTATTTTTGAAATCAAGTGAGATAATATAGGAGAACAAGCTAGCTTACAATCTTTAGTAAAAGTTCATGTGATTAGGCAAAGAAATGCACAAAACTAACATAAACCCTATTTTTTCTATAAGTATGCGAAACATAATGTGCTATAAAACAACATTTTATTTCATGAAATGCATGGATCAAGATCAAACCAACACAAACAATCATTCAAGGGTGAGAAGCACCATAAGCACCCAAGCCTCCCTAAGTGCTTGTCAAAGTGCTTATGACACTTCTCACCAACAACAATCCACAATATGAGAATATGAAGATGATAGGATGAATGTTTTTTATATTTTTGAGGAAAGACTCAAATATGATGCAAGGTTTTAAGGATTACCTTAGCTCTAATCTAGAAAGTGTAATGAGAAGATGAAACTAGACACAAATCAACAAAACTCCAATGTTCTCCAAAGAAGTACCCACTTGATGATGATGCTTGAACTTTGAATGAGAAATGGAGGGAGTATGTGAAAGAGGGATGCAAATGAGGTGAGTTGTGTGTTAGGGTTTTTTAGTGTAGGAGAAATGGGAAGGTTGATTTGAGATGAAAGAAAAACAAGATGAAGTGAAGGAGAGAGGGAGAGGCCACGGTTTTGGGTGAGTTAGGAGAGGAATGAGTTGTTGTTTTTAAATTACAAAGGGAGGAGGTGAAAAGGAAGCAAAGGAAATGTTGTGTATTGAAGGTTATTGGATTCAAAGGTGTGTTTGTCCAAAGAAATGGAGAAAGGCTTTTTGATGTGCACTTGATGTGGGCTGATGTGAGGATTGAGTGAGGGTGGCTGATGTTGTTGCTTGCAAGTTGCACCAATGCCTTTGAGTGTAGAATTGCTACTTACTTTAGCCAAAAATGGATAAAAGCAAAAAACAACTAAAAAGGAATTAACCCTAATTCTAAAATTACAATAAGTATCCAATATTATTTTGTTATTCATTCTTTTATTTTGGGTTCAGATTTCTATTTATCTTTTTTTTATATTTTGTAATTTTGAAAGCGAGAAAAATACCCGTTAAAATTGACCAAAATACCCTTTTTGACTCTAAAACCCTAATTTGCCCGAAAAACGCATTCCAACCCTAAAAATGATTTCAAGAACCTTGGAATGCCTTCTAGGACCTGAAATGCAGTGCATAAGGCTCTTCACTCTTCAATTTATTTATTTTTTTGTGGAAAATTAGGTTTTGACCTAAAGCTAGGACAAAATTGGGGTATGACACGCGCACAACAAGTGACATAACGCGCACACGATTAGGAATAATGTGCGAGCACAACAAACATATTTTTGAGCCTTCCTTCAACTACGAGAAAAATACTGTTAGAACCTCGCATTCGCGAAAAGACAATTTTATTTTGAATTAGCCAGGACAAAATTGGGGTATGATAAGTTTTGCCCTCTTTATTTCACATTTTGCCAAGAAATATGAATTGGCCTTTTCATATTTCTTTGGTAAAATGGAAATAAAGATATGGAAATAATACTAATTTTGTCCGCTTGAGAAAATTTCAAATTTTCTTTTGTTATTTTCCTTTTGAGAAAGGGGCTAACGCTCGTCGCATTGCGGGAAAACGATGAAATTGGGAAAGACGGTAAATTGGAATAAAGCGGTAAATTGGGAATTCGGAGGTTGCCTAAAACCTTCTAACGGACTACGTCGAGTCCGAGCTTTGAGGGGTGGCCTTTTCGAGCGGCCGATCAACATCGGTCCGAATCGATTTGATCAATGGATTTACGCTTATGCCTTAGGTCGACACGGCTAATCCAGAAGGACTTAACGAAGTCTGATGGATCCATCGCGTGCTCGTACACGATGTTGTGATCTGTGGAAGGAGTTCACTAACTCTGTGGGAGTTCACTAACTCTGGGTTGATGGAGCTTACTAACTCGGGGTTGATGGAGTTCACTAACTCTGGGTTGATGGAGTTCACTAACTCTGGGTTGATGGAGTTTACTAACTCGGTGCTGATGGTGATTTTCTAAAAATGAGATTTTTGGGACTCTCTGGTCCGAAGTAACTTCCCTCTTGGATGGTGCGTGAAATGCATGCACTTAGCCATTTGTCACATGAGAATGATGAATGATATGAAGATGTTGTGTTCTTTTTATGTTCCGTCTTCTGTAATTTTCTTCTTTTTGCTTTTTTTTTGTTTATTCTGTTTGTTTTCTTTAAGCAGCTTTCTTTTTTCTGCTTATTTGTTTTCTCTTTTCATGACATGCGGGCATGCGAATGCAATGTTTCGATGAGTGGCATGAAGAAATGGACGATAATGGAATGACGAATGACATGGGAAGCCTTTGTGTTGCCTTACATGTAATGCTTTGATGCAAGGACTTTGGTTCCTTCCCTTTTATGAAATGCAAACACTAATATGATGCAAATGCAATGACATGGGATGACGTGTTTTTGCTTTTTTTTTTCCTTTATGATGCAATGCTTTGATGCTTGATGGAATGAGATGGAAGATTGTTTTGCTTTTATCCGTTGCTTCCTTTTTGTTGCCTTTCATGAAATGATGATGTCGACACGATGCAAATGGGACACTATGATAAACAAAATGGAACGCCTAAATGCATGAGGCAAAAAATAAGATATGAATGATTGGGGTATTTAAACATTTTTGTGATGATGAGATGCAAGACTTTGAATGCAAGGAATTGAGATGATTATTGACCATTCTTTTGAAAAAATTGAATTTGATTCAAACTCAGGTGTTCTCAAGGTTTTTATTTACAAACAAGCTCACTTGTTTTCTCTTCCTTCCAATGACGATCGAATCTTAGATATCGCATGACTAACTCGTGTTCTCTCTCTTTGAAGCATTGTCTAGTAAGCATGCATAGGAGTGCAAATGTGAATGAGTGAGTCACTAACTTGGGATTGGTTTAGAACATGTATGATAAGGGAAGAGATGATGGACATGATTATTGCCGACGCTCATGAGGACCAAGGATGCAAGATCGCCTGTTCAAAGCTTTTGATGAGTGAATAAGCTTGCCCCTGTGTCTGGTGGTGATAATGACTAGGGGTGTAGGAGATGATGAATTGGGAACACTTCGGCTCTTGGGATGAAAGGTGGAACGCGAAGGGGTTTTGTCTCAAACCACACGGTTTGGTGTTGCCCAGTCATGACGAGAAAAAGTTGCCCCAATTAGAATGACGAGGCCTTGTTTAGGATAGTGAGTTGAGAGATTGCCCGGTGAGGTTTTATGGGAATGAATGAGGTGGAGGAATGGGAATGCACTCGCCCACTTTGGAATGACATTTCAAAGCGGTTTCTTTGAGTGAGGTTGTGAAGGTGACAGAGTTATGGTGACGGTTATGAACGGAGGGTGGTATGTGAATGGGATAGACGATGAACAAATCTCCCCATGGTTGAGTGGAGTGAGAGGTGAAGGAAATGCCCCCTAGTACACATCTTTGGTTCTCTTTAAGAAAAACTTAAATGCAATGAAGGTTTTGACTTTTAGCCTGAAAGAAGCCTCACTTGGTGATCACTAAACCTTGTTTTAATGCAACTTGAATGCATTTTAGTGTGCAAGTCTTTATTGTTTTGTCAGCTTTCTTTTTTATTTGATTTGTTTTTTTCTCGAGGATTTTTCTTGATCGGCTTTCTCTTTTTTTCGATCGCTTGTTCTTCCTTTTGAGCAAACCCATCGTAAATAGATAAACTTATTTGTCCTAGGGTTAAAATTTGGGAAAACAAAAGCAATCGGTTATTGATCGGGATGGACTTTTCAGGATTGTGATGAACTGTTTGAGGCTGATGGGTTGTTGGGTCTTATTCGGCATCGGCCAATGGTCAATGATTTATGAAGGAAATGGTTATTAGGTTTGATGAGGTGCTTGGGGTTTTATTAGGACAAGTTTGTGTCTCATGGTAGAATGGCTGAGGGTTTATGGAGGGTTAGATGTTGAGGCCAAAGAAAATGTTTGCGGTCTTTATGAAAGGAGAGATGATTATACACAATAGAGTGTTGGAAAGTTTATGGAGACAAGGATCTCTGGTGTTTCATGGTGAAATACATCAGCTCACAATTTGTACTTCTTTTGTTTCTCTTTTTTCTTGGTCTTTTTTTTTTTTTTTTGAGATTTTCATTTTTTTTTTGAATCTTTTTGTTTGATTGCATTCTTTTCCTTTTGACCTCTTTCTTTTCTTTGGACATGGGTGAGCTGATAAAGATGATATACCATTTTCAATGTGGAATTGATCCTTGTCTAGAGTGGTGGAGATATCCTGGGACTTTCTTGACTTAAGGTGGGTAGGAGGGGGGTTTTTTCCTTCTCTTTGGGATTTTCTTGGCTTAAGGTGGGCAGGAAAGGGAATTTTTGGATTTTGGATTTTCTTGAGTTTGTGGGGAGGCGGCCAAACTTCATTTCAAATTCCGATTGCTTATTTTTTCGTAAAACCCGACAACAATTTATCTATCTATATGAGTTTGCTCTTTTCTTTGCATTTTCTTTTATGCCCTAATTTTTGCCTGGACCGCTCTTTGCGAGTTTTCAATCCACCGGGCGCTCCTTTTTGCCTAGGCCGCCCTTTGCGAGTTTTCAACCTAGCGAGCTTGTTCTACTCATTTATCTCTTCTTTTTTTTTTTTTTTTTTTTTTTTTTTGGAAAGACTTGCACTAAAGGAATATAATGTCAATAAAGAAAGTTAGTGATCACAGAATTGCCCCAACATGGAGGACTTAGAGTGAGGATGAACCAAAAAGTCAAGTATGCACTGATGGGAGAGAATATGCGCTTTATGGGTGGACGGGCGGCGCTAGATTTGGATGGTGATGATGACAAGGAAAGAAACTGACTGACTCAAACAAGAGAAACTGCACGTGTTGGGCACGTTCACTATAGGAATGCTTCACAGAGAGTCAACATTAGTTAGAACAATGAATTTTTTTTTTTTTTTTGAGTTGCTTCAGTCTTTTGTCATAGAATGGATGGGATGCAGTGCTTTTGAAAGAAATGCAAATGAGTTATTGATTTGAAAAAAGCTGAGTGCCTTGGAACACCTTGAGTCTGCAACCAAGTAAGGATAAACCTTTTCAAAAAGGATGATCGTTTTGCAAGAACGTCCCGCTTCTCATCACAACTTTTATTTTATGCAATGAATGAATGAACAAATTATGATATGCAAGTATGATGCAAATGCGTGGAGAATGACCACTCGAAAAGTGTGGCTTATTCTAAATAATTTTGTTGTTTTTAATGCCAGACAAAATATGGAATGCCAATGCGAATGATGCGAGAACGATGCCCCTTTTTTCAAAATGATTTTTAGTTTTTTTAGAGGCGAGACAAGATACGAAATGCCGATGCCCCTTTTTTGAATGATGAGAAATGCAAGAATGGTGATATGAGGCAACTGATTGTCGTTACCTTGAGTAACCTGCATGAAACATTGAGTGGATCCTCGCTCAATAGTTCACACAATATCTTCAAACGTTTCGACAATTAGTTGACTCAATTTAATTTCCTACTTGAAAATAAAACACGTGTGAGTGGGTCAAAGTGCCATGACATCATAGAGTAACATCTCAAATTTGTAGTCGACAAACAAATTTGAGATATTACCCTTCGTCGCTCAAAGGTGCACTTCTACCCATTAAGCCATCACATGAGGAAATTTTTCTTTGTTTCAAAGGATGCATGCGGGGAAAAATGATGTATTCGAACAAAGTGATGAGGTTAATGAAATGATGCATGAGTGCCACATTGGCGCGATGTCTGCATTACTTGATGATGATTTTTTTTGTACATGCACCCGGATGAATGTAATGCTTATGCAATGCGGATGATAATTGCTTCTTGTCTTATTTTGTTTTTATGCAATGAAATGAAATGCATGATACTCACAATTACCTTTAACGCGTGGAAATGCATGCAAAATGAAACGTTCAAGTGCTTTTTTTTTTATGCCATGAAAAAGGGAAAAGGGGTACATGCGATGCATTTTCTAAAATCTAGTAGAAAACATACATTTTGGATTTTTGTTTATTTGTTATGAAGAGAAAAATAATAATGCATGCAGAAAATAGCGCGTTTGAGCTAAGGCTATATGAGTAGCGGAATGATATATGCATGCAATATTGATGTGATGCCCACCTTTATTTGATGACAGTTTTTGCATAATGAAATGCGATATGGATGATGATCGCCTTCGGTTTTCATTTTTCTTATGCAATGAAATGGAATGTGTGATGCTTACAATTACTTTCCTAATGCATGAGAGATATTGAATGGAGATGCATGTGAAATGAGACGTTAATGTTTATTTTTGATTTGCGACACAGAAAAGTATTAATGCGATGATGTGATATGAATGGACGACAGAATGAGTGGGTGAATGAATGAATGAATGTGCATTTTGAATGAGGATGACGTAAATTGCATCACTTGATGATTTTTCATGATTATGAACGAATGAAATACCATAGGGATTATAATTGTTTTTTTTCAAAATTTTGTTTTATGTAATGCATGATGCCATGATGCAAAGTGCGGATGATGATTGCTTTTTGTTTTATTTTTAAACAATGAAATGGAATGCATGATACTAACAATTATTTTTAGTGCGTGGAAAGATATGATTCTTATGAAAATGCATGCAAAATGAGATGTTTGCATATATGATATGAAAAAGGAAAATAATAAAGCATGTGATATGTTTCTAAAATTTTTTATGCGAGAAAGTGCATGATGCTCGCAAATGATTTTTAGTGCAAGGGAAAACATGATTTATTTTGAATGGAAATGTATGCAAAATGAGATGATCACATGTTCATTCTTCATGATATGCAAAAAGCAATAATGCATGAGACACATTCCTAATTAAATATGTTTTTTTGGACTTTTTGACGAAATTAGGAAAAAGTTAAGTGAATGGAAACGCACCCGCGCGAGGAATGCCCTCCAAAATGAGACAAAGAAAAATGCGCGTATGGGCTTGATCAAGTTTTTGTTTTATGCAATGCAAATGATGTCTTTATATGAAAATGACGGCGATAATGCGACTTGACATGCATGTGAAAAATAAGATGAAAACATTTTTTCGAGTTTGGTGACTGAAATTTTGGGAACATCACCTCATTATATAGCCCGGTAAAAGAAAAGACTATGATGATTTTTTTGAAAGTTTTGCTTTTTGCCTTTTTTTTTAAATTCTGTTTTATGTAATGCAAGGATGTATGCAAATGATGATGATGTTCTATGTGCATGCAGGATAGATGAAAGAGTTTTTATTGGCAATGATTCAAGTTTTTTTTTTGGAAAATGCGGGTCGTACATTATTTCATATGGACTAGTAAGAGAAATGCTACAACGGTAACTCTTTCTCCTCCCTTTTTTCGAAAATAAAGTGGGCATATGTCACTTCGTACGGATCGACAAAAGAAAGGCTACAACGGAAACTCTTTCTCTATTTTCTCTTTTTTTTTGAAAAATGCAGGCCGTACTTTGCTTCATATGGACCTAGTAAGGGAAAGGCTACAACGGCAGGTCTTTCTCTCTTTTTTTTGAAAAGAGTGGGCCACACATCTTTGCCCGATGCGGACCAAGAAAAGAAAGGCTACAACGGCAGCTCTTTCTCTATATTTTTTTTTTGAAAAATCTCCTTCTCCTTTTTTTGAAAACATGCCTAGATTACAATGCAACACACAATTTGGTATGCCCCTCGTGTCCTACGAAGGTGGAGACTTAGGTTCTAAGACAACTTAAATGTTCCTCCCATGTGGGTTCTAGTCACTTCCTTACCAGGTTACCAGAGCTAATTCTCTCTCACAATAGCACCCACAACGATGGAACACCATCTGGTGTGAGGCATCATGAAAGAGCATACTCTGGCTGAAACTTTCGTGAGAGTCAGAAGGACAACGGTCCAATTGCGATCCACTACTCATTTCCACTCTCCTAAGTTTTGTCGGACCTGGGTTTTAGGCCCCTCTCAAAGCACAATAAGCATAAGGTGTGAGTGTGTGTAGCGAGGACATACCGCCTAAAACTAACCACATATATCCCCACCTGCGAAGGAAAACCCAAAACAGTCCAGACAATAGCAAACAATAACATGTTGTCTACACTAGGGTTCAATATCAAATAAGCTAGCCTAGGGTTTCAACAACAATCAAGTGCATTGCTTACCTCAAGAAAGGGAGCCAAGAAGAGGGGATCATAACAAGATGGGGGGAGATGCATGAGGGTAATAAGCACATAAGCAAAGAGGAAGGAAAAACAAACATGGAAGAAGAGAAAACCAATGCACATGCATACAATATGATAAAAAAAGGAAACCGAAAAGGGATAGAAGCAAACAAAGTGTCCAAATCAAATCGATAGCACATTAAACCACACATTTAATTAATTAGGCTTGACCCACTTAAAAAGAAAAGTCCCCAGTGAAGTCGCCAGCTGTTGCGCCCGAAAAAGTCCCCGAGGGGATCTTTCTTTGTTTACAACTTTTTAAAACAATGAAGTCGCCACCAATATTTTTATAAGGAAAATATTGAAGGAAAACCTTTTTGGAAAGCGAATGGCCTTTTGGAAACCGGAAAATTTGGGTTCGGGGGTCGGTTAGGCATGGGGAAGGTATTAGCACCCCATACCTCCTTTCTACCGAAAGGGAACCTTTAATTAAACGTGTGGTTTTATGTGTTGATTTGGAATATATTTAAATTTGCCTCTTTATAGAAAAGGGAATGAGAAGACTTAATGAAAATTTTTATTTTTGGTGCTTGACGAGAGTTAGCCTCTCGCTCCTACGTATCTCCCGGTGCGATGGAGAATTCAAAGCTACGTAGTTCTTGTTTGTCCTGAAAAAGGTTTTTGTTTTTTATCTTTTTTAGAGTTTTTCGCAAATGGGTTGAGCGTTCGCGGTGACCAAACAACAACGGTTTAGAGTGGCCGCACTACTAACTCTCTTTTTTGAAAATGGGATCGTCACTAACAATCAAACGGCAACGGCGCGAGTGACTATTGATGACAACCGGTTTTTATTTTTGATTATTTAAAAGGTTTTCGCAAATGAAGGGGAGCGTTTGTGAAGACCAAACAACAACGGTTTAGAGTGGCCACACTATTAGCTCCCACGGGAATGAAATTATCACCCATAATCAAACGGCAATGGCGCGAGTGATCATCAATGACAATTAGTTTTGATTTTGATGTTTTTAAGATTTGTTTTTGAAAAGCGTTTCGTTGGTTTGATTTGGAGAAAATGTTTTGATAACTTGAAAAAAGAGTTCGCAATTGGATTGAGTGTTCGTGATGACCAAACAACAGCGGTTTAGAGTGGTCATACTACTAACTCTTTTGAAAATGAAATTATCATTAACAACCAAACGGCATCGGCGCGAGTGATCATTAATGATAATTGGTTCTTACTTTAGGTCAACAAAAGGGTTTCCGCAATTGAATTGATTTGTAGTTTGTGAGATGGTTTTTTGATGTTTGAAAGTGTTCTTGGTTATGAAGAAGATTTGAAATTGTAATTGTTACTAACGAGTAACAAGTTGTTGTATAATTTGAATGCGACATGGTTTTGAGGTGTTACTAACGAGTAACAAAGGTTTTGAACTTTGAAGTCGGATTACAAAGTCAATGTGATCATCAAAACAAGCAAGCAAATTGTGAACACCAATTCAATACTTAATCACATGACAAGCACAAAAACAAGCATACATTGATAAGAACACATGTGCATCAAGACTAGAGTGAGTCTATCCTACACAAACTCCAAGAATCAACACCACAATTGCAAGTGAGGGTGCATCAAGGTTAGGACAACCTATCCTTTGCCAAACCTACACAAAACCCTAAATTACATTCACACAAACCTTTCAAGGTGAATGCCATCATAGGCCAAATTGGCCTTCAAGCATTCACGCATTATTTAACTATCATAAAAAGAAACCAAAATTTGCATTAAGAATTATAAAAGAGAGATTGAATCATTTCTAGGTAATCCTCCTCACTTAAATTAAGGTGCACTAGGCACAAGTGAGAGTCATATTTCCTATCATCAACTTAAAATGACAAGCAAGCACATAAACTATAAAAAAAAAAGTGTTGAATCATATAGAACAATCCTCATCACTTTAAGCAAGGTGCACTAGGCACAAGTGAGAGTCATATTGCCTATCATCAACTTAAAATGACAAGCAAACATATGAAAACCCAAATACATAACCAAAAACCCATTTATTTTTGAAATCAAGTGAGATAATATAGGAGAACAAGCTAGCTTACAATCTTTAGTAAAAGTTCATGTGATTAGGCAAAGAAATGCACAAAACTAACATAAACCCTATTTTTCTATAAGTATGCGAAACATAATGTGCTATAAAACAACATTTTATTTCATGAAATGCAAGGATCAAGATCAAACCAACACAAACAATCATTCAAGGGTGAGAAGCACCATAAGCACCCAAGCCTCCCTAAGTGCTTGTCAAAGTGCTTATGACACTTCTCACCAACAACAATCCACAATATGAGAATATGAAGATGATAGGATGAATGTTTTTTATATTTTTGAGGAAAGACTCAAATATGATGCAAGGTTTTAAGGATTACCTTAGCTCTAATCTAGAAAGTGTGATGAGAAGATGAAACTAGACACAAATCAACAAAACTCCAATGTTCTCCAAAGAAGTACCCACTTGATGATGATGCTTGAACTTTGAATGAGAAATGGAGGGAGTATGTGAAAGAGGGATGCAAATGAGGTGAGTTGTGTGTTAGGGTTTTTAGTGTAGGAGAAATGGGAAGGTTGATTTGAGATGAAAGAAAAACAAGATGAAGTGAAGGAGAGAGGAGAGGCCACGGTTTTGGGTGAGTTAGGAGAGGAATGAGTTGTTGTTTTTAAATTACAAAGGGAGGAGGTGAAAAGGAAGCAAAGGAAATGTTGTGTATTGAAGGTTATTGGATTCAAAGGTGTGTTTGTCCAAAGAAATGGAGAAAGGCTTTTGATGTGCACTTGATGTGGGCTGATGTGAGGATTGAGTGAGGGTGGCTGATGTTGTTGCTTGCAAGTTGCACCAATGCCTTTGAGTGTAGAATTGCTACTTACTTTAGCCAAAAATGGATAAAAGCAAAAACAACTAAAAAGGAATTAACCCTAATTCTAAAATTACAATAAGTATCCAATATTATTTTGTTATTCATTCTTTTATTTTGGGTTCAGATTTCTATTTATCTTTTTTTTATATTTTGTAATTTTGAAAGCGAGAAAAATACCCGTTAAAATTGACCAAAATACCCTTTTTGACTCTAAAACCCTAATTTGCCCGAAAAACGCATTCCAACCCTAAAAATGATTTCAAGAACCTTGGAATGCCTTCTAGGACCTGAAATGCAGTGCATAAAGCTCTTCACTCTTCAATTTATTTATTTTTTTTGTGGAAATTAGGGTTTTGACCTAAGCCGGACAAAATTGGGGTATGACACGCGCACAACAAGTGACATAACGCGCACACGATTAGGAATAATGTGCGAGCACAACAAACATATTTTTGAGCCTTCCTTCAACTACGAGAAAAATACTGTTAGAACCTCGCATTCGCGAAAAGACAATTTTTATTTTGAATTAGCCGGACAAAATTGGGGTATGACAGTTACAACTCTCCCCCACTTAAAATATTTTCGTCCTCGAAAATTTTAACTCACATGAACTTGTCTATGCTCTACGCTACTTATACTTAAGGTTACACCTAACCCACCCAACGGCACCCAAACAAAATTCACAACAACGATCCTGGTCGAAAACCGACAGGGGACCCAGAGAAACTCACCAGGCAACACATCACAATCCTAACAGTTAACACTGTAATTAAACGTACCTCAATCGCTACTATCATTCCTCGCGAGTTCAAAGACCCGCCAAAACAAACACCTCCCACCGGACTTCTCCTTCTTCTGGTTTCGGACACTTAGAACTAACGTGTCCCACCTCTTCACAGTTGAAACAGACCACATCCTTACGGTCACAATCAGTTGCTATGTGGCCCTCTCTACCACATTGAAACACTTTTTCACCTCAGGCTTGCACTCAAAACTTTTGTGTCCAAGCTTCCCGCACTTGTAGCACACAACTTTCTCGGGGCATCTCCCCCCACTTGGCTTAGACCCTTCAAACTAACTTTCCTTTGCCCTTACCCGAAGACACCTCATATGGCTTGTCACGACTCGAAACGTTCTTCTTCTTCTCTCTCATAACTCTGGAGAAGGCATTATTGTCCTCCTCAAAAATCTCGGCGCTATTAACTAACAAGGGAACACACGAATTTGTTGATACCCTATGGCTCTCTTAATATCGGCACGCAACCCGCTTTCGAACTTAACACATTTGGAGAACTCGGCAGACCTCCCCATCATAGTGCGGATAAAACTTGGACAACTCAAGAAATTTTGCGGCATAGATATTCATGGACATGCTACCTTGTTCAAGCCTCGAAACTCAACCTCCTTCTTTCCGCGGACATCTTAGGATAGTATTTCTCCCGAACTCCCTCTCGAACACAGCCCAAGTAATTTCCTCACTGGCGACCATTAATCTTTGCCTATCCGCCTCCACCGATCCATCGCCTCCTTCTTCAACATGTGCGTACCATAACGAACTTTCTGAGCATCGGTACAATCCATAACGCGGAAAATTCGCTCCATCTCTGACCACTCAAGGGCACCATCAGGGTTGTACCCGCCTTCGAAAGTAGGAGGGTTTTCACGCTGGAACGTAGCCAAACTACGCGTTCCATCACCAATAGCATTGGGTATGTTTCCCACAACTCCAGCAATAGCCTGCAAGGCAGCAACAAGTGCAGCATCGTTCCGTCCTGCCATTCTAGCACTACAACGTGAAAAACAAAAATCGAAAGCGAGTAACACAGCTCAAATGTTACTCAACTTGACGACTCAACCACCGGCCGGACAGACCGAACTGCTCTGATACCACTAATGTAACACCCCTTTTCTACCCCTTAATTTACACGTCATTATCAGAGTAATTTCATTTTCAAAAATATAAATTTATTTGATAGAAAGGAAATGCCACATCGTCATAAGTAAAAACTCATCGTCTGCACCATCAAAGTTTGTGCAACAACGCAATCGTCACAAAAATTAAATTTCAAAATAATCTTATCACAGCGGAAATAAACGATGACTCACTAGTCCACTCAAACACGTCTCATAATCATCAACATAAATAATTCATACAGTTAATTGATTCATTAACAAATCCGACTACGCCCCCTAGGTGCTACAGTATCAGAGAGCGACTCGACAACCTCCCAACAAACTAATAAAGAAGGCGTGAGAACCTTCACTCGCGGTCACTGCAGCGTTGCCACAATAGAGCAACATTCCAAGCAGAAAGGGTGAGTCTTCAAACAACATAAGAGCATAAATAATAATCAATATATTAAAGGACAATATCTACAACTACCACAGCACACTTAACGTCGCATTACAACCATCACAGAACAACATCGGCAACCAACATCAAAACCCATCACAAACAACTACATCATTTAAATGCACATATATGAAATTGCAACCCACGTCGCCGGGCATATGCATGAGGTACCATCGTCGCAAAAATACAATCGCCGCTTATCGCCGCTTTGAGCATAGCTCCGCATGACCCATATATCGTCGCCGAATGCAGTATGATATGTATGAGACTTTATGCTTCACTCATAAAATCAATCAACAAAAATCAACAATTACACATCACCACACAACTTTCCCCAACGTCGCTTTTGGCCATACCCGCCCCAAAATGTCATTATCATCGCTTTTATATCATCCTCGTAAACATCATCATCATCGTCGCAATTTTTATCATTATCATGAACATCATCATTATCATCGCAACCATAAAACACTCATAGAGTGTATTCGTCATAGTCATCAAAATCATATATATATATATATATATATATCACATCATCATAATCACTCATAGAGTGAACTCGTCATATTCGTCAAAACCATCTAGCAACATCATCACAGTCATACTTTTTCTCATCATCATTGAGCATATATAGATATATTTTCAGTTGTCTTTTAGCTTAGTGTGTCATAAAATAGTGAACTGATTGACTATGGGATTACTCAGGTAACTGATACTACTTGCATGAGCATTGGCCACCTTTGCAAGACTCTCAGTGATGCCCTTGTAAATACACCAGCGAAAGAAATTCTGACCTTAGTGGTAAACCACAATCTAGCCATAGTCAATTAGCACACTAGTAGTATAACATTTCACCGAGACTCATTTATATAAACATAGCATCACAAATTTTTATTTGTATTAACGGCAACACAAAACAGTTTACTCTGCCTTAAAAATAGAATATTCAGTTAGGCCTCTGAATAAGCTTTCCAACGCATCTTAGAACACTTCAATCGGGTTCCCGGTTCGCAATATATCAATTTTTCAAAAACGTGACAGCACTTTAAAGAAAACAGTGAGAAAACAGTGAAAAACAGTGACTCGCGCTCCGGAGCGTGAGTCGGGCGCGACTGGGGCGCGATTGGGCAGGGAAATCAGGCTGTTGCGCAGCACACTTGCGCCTGGAGCGCAACTTAAGCGCAAGTGAGGCGCGATTGGGCAACAGAAACATCAAATTGTGCAGAAAATTCAGATCTTCAACACCAAAAACACATTTTATTCACCAAATCACTCATCACCTCATCACTAAGGGTTCATCAAGAACAATTAACATTTTATCAACAACATCAAAGTCATCAATTCAGATCACAAACATCAAAATTCAGCAATCATCTCAATAATTCCTCAGCAACATCATCAATCATCAATTTTATATTACAACATCAAAATTCATCCATAAATCATTCAATTCTTCAACCACTCATTAGACAACAAACATTAACGAATCATCAACAGTAAACGTCAATAAATCCTCGACAACAAGCATCACAACTCATCTTAAATTCACAACAACACCAAAAATTCAACAAAATAATTAAACGTAATAACTAATACCGCCTAGGTGTCATAGGACTACCCTCCCATATACTGACCATTATATAAACCCTTATAATGCGAGACTCCCTTACCTCGAATACGTAAGCTCCGTAGAAGACGTATGAGAGCACCGACGAGTAACTACAGCAACACGACGATCTCCACTTCTCTTTCTCTCCCTTCCCTTTGCGCCAACTCCTTCTCCTCCTTCTCTCTCTCTCTCTCTTTGTTTTTTTTCCTAGTTGTCTCTCCCTCTCCCTCTCGCACGCTCCCTCTCTTCCTTTCTTCTTTTCTTTTCTTTCTCTCCAAGTTTCTAATAACTAACCCTAGCTTAAGTCATGGGTTCTCTTACTTGGGCCCTTCTCACCACCCGGTTGATTACTAACGCTACTCCTTTTTCCTATTTAAATTACCACTCACTTCTTTACTGTTCACCACTCTTCCTTTAAGTTAATTACTCTATTATTATTTTAAAACAACCCACCAAACACTACTTAATTAATTAATTAAATAAACGTTTTGAATTATTTTTGGGGCGTTACACAAGATCCCGAGGTCCTGGAATGCAGCCAACGTCCGGTTTTACTACAGTTGAAATCAAGCTACTAGTCATCGGTTCTCATCATCACCCATCATTCACTTCATGTAACATTTGCATGTGGCAGTATAAAAGCCCCAAATGTACTTCATCTTCATTTTAAATAAAGAGAACCGATTTTCAAAGCATCCTCAAAGAAGCAATTATTCTCTCTGAGCAAAGCAACTCAACAAATCTAAGCCTAAAGGCTAAAACAAAAAGCGGCCACAATAACAAAGTCCCGATAGGCAAGGACCGAGCAACGTCTCGATGTTGCCCTTGGGTGATGAAGACTAAAAGTCCTGACAGGCAAGGACGCGGCTGACGAGCCACGTCCCACCCTTGGGCACACCAGTTCGGTTTGACGTGAACTTTCGCCTCACCGGAAACTGAAATGGAGCTTACATCACATAGGCTAAAGTAACTGCCGACGATGCTAACACGCTCAGTGTGGTGTAAGAGCTCTTCAAAGGTGCAGGCGATGCTAATGCGCTCGCCGATAGGACCAGCGTGTCCGGCACCGGAGAAAAGCCCATTAAAACCAAGTCCCGACAGTGTAGATCGGCGGAGAGCCGACATACACACCCTTTGGGCACCAACAAGGCATGAAACACAACCGGTAAAATAAAACCGAGGTAAAACAAGACGCTGTAACTAAAAGGCGCAACAACCGGTAAAATAAAACCGAAGTAAAACAGGACGCTGTAACCAAAAGGCGCCATAACCGGTAGAATAAACCGAGGCAATATAAAATAATCGGCAGGCCAAGGTAGCGTAAAGACGTTGCAATCAAAAGCGCAAAAGAGGATAGGCAAAATAAGCAAAACAACAATCAAAAGAAAGCAAAAAAAATTATACAAGGGCCCAACGGGCGATCTGTCCAAAAAAAAGCCATAATAAAACAAAGGTAATTTGAATCCATTACAAAATTTTGTCACAAGATTTTGTCTTTGTCTGGCAGGAGAAATTAGGGAGCAGGAGGAGGATCTTCACCATGGACTTCGCCGTCGGCCAAAACTCGCCCCACTTCGGCGTCAGACAACAGCTCATCAACTTTGCCAAAATCAAGCGAGACACCATCGGCCACGTTCACGACAACTTCATCGGCAGCCTCTTCATCAACAAGCTCGCCGTTCACCACAACCTTGTCAGGATCAAGCCGCCCAACGTCGACTTCAGGAAATATGGCCCTCAACTGATCCAGCGCCCTGCTAAAACCGTTGTTAAAACTTTCAGCAACAGAGGCCTTCACCTCGTCAATAGCCGCAACTAAGTCCCCACCTACAGGCAAGTTGGGAAACAAATCCCAAATTCCTTTGAGCACTCCGTTGCTGCTGGCAGTTTTAGCGTGCGCCGCCTCCAACTCCTTGCCTACCTTCTCCAAGGACTCCCCCAACTTCTTCTTCTCGGCAGTCAGCTCAGACACCCTCTCTTCGAGCCGACGTTTTTCCAAGTCCCACTTAACCAACTCTTGCCCCAAACGGTCCTTCTCAACCTTATAGACCTCCAGCTCCTCCTCGGTCTTCTTCCAAGCCGCCTCTTTTCGACCATGCTCGGCAGCAGTTTTGTTGAAAGCATCCTCGGCAAGGTGAGCAAGCACCGAGGCATAATGGCCATAGGTCTTCACCGCCACCAGCGTTTGCCGGATCCCCAGAGTGGCCACCTTTTCCACATCGCCTGCACCAGCAGCAGCATTGAGAACAGAATTCAAAGGATACCTGGAATCAAAGGTCGACCGGATGGGCTCGTCGGCAGGTCCGTCGGCCCTCTTCCGACATCTCAACACGTCCTTCCAAGCAGTATCAATAACATCCTCCCCACGCTGCGGCAAGCCAATCTCAACAGCAGCACCAATCCGCTGCCTCTTCGCTGCGGGATTCTCCGAGAAGGGAGGAGGGCGAGGACTACTTGTACCTTGGGCACTGGTGGCACCTTCCGTCCCTAACGACGCTTGCAAAGCCTTGACCGGGCTCTTAGCAGTAGGAGAACCTCGGCCAGAAGAGGAACTCGGTTCCACAATAGGCGAAGGAGAAGGTTCCGGAGCTATTCCTTGTTTCTTCTTCTGCCTCTCCCGATATTTTTTGCGCTCAGCAACACTAAGTGTAGACATCCCAAAACCACCTGAAAGGAGAAGCGATTGTCAAAAAAATAAAAAAAAATAAAAAAGGGGGGGGGGGGGAATATGCCCGAAGAGAATTACTTAAATAGTCAATCAACGACTCGGCGTCATCCACTAGACCCAACAACAGGGAGGATTTCAGCATACCCGAGGACTTAACCCAACCATCCAGCCGATCCACCTCCGCCTTTTCAACCGAACTCAGCGCCCTTCTCTCAGTAGAAAACTTATCCCTGTGACGCTTCGTCCAACTCAAAGGGAACCGTTCGTCACCAACCTCATCAACCAGCAGTAAAGGACACGTCGGCCCTGAAGACAAACGGAACCAGTAATGCTTGAAGTACTTATAGCTACTTTGTACAAAGACATAAAAGGGCGGCGCTGGTGGTTACATAAAGAAACCCACCTCATCGGGTTCTTCACCGACGAGCGGAAGAAATACAAAAACTTGCGGGTCGAGACTTCCTCTCCAAGGCACTCGCAAAGAATTTCAAAAGCCCTCATGTGGGCCCACCCGTTAGGGTGAAGCTGCGTCGGGGCCACATGGAGCATCGTCAACACCTGGCAGTAGAAGGGGGAAAAGGCAGCCGAACCCCCAAATGTTCAAACCACGTCTGGTAAGCGTAAGTATACACATCATCCCCAGGAATGCACTCATCTGAAACAGCTTCTTCCAAGGAGACCGGACTAGCTGTAGCCGATCCCTCATCCGAAGGGTGACATAGCATCTGCCGAATACCAATAAGGGAGGCCTCGGTGCGGAGTTCTGAGTACGAGTCAAGCACCTCCTGGTCTACCCAGGAAAGCCCCTCACTCCCAGATCGTTCGCCGCTAGGACTCTCGTCTCCGGCCATGACAGATAAATCAGCCGGTCCTGCGGAATCAGAAGGGGAACCACTGTTATAAAGGTCGCCTATTTCCCCTATCACTCGACGAACGTTGCGCAGTGAACAATAGCCACATTTAAGGGAAGCAGCACAATTGGGATTAGGACACTTATATTCAGAGGTCACCTCGCTCTCACTATCACTACTTATTTCAACTATCGAAACCATCCCTATTTTTGCAGGAAACAAACGCAGCAAACGCAACCCAAGAGAAGCAGAAAAGGACAGCAAACTATACACACCAAAGCAGAAAATAAGAGGGTAATACGAGAAGCCACGTACCTTGAAGAAATCTGGGAAGCCACAAACACCAACAAAGGAAGATGAAGGCACAAGAAGAGCACAGGGGGAGAGATGCGAAAGGAAGACGACAGCAGAAACGGAGAGGAAGTGAAACGGAAAAGAAAACTAGGCGAAGAGACACGAGGGTAAGGCCCTTTCGCAGTAAAAATGATCCAACGGTTCAAAAACCCAAAAATAAAATCAACGGTGGAGACTCGAAGCGATTCAAATCTCAGGCGACAGGGTCGTGACACGTGTCTCGCCCCCAATGGAGCATTTAAAGGATGCGACAGTTCCCTAGAACGTCATGATGACAGCTCCCGCCAAAAATCAAATCAATCAAACGGCACGTCACATCGCGTCAATTAGTAGATGTCGGCCAGCGGGCCGTCGGTCAAGGAAAAATTCGGAGAGGCCGCAAGGCCGTCGGCAAAAAGGAAATTCGGAGAAGCAGAGAAATGCAATCGGTCGCAGGCGGAAAGAAAAGCCAGATAAGCAGAAAACAACAACAATAAAAGAAAAGCCAGATAAGCAGAAAGCAACGATGAAAGGGAAGATCTCAATACCAATTAAGCCTGTTTATTTTCAATACAACATTACATTACGTTACAATGGCAGCACAAGTTCAAAATTACTACAAAAGGATGAACTACTAATATACGCTGGGTAACGACGACTCTTTTGCAGGTACCACCAAACTTTGATGTATCTCCTGACGAGCTTCCTGGCCCGCTTGCTACATCCGATGTTCTGAATCGGCCCAGGAAGCAGAAATAGAGGGCGACCCCCCCTTTCGCACCAAAGGCGACACCAAGGCCCACTCGAGGATTGCCAGCCAATTGTGACGAGACTCCAGACCGAGCGGCTGAGGTGTCACCTTCCATGAACGGTCGGCGGAATACTCCGGCCAATCGCTCTTTGAGTCTTTTGAACAACTCCAGCATTCAGAGGTAAAGCCATCTGCAAAAAGAAAAGAGCCAGAGTTCACGAAGATCAATAACCCCCGCTTTGAGCCTCTTGACAACCCCCACACACCTGCAATAGATGGGGTTGTTCAAAAGACTCAAAGGAGGGGACGCGATCTCACCATAGGAGAGCGTGTGCAACCAAGCCATGAACAGCCAAAGCAACAAGGAACCCCTATTTATACAAGGAAGAGCAAAAACTCCTAGGGGTTATGACTATGGCGTAACGGAAACCCGTGGAAGTCAAAACTGACCGAGTCAAAGAAAACACACTTATGATGCAGCAGAAACCCACGCGAGTCAAAACTGATTGGGACAAAGGGGGCACAAAAATCCACACAGGACCAGAGGCCAAGACGCTAAAGGTAAACGAGGTCGGATCACCTCAACGCACGAAATGAGGGACTACGGGAACCGAGGATAAACCAAGGATACTTAGAACGCCTTCGCACAAAGTGCTCACCGCTCGAGGGACTGTGTTCCCAGCCGACCACCCAGGAAGGCTCGGATATGACACGCCTCCTAGCCGATCATCTGGGCTCAGAAGACGAAGACCAAAGCCCCTGCGCCCTCATCACCAAAGCTCCCGTCGACGATACATCAAGGCTGGCACACAGACCACATCCCGGTCAAAGGGCCGACGGCTCCAAAGGGCTCGGCCTCAGGCGAAAGCCCTGCTAGATATATTAGGCAAGCCCGAGAATCTCGCCTGAGATCCCGCGGCATTCATGTACCATTATGAGCATTTATGACGTATTGTAATATAAATATATGCCCATGAGGCCAATGAAAAGGGATGAACATTTTACTCACATAATACGTTTTTGTGTTCTTGCTAAACCCTAATCCAGGGAATAGTTAGGAACAGTCCCCTATTTTAGGAAAAGTGATTTATTTATTTACTTATAAGTTTTTAGGATTACTGAACTGTACAGCTCATTTTTCCTAAGAAGATGACTAACCCAGTTGTACAACCGACTTAGTCTTATTTAAACCTGAAATATTTTATTATTATCTGAATTAAAATATTTGTTTTGAACTTTGAAGTGTTTGAAAAAGGAAGGTGTGATATTATATGGTATTTAGACTAAACGGCTGAGTGCATCGGGTCTCAAACTCCTCCTCCATGGATTTGAAGCACATGACATAGGAGGCAATAGTTTATTTGGTCCCCTTTTTAAAACAAATATATAATATAAAATTTATAAAGAATAAAAACAAATTAGGAATAGCAATTAAAATAACAACACCACGTCAGTTTGCAGACCGACCACACAACACAACCACACAAATTAAAATAACAACCTAGGTAATTATTTCTAAGAAGGCTAAGACAAACCGCAAATACAGAGTGATGGAAAGGCGGTGTAAGCGATCGGAATGCGACATGTGCGCATGATGCTACGACGATCTGTGGCCAAGGATGACCCGGCGGTCTTTGGTACGACTCCTTTTCGACCGATCTTCTTTTGTTATTTGCGCCATCGGTTCTCTACTTTTCATCACGATCATTGCCGCTACCGTCGTCTTTGATCTGCTGCTTTTGTTACCGCTATTGTTGATAACTGCTAATCCTTGTATTTTAGTGGATTAGGATTCTGACTGTGAACCCTAATCCTTTTGAGGTGGTTTTTTGCAGTGTTCTTGTGTGTATTTTACTGTGGACTGACTGCTTATTTATATTAAAAACTTAGGGTTAGCATTTAATTGGTTTTGACTGATTTGACTGGGCTTTTGCAGGTTCTGATAACGTGGGCTTGCTGAGCAGTCTTGGAGAGCAAGAACAGACCCCTAAAGATTGCTGATGCTGCTCCTTTTGGTTTATTTATATTTTTTGTATTTTTGATTACTATTTTTTGCATTTTGGACCCTTTTTGGACTTTTAGACACTTATACATTGTAATAAAACTAAATTACATTTTTTCACATTTTGGACTAAATATTGTTCAAATAAATTAGATAAACAAATCAATTAAAAAAAATGTCAGGCCAAATACAAAAGCAAATCGGACCCGACTAAACAAACACGCTAGAACGAGGCCCAAATGAAAAAAATGGACCCGTTGAGCGAAAGATACTAAAAATTAAATTTGAATCACATTCGTAGGCCTAAACCATAATGATAATCCTAATTGCGAGACAAACGACTCATGTAAGCCCAAGTAGATTCAACTAGGCCCAAATACTGAGATTAAACTGAAGGATGCGTGAAAAGATCGATCATTCGCACGTATGCCTAGCTTAAGTAACAGTATTCGAGTTTAATTGAACGGATAATTGAAATTGGCTTGAATTAGAAAAAGAGACGCTAGTCTAAAAACTTATAATTGTGTGACTTCGAAATACGAATTACATAAAACAAGCGACTAAAAGAAGACGGACAAAATTGGGGTATAACAACGTTGAAATGATTTTTATGATGTGCTACGTATCTTACGTTCACTACATGAAGAATTACGCTGTTGATTTTTGAATGTTCGATTTGATAATACGTTGTTTGAGTTTTAAAATGTCGATATGTGACACTCTAATGCATGTTTAGATTTACTTTTCCGAACTCTGATATTTAAATAAAACGACGGGTAGAATTGGGGTGTTACATAGTTGGTATCATAGCAGTTCGGTCTGTCCGACCAAGTTGTCCAGTCGTAGTGTCTTTTACACTAGTTCTAATTGTTGTTTATGTTGTAGTGATTAGCTGAAATGGCCGGACGGAATGATGCTGCTATTGCAGCTGCTTTGGGTGCTATTGCGTTGGCGAGCATGCTGGGTCTCGCAGTCTGGCTACTTTTCAGAGGGAGAATTCGCCTACATTCAAAGGCAAGTATGATCCTGATGGTGCACTGGCATGGTTGAAAGAAATGGAGCGGATCTTTCGGGTGATGGATTGTACTGAAGCTCAAAAGGTCCGGTATGGCACACATATGCTGGCTGAAGAAGCTGATGATTGGTGGCTAGAGATGAGGCAGAGGTTGGAGACTGCGAATGAAGAGATTACTTGGGCTGTCTTCCGCGGAGAGTTTCTGAGAAAGTATTATCCGGAAGATGTCCGGGGCAAGAAGGAAATTGAGTTCTTGGAGCTGAAGCAGGGAAACATGTCTGTGACTGAGTATGCTGCCAAGTTCACTGAGTTGGCAAAGTTTTATCCGCACTACGATGGGGTTAATGGTGAGTTTTCTAAATGCATCAAATTTGAGAATGGGCTGCGACCAGAGATCAAGAAAGCGATTGGGTATCAGAAGATCCGTGTTTTCTCCGACTTGGTTGATAACTGCAGGATCTATGAGGAGGACAACAATGCTCACTAACGTATTATGAAAGATAAGAGGAGCAATTTTCCAAGCCGTGGTAAGCCATATGAGGTTCCTGCTGGTAAGAGTAAACAGAAGGTTTTTGCTGCCAAGAAGCCAAGTGGGGGAGATGCTCCTGCTGGCATCGTATGTTTTAAGTGTGGAAAAGCTGGTCACTGAGTACAGAGTGTAAACCGAACGTGAAAAGGTGTTTCCGCTGTGGTAAAGAAGGTCATATGATGTCTGATTGTGATCGTAAGGATATGGTCTGCTTCAACTGTGGTGAATGGGGACACATTAGTACCAAATGTCCAAAACCGAAGAAGGAAAGGTCAAGCGGGAGGGTGTTCGCCTTGGCAGTTACTGAGCCTACTGAAGATGATGGTCTTATTAGAGGTACGTGCATTATTAATGGTACTCCTCTAAATTCTATTGTTGATACTGGTGCTACTCACTGTTTTATTGCCATTGAGTGTTGTAAACGTTTGAGTCTCGTCTTGTCTGCTATGAAAGGAGAGATGGTTGTCGACACCCCAGCTAAAGGGTCGGTAACCACTTCTCTGGTATGTCTTCAGTGTCCCTTGTCGATCTTCGACAGAGACTTCATTATAGATATTGTTAGATTTTGTTTGTTTGTCATTGAGTGGATTGGATGTGATTCTGGGTATGGACTGGTTAGAGCTTAACCATGTTCACATTAACTGCCGTAGCAAGTCAATAAGTTTTGGAAGTGATGAGTCCAGTCTGCTGTCAGCTAGTCAATTGCGAAGGTGGATGAAGGAAGAAGCTCAGTTATTCGCGTTAGTGGCTTCGTTGTCTGTTGAGAATCAAGCCATCATTGATGGAGTGCCGGTAGTATGTGGTTTTCCTGATGTCTTTCCTGATGAAATCCCTAGTGTTCCTCCAGAGAGGGAAGTTGAGTTTTCTATTGATCGTGTACCTCGTACCAGAGCTGTTTCTATGGCACCGTACAGGATGTCCGAATCAGAATTGTCAAAGTTGAAGAAACAACTTGAAGAACTGCTTGAAAAGAAATTTGTGAGGCCGAGTGTGTCGCCGTGGGGAGCTCCTGTGTTGTTGGTTAAGAAGAAGGATGGTAGTATGAGGTTATGTGTAGACTACCGTCAGTTGAACAAGGTAACCATTAAGAATAAGTGTCCACTTCCGAGGATAGATGATTTGATGGATCAGTTGGTGGGTGCTAAAGTGTTCAGTAAGATTGATTTGAGGTCGGGTTATCATCAGATTAAGGTAAAGGATGAAGATATACAGAAGACAACTTTCAGAACTCGTTATGGGCATTATGAGTATTCCGTGATGCCTTTCGGTGTTACCAATGCGCGGGGAGTATTTATGGAGTACATGAATCGTATTTTCCATACTTACTTGGATCGGTTCGTAGTGGTATTTATTGATGATATTCTAATATATTCTAAGTCAGAAGAAGAGCACGCAGAGCATTTGAGGTTATTGCTAGAAGTCCTGAAGGAAAAGAAACTGTATGCAAAATTGTCTAAGTGTGAATTCTGGTTGAAAGAGGTATGTTTTCTGGGTCATGTCATTTCAAGTAGCGGTATTGCAGTGGATCCAGCTAAGGTAGATGCGGTGTTGCAATGGGAAAGTTCGAAGTCAGTTACTGAGATTAAGAGTTTCCTAGGTTTGGCTGGTTATTATCGAAGGTTCATTGAGGGTTTTTCTAAACTGGCACTTCCGTTGACTCAGTTGACTTGTAAAGGGAAGACTTTTGTTTGGGACGCCCGATGTGAAGAGAGTTTCGCTGAATTGAAGAGGCGATTGATGGCGTCTCCTGTTTTGAGGTTGCCAAATCCGGGCGAGTCTTTTGTGGTGTATTGTGATGCTTCCAAGATGGGCTTAGGAGGTGTACTTATGCAGAATGGTAAGGTAGTCGCTTATGCGTCTAGACAGTTGAGGACCCATGAGAAGAGCTATCCTACGCATGATTTAGAGCTAGCTGCAATTGTCTTTGTGCTGAAAATCTGGAGGCACTATCTTTATGGTTCTAGATTTGAGGTATTCAGTGACCATAAGAGTTTGAGGTATCTGTTTGATCAGAAGGAGTTGAATATGAGGCAGCGGCGGTGGTTGGAGTTGTTGAAGGATTATGATTTCGGCTTGAATTATCACCCATGCAAAGCTAATGTCGTGGCTGATGCTTTAAGTCGAAAGACCTTGCATATGTCGGCAATGATGATTAAGGAGTTGCAGTTGATTGAGCAGTTCAGAGATATGAGTTTGGCCTGCGAAGTAACACCTCTGAGTGTTAAGTTAGGGATGTTAAAGATTGATAACGACTTTCTGAATAGTATTAGAGAGGCCCAGAAGTCAGATGTTAAGCTGGTAGACTTGATGGTTGGGGATGATCAATCTGAGGACGGAGACTTCAGGTTGGATTCCCAGGGTGTGTTGAGGTTTCATGATAGAATCTGTATTCCTGATGACGCAGAGATGAAGAAGACAATTCTTGAAGAGAGCCACAGAAGTAAGTTGAGTATCCATCCAGGAGCTACGAAAATGTATCAAGACTTGAAAAAGCTGTTTTGGTGGCCGGGAATGAAGCGGGATGTGGCACAGTTCGTGTATGCGTGTTTGACTTGCCATAAGTCAAAGGTTGAGCATCAGAAGCCTGCAGGGTTGATGCAACCGTTGGACATTCCAGAGTGGAAATGGGATAGCATTTCCATGGATTTTGTTACGGGTTTGCCTAATACAGTGAAAGGGAATGATGCAATTTGGGTGATTGTTGACAGGTTAACAAAGTCGTCTCATTTTATTCCTATTAACATCACGTGTCCAGTACCTAAATTGGCAGAGATTTATATCCGGGAGATTGTGAAGCTCCACGGTGTTCCTAAGAGTATCGTCTCGTATAGAGATCCAAGTTCACTTCAGAATTCTGGAAGAGTCTGCATGAAGAGTTGGGATCGAAGTTGAGGTTGAGTTCGGCTTATCATCCTCAGACGGATGGTCAGTCAGAGAGGACTATTCAGTCATTGGAGGATCTGCTGAGGGCTTGTGTTTTGGAACAGGGAGGTTCGTGGGATTCCTACCTTCCACTGATTGAGTTCACATACAACAACAGTTATCATTCCAGTATTGGGATGACCCCTTTTGAAGCATTGTATGGTCGAAAGTGTAGAACCTCGTTGTGTTGGTATGAATCTGGAGAGAGTATGGTGCTTGGACCGGAAATTGTTCGCGAGACAACTGAGAAGGTGAAGTTAATTCATGAGAAGATGAAAGCGTCGCAGAGCCGACAAAAGACTTACCATGATAAGAGGAGAAAGGATTTAGAGTTCCAAGCGGGGAACATGTGTTTTTGAGAGTCACTCCGGTGACCGGTGTTGGTCGTGCCTTGAAGTCAAAGAAGCTCACTTCTCGTTTCATTGATCCGTATCAGATTTCGGAGAGGGTGGGAAATGTTGCTTATAGGGTGGCCTTTCCGCCTAACCTTTCGAACTTGCATGACGTGTTTCACGTGTCGTAACTTCGGAAGTATATCCCAGATCCATCCCATGTGATTCAGATGGACGATGTGCAGGTGAGGGATAATCTCACTGTGGAGACAATGCCGGTGCGAATTGAAGATCGTGAGGTGAAAACTTTAAGGGGTAAGGAGATAAACTTGGTGAAAGTAGTATGGTTGGGAGCTACTGGTGAAAGCATGATGTGGGAATTGGAAAGCAAGATGCGGGAATCCTATCCCGAGCTGTTCGAATCAGGTAAAATTTCGAGGACGAAATATTCTAAGTGGGGGAGAGTTGTAACGCCCCAAAAATAATTTAATTAATTATTTAATTGAGTTATTTAAGTATTTCGTGGGTTAGTCTTATTAAATTAATCATATAATATTTTATTATGTTAGGGAGTAGTGGAAGTAATTGAAGGGGGTGTAAAAAGGGCCCAAGCCACTTGAGCCCAAAATATATAAGGCTTAGGCTTAGTTGTCTCACTTTAGAAGAGAAAAAGAAAAGAAGAGAAGGAGAAGAAAACAGAGAAGTAGCGCGCGGCTAGGGGAGAAGAAGAGAGGAAGAAAATCGCAACTTGAGGAGAGGAGATCATTGGCTGCGGTTTTTGGTGTTTTTGGAAGGGTTTCATCTCCAATCAATTCTTAAGGTAAGGGGAGTCTCATAGTATAAAGGGTTTATGATGGGTTGTATATGGGAGGGTAGTAACTATGATGCCTAGGAGATGTTTAATGATATGTTTGATGTATATATGAATATATGAATGTTGTTGGTATTGTTTTTAACGTTGTTGGCTTGATTGGAATGTTGTTAAAACGTTGCACCCTATGTGTTTGATAGAATGTCTAAGTGAAGTTGAGAATGCACACTAGGTGTTTGACAAATTGTCAACTTGTTGATTGAATGCCTATTTGTTGTGTGATGAATTGTGTGGCTGAATTCTAGGTGGTTTGCTGCTGGAATTGGTAAAAAAATCAAGAATTAAGCATTTTAGGCGCCACTAGGCGCTATGTGCTGCTGTTTTGGCGCCCTGGCGCAACACAATTCTTCTTGTTTTAGCGCTCTAGCGCAACATAAATTCTTGCTAGCGCCATATTCTTCAGTGTTTTAGCGCCAGCGCGCAACCTGTTCTTTGTCAGCGCGATTTCCTCTGTTTGGCGCCCAGGGTAGCGCAGGATGCCCCAGGCGCCATTTTCTTGCATGCAGGTTGCGCCACTGATCGCAAGAGTTGCCCTGTGGCGCCATTTTGCATGTTGTTTGGCGCCCAGGGTGGCGCAGGATGCCCCCAAGCGCCAGTTTGCCATGTTTTGTGCGCCCAGGGTGGCGCAGGATGCCCCCAGGCACCAGTTTCCCATGTTTTGTGCGCCCAGGGTGGCGCAGGTTGCCCCAGGCGCCAGATTACTATGTTTTGTGCTCCCAGGGTGGCGCAGGTTGCCCCAGGCGCCAGATTCCTATGTTTTGTGCGCCCAGGGTGGTGCAGGTTGCTGCTAGGCGCCAATTTTGGTGTTGTTTGGCGCCCAAGTGTGTCTGAGTTGCTGATTCGTATTGTTGAAGGGCGCCATACCGTGCTGCCTGGTGTTGTAACGTCTTGTGATGTCAAATAATGATTGAATAAATGTTGATGTTGTAGTTGTGAGTCAATAAGACCAAAATTGTTAATGTTGTTGTTGTGAGTCAAATAAGACAAAAAATTTAACGTTGTTGCCATTGGGCCAAAAATGACCAGATAATGATGTTGATAATGTTGTTGTTGATAATGTTGACAATGTTGTTGTGCATACGTAGACTATGTTGTTGATTGTTTCTGGTGTGTTATACATGGTCTCATTCATGGCATAATGCATTACCACGTTGATGTAGGCTTCGGCCTAGAGCTTTGCTCAGTGTTGATTATGAAGCCACAAAGGCTATTTATGTTGATTGGTACCACATGCATATACCCGATGTGGGTTGCATTTCATTCATAGATATCATACTCATGGTGTCGTTGCTTGTTGCTTTGCTTACGTTGTTGTTTGTTGGTGCCGCCCCGTGATAGTTGTATTAAAATGTTGTTATGTTGTGGTTATTATAGCTGTCTATTCTCTGATATATTATCAACCATATGTGTTTTATGCTGTTAGAGACTCACCTTTCTCTGTTGAATGTTACCCTTTGTGGTAACGTGCAGGTACACGCTAGTGAAGGACTTCTCTTCCTTTACGTATTGAGTCAGTGTCGTTTGCTCTGATACGTAGCACCTGGGGAACAAACACTAGTTGATTAGCTGTTTTTAATTAATTATAGACTACTGTTCTTATTATATTGTTGGTTTTTCTGGATTGTATTACCGGATACGTTGAAATGATTTTTATGATGTGCTACGTATCTTACTTTCACTACATGAAGAATTACGCTGTTGATTTTTGAATGTTTGAATTGATATACGTTGTTTGAGTTTTAAAATGTCGATATGTGACACTCTAATGCATGTTTAGATTTAATTTTCCGCACTATGATATTTAAATAAAACCTTTCTTCTTCCCTCTCAACCCATTCATTGACTTCTTCCCTCCTCAACCTTTCTTCTTCCTTCACCTCCATCAACCAAAAAACAGTTCCTTTCTTCTTCCTTTTTTCCTGCCCTCATCTCCTCAACAAAAAAACGGTTCCTTTCTTCTTCCTTCTCTACGTTTCTTCTTCCTTCAGTTCCATCAACGAAAAAAGGATTCCATTCATCTTCCTGATCTACGTTTCTTCTTACTTCAACAACATCAACGAAAAACAGTGATGCATCTGGTCCGACCTTCTTCGACAACTCTTCCGCTTCATCTTCCAACAACGTAAGTGTATTCAAAAACCAATGTTCCATTTTTCCGAATTTTGAATAGCGATAATCCCTATTTATAACCTCATTTTCTTTACAATGAAATGCTTTATCCTTTATATGTAACTAATTGTAACTAAATTCCTCCGCATAAATGAGTAATACAATTTTTACGTATTTATTAACAAGATTCTATAAACATTCATGCTCGGTTTATTTTTTTTAATTGTACAGAGTTTGTCCACTGTGGGAATCAAACCCCCCTAACAAGGGGATCTACTTTTCATTTGTTGAAGGCACTGTTCATCCAATATTTGAGCGGCAATCCTAAATTTTAGCCTTATATCACTTGCTTATTGCACTGTTCATCCGTAAATGATGGCCCCACTTGGATTTTCATTCACAATGGCATGTATGTAAATAATGCAAACGTCAGATGCAATTTTATATCCTGCTAAAACAACCCACACGTGCTTTATGGAAGCCAGATTTGCACAAGCTGATAAGACTCCCATGAATGAAACAATGGGACCTTCTTTTTTAACTCACAAAGGAGAAGATTATACTGACTTTGACGGGACAAGACTGACTTTGACGAGACAAGACCGAGGTTCAACTTTTTAGAGGTTGTACTAATCATTTCAAGCAGCTCCTTCTTTAGCTTCACTCTCAACCCATTCATTGACTTCTTCCCTTCTCGACCTTTCTTCTTCCTTCACCTCCATCAACCAAAAAACAGTTCCTTTCTTCTTCCTTTTTTGCTTCCCTCATCTCATCAACAAAAAAACGGTTCCTTTCTTCTTCCTTCTCTACGTTTCTTCTTCCTTCAGCTCCATCAACGAAAAAAGGATTCCTTTCATCTTCCTTATCTACGTTTCTTCTTACTTCAACAACATCAACGAAAAACAGTGATGCATCTGGTCCGACCTTCTTCGACAACTCTTCCGCTTCATCTTCCATCAACGTAAGTGTATTAAAAAACAAAGCTTCCATTTTTCCGAATTTTGAATAGCGATAATCCCTATTTGGGCTTATCTAATGTCATTTTTCTCACAATTGGGCTTACCATTTTGGCTTGGGCCCACAGACGTGGTTCCGAGTTAATTTCTTCTAGCGTTTATTGTTTAACAGGTCTATTTCTTCTATTCGGACATCATTCTAGCATGTTCATTTAGTTGGGCCCGATTCACTTTTGTATTTGGTCCAATTTCTTCTCTTTATTATTTTTATTTTTTCATTTAATTTATTTTTGAGTAATACATATAGTCCAAAAATGCAAAAAAAAATCTATTTAATTTTATTTACAATTTAGAAGTGTTCAAAATGTCCAAAAGTCCAAAAAAATGCAAAAAAGGTAACACAAAATATACAAAAAAATATGAATCCGAAAATATAATAAAAAGGAAAAGGCAGCGACAAGCTAGAGTTTCAATGTTTGCTTTCAAGTGCTTTGGGCACTGGTCGATCCGCTCCAAAACCTGAAAAATAATTCAAAGCCCAGTCAAAAAGCAATTAATGCAGAAATCTAGTTTTTAGTATAAAAAAGCAGTCAACACACACAGTCCAAGAGAGACAGGAAGGAGCAGGCACGAAATTCGAGGTAGAAATCACTCAAAAAAATTAGGGTTTTACATTGAAACCCTAATCTGAAGACAGCCTCTTTACTTCGGTTAAAAAAATCCAAGCTTGCAGAAGAACGAATTACGCTAAGAGGTGGTAACAACAAGCATACAGATCTGCTCTTTACATTAAGGGACAAAGGTTGGTGTTTATATATGCATATATGTGAAAATCTGTAATTACAAAAATATGTAAGTGTAGATCTACTATGTTTTAAGTTCTGTTTTGATGTTTATGCACTAAACACATGTACATAATGTGGCTGCAAGTGTATTGTTTTTTTGTGACTGTCCTTTAGGCATCATACTCTGCATCCATTGAAAAGAAATCAGGAATCGATTAATCCATTTATCTCTAGTCACGAATAAATCCTAAAACAAATCAAATCAAATCCAGATTCAGTCTCTTAGAAACGAAACTGCAGATTAAAACTTAGATGTATTTGGACAAAATCAGAACTAAATAGTTCTGTTTGTTTTCAAAATGAGTGAGATAGGGAAGTAAAAAAAAACCGAAATAAAAGGGTAAAGGAGAAGAGAAGGGAACCGAAAATAACAAGCCAGAAGAGATATAGGTGAGATTGAAATAGGCTTTAGGACAATGCCCCATCGAATAGTACCTTTGAGATACCTCAATATGCGTTTAACTGCAACCCAGTGGGTATCAAGAGGATCAGACATAAATTGACATACTTTGTTAACAGCAAAGGATATGTCAGGTCTAGTGATGGTGGCATATTGCAGAGCACCAACAGTAGACCTATATAGAAAGGGGTCATGAAATTTCTTTCCATCAGTTTTAGTGAGTTTGTTACCAGCCACCATAGGAGTGGGGAAGCTGTGAGCTTCATGAAGGTTATGCTTGAGAAGGATATCTGGGATATACTTGCCCTGAGTGAGTTGCAAGGAACCATTAGCATGTTGTTTGACTTCAATGCCAAGAAAGTAGTCCAAGGTACCAAGGTCTTTGAGAGAAAATGCAGCATTTAGTTTGGAGATTAACTGTTTGATGAAGGCAGCATCACTGTCAGTGACAATGATGTCATCAACATAGACAAGCATGTATACTGTGACCTTGCTTGAGTGGAGTATGAAGAGGGATGGATCACACTTGCTGGCATGGAAACCCAAGTGGAGAAGCGAAGATTGAAGTTTCTCAAACCATGCCCTCGGAGCCTGTTTAAGTCCATAGAGAGCTTTATTAAGCTTGCACACAAGTGTTTTGTCAGAGGTCTCAAAGCCAGGAGGTTGAACCATAAATACTTCTTCCTCAAGAATTCCATTAAGAAAAGCATTGTTAACATCAAGTTGCAACAGGGGCCAGGATTGAGAAATGGCTAAGGTGAGCACAGTTCTGACTGTGACTGGTTTGATCACAGGTGAGAACGTCTCCTTGTAGTCAGCCCCATATTGTTGGTGAAACCATTTGGCCACAAGTCTTGCTTTATACTTGTTCACAGTTCCATCAGGATTTTCCTTGACTCGGAACACCCATTTGCACTCAATGGGCTTTCTATTGGAGGGAAGAGGAACAAGACTCCAAGTATTGTTTCTTTGGAGTGCATCAAACTCATCTTTCATAGCTGCAAGCCATGTAGGATTAGATAGGGCTTGTTTTACAGTCTTAGGTTCAACATGAGCTAAGAGGAGGGTAGGATTGATCTTAGGGCACACAATTCCATCCTTTGCCCTTGTTTGCATGGAATGTGTGTTGTTGGGATTAATAGGTGGATGTATGGAAGGTGAGGCACCACTAGAGGTGTTGCTTGAAGCACTTGATGGCTGAGAACCAAAGTTGTTATTTATAACAGGTGCAGAGTGGCCTGCGGCACTGCTAGAAGAGGAGGCAGTGGCAGGAGCTGGTGAAGGACTAAGTGGAGGTGTCACATGAGTGTTTGTAGCAAGAGGAATGGTTGGTGACACAAAGGGTGGGGAGGAGGAGGTAACAGGAGTGTCCTTTAGCATGAGATGCTTGTATGGGAACCGATGCTCATTGAAAATAACATCCTTGGAGATGAAGACCCTTCCACTAGAGGCTTGGCATTTGTAGCCAAGAAACAGACATTCCTCAGAACGGAATTGAAGTTTGTGTTGATTGTAGGGCCTTAGAAGTGGGAAACAAGAGCAACCAAATGTTCTTAGAAACCCATAGTCAGGCAAAGCACCATACAACTTGTGATAGGGTGTATCATAGTTGAGAGCAGACGTTGGCAACCTATTGATGAGGTGCACACTGGTTTGAACAGCATGATCGCAATATTCAAAGGGTAAAGAAGCATGTGCCATGAGTGTCAAACCAGTTTCAACAATCTGCCTGTGCTTTCTCTCTACTAAACCATTTTGATGGTGTGTGTGAGGACAAATGTTCCTGTGAATGATGCCAAGTTGCTGTAGGAGAGTGGAGAATGAACGAAATTCACCTCCCCAATCACTTTGCAAAGCCTTAACTCTGCTGCCAAATTGTGTTTCCACCATTTTGTGAAAAATTTGGAATGAGGCAAGAGCATCGAGACTTTTCTTGAGCGAGATAAAGCCATGTGTATCTAGTGAAGGTGTCCACATAAGCAATATAATACAAATAACCACGGTGGATTGAAAGAGTGCGAGGACCCCACAAATCTGCAAACACAAGCTCAAATGGAGCTGAAGTGGTGTGTGTGGAGCTATGAGAAGGCAATCTATGTGCTTTTCCAAGACAACAAGAGTTACAAAAGTCAGCCACAGTCTTATTATTGAAAGGAACATTACACAATTTTAATACCAGCCTCTGAGAATCAACACTAGGGTGACCAAGTCTTGAGTGCCAGAGTGTAAAGGAGTTTGTGTGTGCAGATACAGGTAGTGTAGTAACTAAAGCAGTAGCAGATAAACAGTGAGCAGGAGTAATAAAACCAGGTGTCTTGACAGGCTGTGACAGCAAATTAGAGAACTTGTACAATCCATTGGCATCAAGAGGAGCATTGTGATGTTTCATTGGTACCACGAGATTTAACAACAAAGTCTTTATCATTAAATTGGAAGTAGCAAGAGTTATCTTTAGAGAAAGCATGCAGTACAACGAGCAAGTTCTTGGTGAGTGAAGGTACATGTAGGACATTTTTAAGTGTGAGAATGCGTTTAGGATTCAAAGGAGATTTAAAGTGAGTGAAGCCAATAGACTTGATGTTCAAACCTTGTCCGTTTCCAATTGTGACTTGATCGGGTCCTACAAAGGGAACTTGCTGTGAAATAGAGCCGGATGCATTGGACATGGTGTGAGTTGCTGCAGAGTCAGCCCAGAAATCAGGAGAAGCAGTAACTGTTGAAGGTGTACCAGCATTAGCCATGAAAGCTTGAGGTTGAGTTGGTCTCGGCATGAACTGAGCAGGAGAAGGAAACATTTGAGGCAATTGAGGCATAAGAAAGTGAGAACCGTAGTAAGGAGCCATGAACGATTGAGCAGGATGCATTGCACGCGGCGGAGACTGCATCATTTGGCTCCAAATAGGTGCATGCCACGGCGGAGCGAAAGTCCAAGCAGAGTTGTGTGAAGGACGTTGTGTAACACCCCAATTCTACCCAGCAGTTTAATTCAAAAATCAGAGTAATAAAAATCATTTTTCATTAAATGGAGTGTTACGCTCCTCTCTTAAACATACTCAAACAGTCGGTTCAGCTCTAAAATATGCATAGATACATAACACCATACCAACATGAGATAAAATCTCATGTTACGCAGCGGAAATAAAACTACATCTCAAAATAAGTGTTCAGCAATCTCAAATAATACACAATACACATAAAGGCCCAACAATGAGCAAAACAAAGTCAAATGACAGTCTAAACCCCAACCCCCCAGGTGCTACGTGTCGAGCGGGGCCAGGCTCGGGAGTGGTGAGGGTAGAAGGCCCTCACTCATGGCTACCTGTGGTAAACAACAACAGAAAGGGTGAGTCTCGAACTATATAATAAAAGTGATAATAGGCAATATATACGATCCACGACTCACAAGCCTGATCAATCATACCAATCATCACTCAATAATATTCATGTGTTCATGTGGATGTATGCAATGTAGTTATGCATGTGGTACCATTTGCCCTCCGGCAGTCTCATTATCAAATTGAGTCCTCACGACTCTGGTCCCCGGGCACAGCCCTCGGCCTCACAATCGGATTTATAAGCGTCGCGGCCATGTAGAATGTATGCATGAGACTCCATGAACACAACACAAGCACATTCACCATATCAATTTATATATTATTTTCTCACCTCATATTTAATCTCGGTTATAGCCCTCATGGCTCTAGCCCTCATGGCTCATGCCCCCATGGCATCCTCAATCATCTCAGTTACTAGCTCATTATACTCAAGTCCCAAGGACTATTCAAAATTAGAGGACTAATCTCACTCAGGGACCTAAACCACCATTTAGGACCAAAACAATCACCTAGGGACCACACTGTCCCCTAAGGACCAAAACAGCACTCACTTAGTCACCAGGCAGCACTAGGCGCCACTTTCCCCACATTCTGGCGCCCCCTGGTGCAACACAAACACTAAGCGCGAGCTTCGGCAATCTGGCGCCCACGTGGCAACACACTGACCAGCAGCGCCACTTTTTCTAGCCCGCGCCCTGCAGGCACTGATCCTAGACACAAACTCGGACACAACTCAGACACAAACTCAGACACAGGCGCCTGCCTAGGCACCCTAGGCAGCACTAATTGGCGCCCCACACCTGACCCAGCACACACAGCACGTTTAAACAGGAAACCACTCGAGCCAAAAGGTTTAAAAATGTTTTTGGGCAGGTAGATACAAAATATGACACGGTGAATTATGCCTAGAACTCTAAGTTTCACCCAAACTACCCCCTAGGCGCACACTTATAGCGCCACAGCAATGCCTTCTAGCACATCTTTCAAATGACACATGAAAACAGAAAACTACTCGAGCCAAAATGTTTAAAAAGGTTTTTGGGCAGGTGAATACAAAATATGGCACAGTAAAATATGTTTGGAACTCCAAGTGTCACTTGACCCACCCTATAGGCGCACACGTATAGCGCCACAGAATTTCTCTCTAGGACATCTCCCAAATGACACGTGAAAAACAAAAACCACTCGAGCCAAAATGTTTTAAATGAAGTTTGGGCAGGTGAATACAAAATTTGGCTCGATGAAATATGCACAGAACATCAAGTTACACTCAAACACCTCATGTGCGTGAGCGATTGCCGCGGGCGCCACATTCCTAGCAAACTGGCGCCCAGACAGCAAACACACCCTCCCAGCACTCAAACAGTGCACTGGGCGCCATTTCCCCAGCAACTTGGCGCCCAGGCAGTGACACCCTGCACGAAACACACAACTCAGCCCATGAACAGTAGCCCAGGCGCCATTTTCCCAGCACTATGGCGCCCTGGCAGTGGCATTTCTGCACAAACTCACAAATCAGCTCATGAACAGTACACAGGGCGCCTAAATCCTAGCACTTTGGCGCCCCAAACTCAAAAACCCCAATTTTTCCAAATTCTCCCAAATCAAATCACTCCATAACCACTCTAATACTCCTAATTTCATATTATAACAATCAATTTCATAGTCAACATCAAAGCACATCACAATTCACGAAAGCACATGTTATAAACCCTAATTCAAGCCCCAAATCGATTTCAACATGCAATTTACCAATTCAATGGTTCAAATCATCAAACAATCATCAATTAACATAAAACAAGACCTATGATCTACATATAACTCATTATCCCCTCTATTATAGAGTGAGACTCCCCTTACCTTATTTCAACCGTAGAAATTCCTTCTCCTTGAGTCACGTGCAAAAACCACCGCAACAAAAGCTTCTTTCTTTCCTCTTTGAGTGGTGCAGTCTACTCTTCCCTCTTCTCCTCTCCTTGCGCTGAATTCCTTCTCTCTTTTCTCTTCTCTCTTTTGTTTTCTTTCTTTCTTTGGTGAATGGTGCGAATTGCACCAGCCCTAGTGATCGTACCTTGACCAATGAAGGACCTGGGTCATTGAGGACCTGGGTCGTAGAGGACCTGGCTGGAACCAGGGGTCTTGGCCGCACGGAAGGACCTGGCCTGGACGTTGAGGAAGGACCTGGCCTCGATGTTGAGGACCTAACTCGGTCGTTGAGGACCTGGCTGGAACCAGGGGTCTTGGCAGCACGCGGGTGGTACCTGTAATGACACTCCGACGCTCAAGTCAGTGGTGTGCTCTCGGGCAGGATTCACAAGGTAGGAAAACGTACCTGATGCCATGTGCGAATGGCGTATATATATTGTGAGGTCCGACCGTTTCGCGAAGTTTTTCGCGGCGGCGAGATTGCGCTCCAAGCTGCGTGCTTGGGCGGTTCTTGTTGGGGTGGGCCGTCGGCCCAATTGCTATGGGAGCCCTTGTAATTGGCGATACACCCGGAGCAGTTGCCCCCAAGCCTGGGTCGCAAGAGCGGTGAGGCTTGAAATCGCTGCCCCCGTGTCGTGTTGTAAGCGGCCGGGTTGCATTGGCGCAATCGGTCTCCATCTCTTGAAGTGTGTGGTCGCTACCACACGCTAAGTCGGGAGATGGTGCATTTGCTCTTGCCAGGATGTGGTTCTTTGCCATTGCCGGAGTGTGGGCGCCGCCCGCGAGTGCATGTGGTCGCCGCCATGTGCGATCATGTGGACGCCGCCACGCGGTAGAGCATGTGGATCTTTGCCGCTCGCCAGGAGTGTGGGCGTTGCCGCGAGTGCATGTGGTGTTTGCCACGGCCGATCATGTGGGCGCCGCCACGGTAGAGCATGTGGGCGCCGCCCGCTGCTTAGGAGTGTGGATTTGCCACCGAGAGTGCATGTGGTCGGCGCCCGCGGTAGAGCATGTGGGCCTTTGCCGCTCGCCGAGGTGTGGTTGCGACCATTCATCTTTGAAGCGAAGTTGACTTGGATCTTGCTCGTTTTAGGAGGTGCGATCATTCTCAGTCGCCCGAATTCGTTCAGTGTTATCACGCATTGCCTATTTCGTTTGAAAGCTTATTTCGATCGTGACCTCGGCGGCCGCGTATCGTAGCGGATTTGTTCGGCGTGTTTTGCGATTTTTGGCGGCGGGCTTACTAGGTTCGATCTAGGCGGCCCTTATTGCGATAGTTGTGGCCGGTCTCTTACGGCGTGTTCGGCGATCAATGCTCGTTATTGGGTCATTGCTCGACCTCGGTCATTCGATGACAGCGATGGTTGTACCAACTTCGGTGGCGCTGAGCGTAAGTCAACGCGGTGACATTCGATTGGGCCAACTTCGGTGGCGCTCGATTGGGCCAACTTCGGTGGCACTCGATGTAGACCGCTCGGGGCCTCTGCTGTTTGTGGGTCGCCGACCCTTGGGCCATTTCGATGGCACTCGATTGTAGACCGCTCGGGGCTACTCTGTTTGTGGGTCGCCGACCCTTGGGCCATTTCGATGGCACTCGATTGTAGACCGCTCGGGGCCTACTCTGTTTGTAGGTCGCCGACCCTTGGGCCATTTCGATGGCACTCGATTATAGACCGCTCGGGGCCTACTGCATTTGTGGGTCCGCCGACCCTTGGGCCATTCGATGGCGCTCGGCGAAACCTATGGCGGCTGCTGCTGCTGCTACTCGCGCGGCGAGCTACCAATCATACATCCTTGCATGCGAAATAAATTACAAAGTCACGACTTTTAAAGGTCGGGCCTCGATAAAAAACCACGTGGGGAAAAAGCGCGCGCGACATTTATTCATAAATCGTTAGTACGTCTGTTATCACGAGGATTCGTCTTGTTCTTCAAGCGACCTATCTGCGCTTCTTCTGGGCGCGCCGACGCGACCTTTCTAGCGAATAGTGCTTCTTCATGGCCATATGATCGTTGGCCCTTCGTAGGAACATGGTCGGATCCATATGGCGATTTAGGCGAACTCTTACGCAAAAGGCGTGGTCGAGTCGATCCCACGCTTGAGATACTTGACTTGTCTCTATCGGTCGGTCGCGCGCACTGCTCGGCCTCGGCGTTGAATCGCTCATGTCTTGTCTCAATGATTCGTTGGCCTCTTGGATAATCGTATCCAAGTGCTCTTCATGCCGCTCTAGGCATCTTTTGGCCGAGTTGTAACACCCCGAAAATAAAATAAAATAAAATAATTTAATTAGTTTAATTAATTTGATTAGTTGAATTATTAATTTAGTTGAAGCGTGAGTTAATTAAATTAAAGGTGAATATCCTGTTTTGTGTAGGAGTGGGATCGAGTAGTAGTGGGGGGTGTAGTTGTGAGCCCAATGCGTGAAAGGCCCACAGCTTAACCCCAAGGGTTATGTGAAACCCTCACTCCCATTTTCATTCAGAGAAGAAAAACGAAATTTAGAGAGAGCAAGGGAGGAGAAGGGTTGCGCGGCGCTAGGAGAGGGAAGAAGGAGAAGAAGAATTTCGCAGGTCCTCAAAGATTTGGTTCGTATGTTGCTGTGGTTACGTGTGATGCCTTCAATCGTCTTCTTCGGAGCTTACGTTTAAGAGGTAAGGGTGAGCGTTTTGATTTAACATGATCGAGTATATAATGGGGTTTGAGGGGTTGTGGGACTTGATTTTGTGGCTGGAATTGTTGATGTTTGATTGATTTATTATTGTTGAGGAGTTTGGTTGATTTCGATGAAATTGATGAAATTGGGATTGATTTGTTGTGGTTGATTTGATCGTCTCTAGATGATGTATGTAATGGTGAGTTTAAAGAATCGATGGTTTTCCTCAAAAAATGTAACTTGGAAATCGATTACGGGCTCTAAATAAAGCCAATCGATTTCCTTCTTTAAATACAAAGCTAGAAATCGATTCATTCCTTTAAAAATGAAGGCAAGAATCGATTTCCCCTTAGTAATGAAAGCGAGAATCGATTCCTCCTTTAAAAATGAAGGCAAGAATCGATTTCCCCCTTTAGTAATGAAAGCAAGGAATCGATTCATTCCTTTAGAAAGGAAGGCAAGAATCGATTTCCCTCTTCAAAATAGAAAGCAAGGAATCGATTCCTCTCTTTAGAAATGAAGCATTGAATCGATTTCCCTCTTTAAAAATGAGAGCTATGAATCGATTCCTCTTTTGAAAACAAGTAGCTATGAATCGATTCCTCTTTTGAAAACAAGTAGCTATGACTCGATTCCTCTTTCGAAAATCTTAGGTGTCTTCCAGAATGGAAACGTGTGGTTCTTGACAAAAAGAAAATTTGTGATGCTATGTTTAGATAAATGAGTCTCGGTGAAATGTTATACTACTAGTGTGCTAATTGACTATGGCTAGGCGTGGTTTACCACTAAGGTCGAGAATTTCTTTATTTGGTGTATTTACAAGGGCATCAGCGAGAGTCTTGCAAAGGTGGCCAATGCACATTGCAAGTAGTATCGATTACTGAGTAATCCCATAGTCAATCGGTGCACTATTTTATAACACCCTAATCTAAAGACAAATGAAGTATATATATACATGTATTGAATGATGATGAGGATATGTGTGTTATGATGATGTAATATGAGCAGATGATGTTTTTGCGAAGAGTGTACTCTATGAGTAATTGCTTGATGATGATGTATTATGATTCGTGATGATTGATGATGTGTAAACTCTATGAGTATAATTATAGTGATGATGTATAATGATTGTGATGATTTGCGAAGGAATACACTCTATGAGTGTTTTATAACGATGATGAGAGGCACTCTAGGTGAGTTTTGGTGAGTTGCACATGTGTTTCATAGAGTCTCATGGCATGTGCATTATTTTTGCGATGTTTAGGCTTGGCCACTTTTGCGATGTTTGAAGGCGGCCACTTTTGCGATGTTTAGGCTTGGCCATTTTGCGATGATATGGTACCATCATGCATATGCCACAGTGGGGTTGCATCTTCATGCATAATCATGGCCGTGAATTGTCTTTGTTTGTGGTTGGGTTGTCGTTGTGTGACCATGAATTGGTGATGTTGATGATGCTATGTGATTGCTGCTCTCATTTCTCTATTATGTATCGATTGTCTTTTATTGAAATTCTCACCCTTACGCTTGGAATGTTGCTCTATTGCGCAGCTGCTGCAGTGCCATGAGTGAAGGTCTAGGCGCTTCTTTGTTAGGTTTGTCGGGAAGTATGTTTGTGTCGCTCTCGATCTTTGTAGCACCTAGGGGCGTAGTTTAAGTTTGTTAATTTATTAATTAAGCGCTTAATGATTTTATGGTTGATGTGAGGCGTGTGCGAGTGGTTTTAGCGGCGATGATTTTTATTCATTTGTGGCGTAAAATTCCTTTTGTTTTGGAGTTTAATTTTTATGGCGATGGTTTTTCTTGCACAAACTTAAATGAGTGCAAATGATGAGTTTTTATGGCGAGGTGGCATTTCTTTTCTACCAATTAAATTAATATTTTTGAAAAGAAATTACTACGATAATGGCGTGTAAATTGAGGGTAGAAAAGGGGTGTTACATTAGTGGTATCGAGCGATTCGATCTGTCAGACCAAGTTGTCCGATCGTAGAGTCTTTTAGTCCTAAGCTTTGTTGTTTATCTTTGTAGTGCGGTCGGTCCTAACTTGATTTGTTGTATTATCTATTGTGTTTACGATTGGTGAACTCGAGTAGAGTTTCATGCTTTGCTTGTTTGATTGTTGATAGTTGTGAGGCCAGGCCAGATTAGTTGGTTACGTTCTCGAGGTAATAGGACGAATGATAGGTACTCGTGGTGGGCGGGATCATCAATATTACCGTTGTTAGTGAGGTTAAAGTCAAGTGACTTTCATAGAGCTCAATATTCCTTTTAGACCGTGTGTTGTGGGCCAATCGAGTGTTTTTCTGTGTGAACCTTGTATTTAGGCCCTATTTTGTGACTTTGTTGTTTAGTGATCTTTGAATTCATACAATCTGTGATTTTTGTTTAGTAATTGTTCTATGAATTCTAACTTTACTAGTGCGTGCTTCTATGACTTGGCTTTGTTGTGGTTGGTTGCATTATGTTGTTTTGGAGAGTGAAAATTAAAATGTTTATTGACTCTGCGGGCACTCTTGTGTTTAACCACTATTTTATGGAATACTCAAAAATGTGTTTATCTTGTCTAAGTAAACATTACTATGTCTATTCAAAGTTTTTATACCGTGTTTCTTTTATTTGCTTATGATGCTCTAAACTAAGTGCTTACGAATTGCTTGGTTATCTATATAAGGTTTTCAACTTTGGACAACTAGCGTGTTGTGATATTCGATTACTATAAGTATAATTTTTCCCGTAATTGCTATAGTTGTTGATTCCTTTGAGCGAGATTGTAGATGAAAAGATTTTAATGATAACTACATTTTACAATATTTATTTATTTATTTCGTTTCTCTCGATTGCTCGATTTTTCTAAATGTGGGATGTTGTGAAGCCACCGCGAATGAAATGACATTTACTTAATTGCATTGTGTTATCGATTTCTTTCTTTTATAGGGGCCTAGAGATGTTCTAGTACTTTTCTTTGAAACACAACTTCATGTATGAAACTCTAAAGTTAAGCTGTTGATGTTCGTGCTCGTGTTTAATTATATATTAACGATGTGCAAAATTGATCGGTGATGTAGTATTGTATGCTCTATTTTCTCTCCTACTGAAGCATGTCACTAACTCTTTATGACCCCAAGAGAAAATATTTTTGAGTTGCCATTTCACAGCGAACGACCTCTAATGCCTTGATTACTATGAGAAATATTTTCTTTACCAAGTGCTAGACTTACGAATTCTTTTATTTTCGGAGTATAGATAAATGTCATGATTTCAAATATTGACTATATTCTATGTTTCTAGTTTATTCTTGCTTTTACTTTGTGTTTAATTGTTATAGCGTGTGTGAGTGTGAAACCTATCTTTTATGTATTGATTTGTAACCTTCATACTTTTGTGAATTTAAAATTGGTGCCATCTTGTGTTTTCGTGATCTATTTTTGGTACCTTCGTTCTTCTATGATTTGCGTTACATGGTTTTATGACTTACGAGTAAAATTTGTATTGAGACCGCTTTTGAGATTCTATTAAACTAGTTGAAAATTGTTTATGCTCACAAATGTATTTAATTTACTTTAATTAAGCATAAAGTGTTTTGTGTTAGTATATTTTACTTGTGAATTAATGCTTTAGGTTTGATGTTCTGTTGATTACTTTAAGTTGTGTTATCACTACAACTTGCTGCAATGTTGTGATGAGTCTCAATATACATGTGTAAAGGTAGGTCTAACGTTAATAATGGATTTTGATGGGTGTATGGGTAGTTAGGGCTTGAGGAAATCGATTGTGTTGGGATTGTTATATGAGATGAAGGATTGAAATTGTGAGTTAGGTGATTTGATGGGGGTTAGGATCGATTTTCGTATATATAAATGAATGAGGGCAGATGATTGAGTACCTAGAAATCGATTTGAGATATGAGGTATGATATGTTCTAGTTTTAATTGAATGTTGAGTTGTATGTGGTGATTGAAATAATAAATTGAGAAAATGCTATGTGTGGTGACTTAAATTATGCTTATTTATTCTTTGTTTTGAAAAGAATACAAATGCTCTTGTTTTTTGCCAACTTAAAGTCTTTGTTGTTTGCCAACTAAAAGAGTTGTTGTCTTAATGTTTTTCAAAACAAAATCTTTCTTTATCTGCTACATAAAAATCTTCTTTGTTAGCTTAAAAAATGAGATTCTTTGTGTTGCGGTTTATGTTTATAAAATGAGTTCTTTGTTTTTATGAAATAATTGTATTCTTTGTTTTATGAAAATGAAGTATTTGTTTTTATGTTGTAAGCGTTTTGTTTTTTCACTTCTGCATTGCGCGCTAAAAGGAAGCATTATTTTCACTCTGTGTTTTTTCTTTGTTCTTTGCGCACTAGAAGACCACTTTGTTCACACCTTATTAATGTTCTTTGTTTTCACCTTTGTTTCTTTGTTGTTTTTGATGTGGTTTCTTGTAGAAGAGGCTGCTTTTTTTTTTTTCTTCTTCGTCTTGTTGTCGTTTTGAATTAAGTTTTACGATGTTTTATAAATAAAAAGGGTGTGATTATTGTTGTTATTATAAATAAAAAGGTTACGGTTTTGTCATCGTTCTTACAAATTAAATGTCTTGTATACTCGATTTTAAGCTGCTTTGTTTACCCAAAATCTTACGAGGATGTTTACTAAAGGTGGGCGTCACGTTTTCCCAAAAATTAAAGTGTTGGTTTTATGTTTCTTGAGTTGCTATTGTCGTCTTTGTAGATGTGCGAGTTTATTTATTGGTGTCGCGTTGTGTCCTTGAATTGAGTATGCCGTTATATTAAACTTTATGAAACCTTTGTTTCTATATTTTCAAGCGGTCATTATGTTGAGAATAAGAATAAGTGGATGTGGCTGTCCTTTGCCTTAGAGCGATGTTTTAGTATTTGATGAGTGGTGGGCGAGTGAGTGATACGAGGTATTTGTGATGCTCTGACACGTGATATTTTGTGTAATAATTTATAATGAGACACGGTGGTATAATATTCATTAGTTGCACTTAAAAGTGTATATGAATGGTGTTGTTCTTTTCTAATGAGAGTCTAAAAAGCTGTTCTAGGGTTTGGTGTTCTTATTGGAGTTTTGGCGATTTTTGTGCATGGACTAAAAGTACATAGTGCAGTGAGGTAAGAGATGAGGATACATACCTTAAGTTGAGACTAGGAGGCGGTAGTAAGCCATGCCTTGTTGAGAACATTGAAATGTTGCTTCTATAAGCCTACTATAGTATGATTAGTAATTGTGAAAAGTAGATTAATTATTTGTATGGGATCGACTTGGCTTTCAAGCTTATAAAGTGAGCTTTAAGATATGGGGGTTTCATTGAATAAACCCATAGTGATTGTCACTGAGACTATCTTATTTGATTGTGTTGGGTAGTCGAGTTAAACTTGGTGACTTCGAGATAATAGTTTTAGTACAGAGTTAGAGTGTAGAGATGTGTGCATTGCTCTAGGGAACTCTAGTTGAGTTCGGAGAATTTGAGGCGAGAATATAGAATAACGGATAACAACCCTTAGAACAACAAGGACTTCTAGTAGAGGAATACTTTTGTTGTCGGCTTGGAATCGTTGGAATTTCGAGGACGAAATTCTTTTAAGGGGGGGAGAGTTGTAACACCCCGAAAAATAAAATAAAATAAAATAATTTAATTAGTTTAATTAATTTGATTAGTTGAATTATTAATTTAGTTGAAGCGTGAGTTAATTAAATTAAAGGTGAATATCTGTTTTGTGTAGGAGTGGGATCGAGTAGTAGTGGGGGTGTAGGTGTGAGCCCAATGCGTGAAAGGCCCTGACTTAACCCGAGGGTTATGTGAAACCCTCACTCCCATTTTCATTGAGAGAAGAAAAAGCGAAATTTAGAGAGAGCGAGGAGGAGAAGGGTTGCTTGTGCGCTAGGAGAGGGAAGAAGGAGAAGAAGAATTTCGCGAGTCCTCAAAGATTTGGTTAGTATGTTGCTGTGGTTACGTGTGATGCCTTCAATCGTCTTCTTCGGAGCTTACGTTTAAGAGGTAAGGGTGAGCGTTTTGATTTAACATGATCGAGTATATAATGGGGTTTGAGGGGTTTGTGGGACTTGATTTTGTGGCTGGAATTGTTGATGTTTGATTGATTTATTATTGTTGAGGAGTTTGGTTGATTTCGATGAAATTGATGAAATTGGGATTGATTTGTTGTGGTTGATTTGATCGTCTCTAGATGATGTATGTAATGGTGAGTTTAAAGAATCGATGGTTTTCCTCAAAAAAATGTAACTTGGAAATCGATTCTGGGCTCTAAATAGAAGCCAGAAATCGATTTCCTTCTTTAAATACAAAGCTAGAAATCGATTCATTCCTTTAAAAATGAAGGCAAGAATCGATTTCCCCCTTAGTAATGAAGCAAGGAATCGATTCCTCCCTTTAAAAATGAAGGCAAGAATCGATTTCCCCCTTTAGTAATGAAAGCAAGGAATCGATTCATTCCTTTAGAAAGGAAGGCAAGAATCCATTTCCCTCTTCAAAATAGAAGCAAGGAATCGATTCCTCTCTTTAGAAATGAAGCATTGAATCGATTTCCCTCTTTAAAAATGAGAGCTATGAATCGATTCCTCTTTTGAAAACAAGTAGCTATGAATCGATTCCTCTTTTGAAAACAAGTAGCTATGACTCGATTCCTCTTTCGAAAATCTTAGGTGTCTTCCCGAATGGAAACGTGACGGTTCTTGACAAAAAGAAAATTTGTGATGCTATGTTTATATAAATGAGTCTCGGTGAAATGTTATACTACTAGTGTGCTAATTGACTATGGTTAGACCGTGGTTTTACCACTAAGGTCGAAATTTCTTTATTTGGTGTATTTACAAGGGCATCACTTTGAGAGTCTTGCAAAGGTGGCCAATGCACATTGCAAGTAGTATCGATTACGAGTAATCCCATAGTCAATCGATTGCACTATTTTATAACACCTAATCTAAAAGACAAATGAAGTATATATATACATGTATTGAATGATGATGAGGATATGTGTGTTATGATGATGTAATATGAACAGCGATGTTTTTGCGAAGAGTGTACTCTATGAGTAATTGCTTGATGATGATGTATTATGATTCGTGATGATTGATGATGTGTAAACTCTATGAGTATAATTATAGTGATGATGTATAATGATTGTGATGATTTGCGAAGGAATACACTCTATGAGTGTTTTATAACGATGACGAGGCACTCTAGGTGAGTTTTGGTGAGTTGCACATGTGTTTCATAGAGTCTCATGGCATGTGCATTATTTTGCGATGTTTAGGCTTCGGCCACTTTTGCGATGTTTAGGCTTCGGCCACTTTTGCGATGTTTAGGCTTTGGCCATTTTGCGATGATATGGTACCATCATGCATATGCCCTGGTGGGGGTTGCATCTTCATGCATAATCATGACCGTGAATTGTGTTGTTTGTGGTTGGAGCTGTCGTTGTGTGACCATGAATTGGTGATGTTGATGATGCTATGTGATTGCCTGCTCTCATTTCTCTATTATGTATCTGATTGTCTTTTATTGAAATTCTCACCCCTTCTGCTTGGAATGTTGCTCTATTGCGGCAGCAGCTGCAGTAACAGCAGTGAAGGTCTAGGCGCTTCTTTGTTAGGCGTGTCGGAAGTCTGTTTGTGTCGCATTTCTCGATCTTTGTAGCACCTAGGGGCGTAGTTTAAGTTTGTTAATTTATTAATTAAGCGCTTAATGATTTTATGGTTGATGTGAGGCGTGTCACGAGTGGTTTTAGCGGCGATGATTTTTATTCATTGTGGCGTAAAATTCCTTTTGTTTTGGAGTTTAATTTTTATGGCGATGGTTTCTTTGCACAAACTTAAATGAGTGCAAATGATGACTTTTATGACGAGGTGGCATTTCTTTTCTACCAATTAAATTAATATTTTGAAAAGGAAATTACTCACGATAATGACGTGTAAATTGAGGGTAGAAAAGGGGTGTTACAGTGTAGTTGGCCAAGAATGTTACGACCAGGCCGTCCCAAGGCGAGATGGTGTTGGGCGCGAGCTCTCCCACCACTCCGGTGCTCGTTCCTCGGCGATTGTGGAAAGAGTGCGCACTTCATGGTCGTTCCTAGCTCCCTATAGCTGCGGTAATTGTTGAAGTACCTTAAGTATGCATGCGGATCCCCACGGTACGTTGAATTTATTCAAATTTGGGGGCTTCCTCGAGTCTCGGGGATACGATATAGCGTATCTCTCTAACTAAAGGTCCATGGCGGTCGGGATACCACTCGGCCCAAAAAGCTGCATGGGAAGGTGCGCCGTTGCTCGGCATTTAAGTAGAACACACCGCTCATTGGCGGACCACACAGCGGTGGCATTTGAGAAGATTGTCCTGGGTGCGCTGGAATGGTGTCTCCTCGGTCATTTGGGGACATCCACGATTTCTCCATCACGATAGTCATCAAACTCTTAAATCACGAGTCCCACGATCGACTTCTCGACCCGAGGACCGGAGGACTCTAGAGAGAATACGGTAGGCGGCGACGACTCGGGGCGATAGGCTGGGATCTTCATCTCCATAATCGGAGGAACGGCGTCTGCGCACATTCTGCTGCGGGCGACTGTGCGCCTATTTCGACGTCTTGGGGATCGGCGAGATGTACTTCCTCGGCGGCGCTCGCCGAGGGCGTGCGGTGGTGGCGAAGGGCGACCTTGAAGCGAGAGGTCCTCCGTTGGCGCTCGTTGGCGGGCCGAGGTCGACCCAATTGATCGTACCTTGACCAATGAAGGACTGGGTCATTGAGGACTGGATCGTAGAGGACTGGCTGGAACCGGGGTCTTGGCGCCGCGGAAGGACTGTGAGGAAGGACTGGCTGGGCGTTGAGGAAGGACTCGGCTTTGGATGTTGAGGACCTAACTTTCGGTCGTTGAGGACTGGGTTGGAACCGGGGTCTTGGCGCCGCGGGTGGTACACGCAATGACACTCCGGCGCTCGAAGTCGGTGGTGTGCTCTCGGGCGAGGATTCACAAGGTAGGAAAGCGTGCACGATGCCATGCGTGCGAATGGCGTATATATATTGTGGTCAAGACCGTTTCGCGAAGTTTCGGCGGCGCGAGTGCGCTCAAGCTGCGTGCTTGGGCGGTTCTTGTTGGGGTGGCCGTCGGCCCAATTGCTATTGGGAGCCCTTGTAATTGCTGATACACCCCGGAACACCTAGGAACCTAAGTCATTGGGCTTGGGCTCCTGGGCCAATCCTTGCAGTTCCGGTATCTCCAATACCACTCCCTTCAATTAAATAAAATACCAAATTATAAAACACTATATTATAATTTAATATAATTAAAATAGTGCAACACTTAAACAATTTAATCAATTTCTTAATTAAATTATTTAGGGTGTTACAACTCTCCCCCACTTAGGAAATTTCGTCCTCGAAATTCATACCTGAGTCAAATAACTCTGGATAAGACTCCCGCATCTTGCTCTACAGCTCCCAAGTCATACTCTCACCAGCGGCTCCCAACCACACTACCTTGACTAAGGCAATGTCTTTCCTCTCAACACCTTCACTACTCTATCATCAATCCTCTTTGGCATAGTCTCCACGGTGAGGTTCTCACGCTCACCTCCACATCATCCATGTGGATCACATGAGCAGTGCGGAATATACTTAGAAAGGCTGTGACACGTGAAAAACATCGTGCAAGTTCGAAAGATTAGGTGGCACGACCACCCTATAAGCAACCTTTCCCACCTACCGGTGATTTGAGTGCGGTCCAATGAACTTGGAGTTAACTTCATTGCCTTGAGCACGCCTGACACGGTCATGGCGTGACCCTCAAGAACACATGCTCACCGGCCCGAAACTCCAAGTCCTTTCTCCTCTATCACTGGTAACTTTTACGCCGGCTGCTGGGACTCTTTCATTTTTTCTCTCGATCATTTTCACCTTCTCGTAGTCTCACTAACCAACTCAGGTCCAAGAACAACACTCTCACCCGGACTCATGCCAACCAACGGAGTCCTACACCTCGCCCATCTGATTGCCTCAAAAGGAGCCATCCCTATGCTCGAATGATAGCTGTTATTATAAGTGAACTCAATTAGTGGGAGATGGGTATCCCACGCACCTCCCTGCTCGAGCACACAATGTAACACCCCAAAATAATTCAATTAATTAACTTAGTTGAGTTATTAAGGGTTTGCAACATTTTACTCTTAAGTCAAGTAATTCATTAAGTAAAAGCTAAGCATGTGTTACTATTTTAGGAAATGTCAAAGTAGGTAAAGGGTGTGGGTAGTAGCAAGCCCACGGCCTAAATAAGGCCAAGGCCCATTTAAGTCCATTGGGACATATTAAATGGTACCTTCGAAGGAGACATCCCATTGAGTTCAAAAAATATAGTTAAGTTTCTAAATTGAGGGAAGTAGAGAGAGAAGTGAGGCAGAAGAGAGAAGGAAGAGAACTTGAGCGTGGAGAGTTCAAGCTAGGAGAGGAGAGGAGAGCTTGTTCTTTGTGGTTTGTTGGAGAGTGAAGGTTTCTCATCTCTTCTCGAATCATTAAGGTTAGGGGTCTTTTAATCCTTGTAATACTGTGTTTGATAGTGTTTTTGGTGTGAGTGGTTTTGATCACCTTGCATGTGTGTTTTATGTGTTGTTCATGATGTATCTTTCTTTGTGTTTTGCTCCTTGCTTTGAGATTTGTGGTGAGATCTGACGGTGATCGGTTGGGAAAGAGAGGAGTGTAACTCTCTCATTACATGTGGTGCGAAGTGAGCTTTGCATGGTGAGGCATCAAAGTGTAAATCGAGTGTAGTGTGAAGAAATGAGCTTGCATGTAGAGTTAAGGAGAGGATCGGAGCAAATGGAGTGAGTATCCAGAGTGAGCATGCGTGAAGTGGTGGAAATGAGCTTGCATGGTGAGTTTAAGTGAAGAAGCGAGTAAAAGAAGTATAAAGGGGTTAAAGCGCCTTATTGCATACGTAAAAAATACCTTAAGCCTAGAGTGAGAGAAAGCAGAGCTTGAGGAAGTCAGCGCTTAGAGTGTCTTAGTGTTGAGGAGTGCATTGGTGAGTTTGAGGAGAGTATGTGTCTAAACACCATTAACGAGGGTAGGGGCGCATAAGCCGAAGTGTAGGTGTCTCGCCTTAGAGTTTACCAGGGTGTAGAGGTCCTCGGGCCGAGGTGGCGTCATCGAGGTGAGCATGAGTGCCTAGAGATTAGTGTGGTGAACCATGGGATCTTGAGGGTGAATTTCCCATGACTTAGATGATTTTGGTGTAAGGAGTGCGTAGCGTGAGCGCGTTCGGTGGTGAGGTTTAGGTGTGGTTAGCGCAGGGTACACACATAGTGTCTTAGAGGTGATGTTGCGTGGTTAGCGAGGTACACATATAGTGTGTGCCGAGGTGAGGTTAGCGCCAATGTTATCTAACACATTGTGGGGCGCTCTGCGGGAGTGCTACTTTAGCACCAATGTGCATAAGTAAGGGAGCGATTAAGTCCATTTTGGTCCTTAGGTGACATTTTGGTCCCTAAGTGTCGTTGTGGTCCTCGGTGTGACAAGTAGTCCACCATGGATTGCCGAGGTGACCGAGAAGTCGGTTGTAGGTCTAAGGTGATTCTCACAGGTGTTGTAGGGTCGACGCCTTGCTTTGTGATGATGTCTGCAGGTGGTGTAGGCGTCGGTGTGGCGGCGAATGCGGCGGGTAGAAGCGGCGAATAACGGCGGTGAGCGGCGGTGTAAACATTCACATATGTTATGATTGATTTGTGTGTGATTGTATTTGTCATGAAGTCACATGTTCATGTGCATATTACGACGGAGGAGGTCTCGGCCTCGGATATGGTAGGGACCGGTCTCCATATCAAATAACAGCGGAGTTAACGAGCGGAGATGCCGACGGGCTAAATAACGACGGTGGAGAGTACCTCGTTGCATAATGCCACTGTGGATGGGTTGCATACATGCATACATTACATGAATTGTTGTGTTTGGTGGTTGATAATTGTTGTGTTTATGTGGACTATCGGTGAGTATTTGTAATTCTTTGAACCAGAGGTGTTTTTAGTGCTATCTTTATCCTTAAGCTTTCTTCACATTATATTACTTGTGTTAAGAGACTCACCCTAGCTGCTTATTGTTGCTGCTCCTCGTGGCAACTTGCAGTACTCATGAGTGATAGTTGTGTTTGTTGATGTTGGTTGAGTGCTGCTCTGAGTCGTGTAACAACAGGTTGGGGCCGAGTAGATTATTTTTGTACTCTTTACAGCGATCTTGTGTATATTTTGCTAGGTAGTCTTTTGGAACTAAAACTATCATATTTGTGTAACTACTACTATGTAATATGACTTGTTGTGTTCTTGGTAGAGTGCCTTATATATGAAATTTGAGACCCTTTTGTAGTGGTGATGCGCATGATTTGCATGCTTGTATAATCTTTGTGGCCTGTTTTGAACTTAATTGATTTTCTGTTTTCCTTTTAATCACCAAATGTAGCACTCCTTTGAGTGGAATTTTGAAACTACGATTTTAATTTAGTAGGCCGAATTGATTAAGATAAGGGGTGTTACATTGTTGGTATCGAGCATAAGTTCGGTCTTGTCCAGGACCACGTAGTTGAGTCTAAGTGTCTTAAGCCTCGAGTCTTAGGCTCGTTCTAAACCGATTCTTGATTGTGTGACCAGTGAAGTAGAAATGGTGGAAGAAATTTGGAAGAAATGATCTTTGCTATAGGCTGCTGCGTTGGAGGCGATGGCAAATGCTATGGGGAATCGACCTCGTGAGAATGCCGAGGATCTTTGGAGCTCGTAGACTTGCTACTTTCGGAGGAGAATCCTCCTACCTTGAAAGGAGGTATGATCTGATGGGGCTCTAGTATGGTTGAAAGAGATAGAGAGAATTTTTGAGTGATGGATTGCAGATGAGCAAAGGTGAGGTTTGGGACTCACATGCTCATTGAGAAGCCGACGATGGTGGCTTGAATCTCTTCAAAGGTTGGAAGGCTGAGAGGAAGGGATCACATGGGATATTTTCAAGAGGAGTTTATGAGGAAGTACTACCAGAAGGCGTGAAAGGAAAGAAGGAGATGGAATTCTTGGAGCTCAAACAAGGTAACATGGCCCAGGTGTCGGAGTATCTTTGCCAAGTTTTACGAGTGGCGAGTTCTATCCCCATTACACTTGAGACTCTTCTTTGAGTTCTCCAAGTGTATCAAGTTTGAAGCGGTTTGAAGCTGAGATCAAGCGAGGCCATTGGGTATCAAAGGATAAAGGTGTGATACGAGTTGGTGGGCTGCTGCTTGAGAATTTATGAAGAAGATAGTATGGCTACTAGCCAGAAAGTGGGAAGGATAAGAAGACCTTCCAACCTCGAAGCCGTTGGAAGCCTTATGACCATTACGGTGGTAGAGGAAAAGGGAACTCTGCGGGAGAGGAAAGCCTAGTAGGGGGAGGCGCTCCTACTATGCGACTTGTTACAAGTGTGGATTGCACAGGCACAAGGCGAAGGAGTGCAAAAGGGTGAGGTGAAGAGGTGTTATAGATGTGGCAAGGAGGGCCACCTATCTCTGTGAGTATGGGAGAAAGGAGATAGTCTGTTTCAATTGTGGAGAGATGGGGCATATCGGTCCCAAGTGTCCTAAGCCAAAGCAAGAGAAAGGCGTGGGAAAGTGTTTGCACTATTTGGGTCAGAGGTGGTGAGCGAAATCAAAAGTGCGTGTTATATCAGCGGTGTTCCTCTAGTTGCAATTATAGATCTTTGGTGCAACTCATTCATTCATTTACGCCATGTGTGCTAATAGTGAATTTAGTGTTGTCTTCATTGGGAAGGGAGACGGTCATTGACACTCGGCCATGGGTTCGGTGACTACCTCTGCGGTATGTTCGAAGTGCCCACTTGTATTGTATTCGGCGGGGACTTCTCTGTTAATTTAATTTGTTTACCACTAGAGGAATGGGCGTCATCCTTGGTATGGGTGGTTAGTAGACAACCATGTTCATATCCATTCTTGTTGAAGATCGGTTAGTTTTCACCTTTCTGAGGTGAAGGAATCGGCTCTACTTCTGCTAGGCAAGTGCGCAAGTTGTTGGGAGAAGGGGTTACTCTGTTTGCATTATGGGCGTCATTGTGATAGAGAATCAAGTCAAGATTGAAGATGTGCGAGTGGTTAGAGAGTTTGCCGAGGTGTTTCCGGAAGAAATACACGACGTGCCACTGAGAGAGAGATTGAGTTCACTATAGAATTGATTCATGGAACAAGGCCAGGTGTCTCTATGGCACCTTATAGGATGTCTGCATCCAGAAATTTTGTCATTGAAGAGAAGCAGATTGGAAGAATTGCTAGAAAGAAAATTCGTGAGACCAAGCGTGTCACCAGTGGGGAGCACACTGTGTTGCTCGTGAAGAAGAAAGATGGAAGCATGAGGTTGTCGCGTGGACTACGAGCGGTTTAATAAGGTTACAATTAAGAACAAGTATCCACTTTACCAAGAATTGGCGATTTGATGGATCAATTGGTGGGTGCTCAAGTATTTTCAAAGATTGATTTGAGGTCGGGCTACCATCAAATCAAAGTGAAGGACGAAGAGCGTGCCAAAGAGCGGCTTTTAGAACTTCGGTATGGACACTACGAGTACTTAGTAATGCCATTCGGTGTCACTAACGCTCAAGAGTATTCATGGAGTATATGAATCGTATCTTCCATGAGTACTTAGATCGGTTTATGGTAGTGTTCATAGGCGATATTTTGGTCTACTCAAGTCGGCGAGAGAAGAGCATGCCGAGAGCACTTAAGGATAGTCTTTGGAGGTTACGAAGGAGAAGAAGTTATATGCGAAGCTATCAAGTGTGAGTTTTGGTTGAGGAAGTGAGTTTCCTAGGCCATGTGATTTCCAGCAAAGGGGATTGCGGTGGACCCTTCAAAGATTGAAGGTGTGTTGAAGTGGGAGGCACCCGAGTCGGCCACCGAAGTGAGGAGCTTCTTGGGGCTAGCCGGTTACTCTGAGAGAAGATTCATTGAGGCTTTCTCCAAATTGGCGTTGCCATTAACCCAATTGACATGTAAAGATAGGGCTTTTCGTATGGGATGGCCGATGTGAAGAGAGCTTCCAAGAGTTGAAGAGGAGATTGACAGCGTCGCCAATCTTGGCGTTGCCTAATCTAGAGGATCCTTTTGTGATTTATTGTGATGCATCTAAGTTAGGTTTTGGGTGTGTGTTGATGATGCAAGAAGGTAAAGTAGTGGCGTATGCTTGAGGCAGCGAAGACTCATGAGAAGAATTACCCCACTCATGATTTAGAGCTAGGCTGTAGTAGTGTTTGCATTGAAGATATGGAGGCATTACCTTTATGGATCAAGGTTCGAGGTGTTTAGTGATCCAAGAGTTTGCAGTACTTGTTTGATCGGAAAGGCTGAATATGAGCGAGAGGAGATGGTTGGAGTTATTGAAGGACTATGACTTGATGCGAACTATCACCGGGGAAGGTCAATGTTGTAGGCGATGCATGTGAGTAGGAAATCTCTGCATGTGTCATCAATGATGGTAAAGGAGGCTGGGCCCGATTGAGCAGTTTAGAGATTTGAGCCAAGTATATGAAGTAACACCTCGGAGTGTTAAGTTGGGGATCTTTGAAGATCACCAATGAGTTCATGGTTAGTATAAGGAAGCCTGAGAAGGTTGATGTGAAGTTCGTTGATGGGTTTGTAAGTGTTGGCCGAGATAATAAAGATTTTGAGTTGGATGCGCAAGGTTTGTTGAGGTTGGAGAGGGCGGATATGCGTGCACGATAATGAAGAGATCAAGAAGGCTATTACGGAAGAGTGTCACGAAGTCGGTTGAGTATCCATCCGGGGGCTACGAAGATGTATCAAGACTTGAAGAAATTATTCGGTGGCAAGGAATGAAGAAGGATGTAGCTCGTTTAAATACATGCTTGGTTGACTTGCGAAGTCAAAATTGGAGCACCGAGTGGCGGGGTTGATGCTGGCCGTTGCATATTCTGAATGGAAGTGGGACAGCATTTCCATGGACTTTATGTAGGGTTGCGAGGGACAACAAGAGGGTTTGATACCATTTGGGTGATTGTTGATAGGGTGACAAAGTCATCACACTTTATTCCTATTAACATCACATACCCGGTGCCAAGGTTAGCGAGAAATTTATATCAATGTCATTGTGAAGCTTCATGGAATCCCTTTGAGTATTGTTTGAGACAGAGATCAAGGTTTACCTCGGAATTTTGGAAGAGCTTGCAAGAGGCGTTGGGTTCCAAGTTGCGTTTGAGCTCGGCATACCATCCTCGGCCCGATGGTCAATCAGAGAGGACTATCAATCCTTAGAAGACTTATTGAGAGCTTGTGTGCTTTAGCAAGGAGGTGTGTGGGATACGTATCTACCAGCGATAGAATTCACTTACAACAACGGTCATCATTCAAGTATTGGAATGGCACCATTTGAAGCATTGTATGGCCGTAGGTGTAGGACTCCACTATGTTGGCATGAAAGCGAGGAGAGAGGGTTGTGTTGGGACTAGAGAGTTGGTTAGAGACTACGAGAAGGTTAAGATGATCGAGAGAGAAGATGAGGCGTCACAAGCGGGAGCGAGAAGAGTTACCATGACAAGAGAAGGAAGGATTTAGAATTTCAATGGCGACCATGTATTCCTTAGAGTCACCCACTGACTGGAGTTAGACGAGCTACGAGTTGGGAAGGTGGCATACCGGTGCATTGCCACCGTTGTAAGAAACTATCACCTCGTTTCATTAGACCCTATCAAATCTTGGAGAGTTGGGAAGGTGGCATACTAGAATTGCATTGCCACCCAATCATCAAATTTGCGATGTGTTCCATGTATCTCGGTGAGGAAGTATGTTCTGACCGTCCCATGTCATTCAAATGGATGATGTGCGGGTGAGAGCGACCTCAACTGTGGAGACAATGCCAATCGAATTGAAGGCCCAGAAGTAAAGACTCTTAGGGGAAAGGAAATCAAGTTAGTGAAGGTGGTTTGGGTAGGAGGTATTTGGTGAGCATGCTACTTGGGAGCTAGAGAGCAAGATGAAGGAGGCTATTAGAAAATTTGTTTGATTAAGGTAAGATTCGAGGGCGTAATCTCCTAAGTAGGGAGAGTTGTAACACCCCAAAATAATTCAATTAATTAACTTAGTTGAGTTATTAAGGGTTTGCAACATTTTACTCTTAAGTCAAGTAATTCATTAAGTAAAAGCTAAGCATGTGTTACTATTTTAGGAAATGTCAAAGTAGGTAAAGGGTGTGGGTAGTAGCAAGCCCACGGCCTAAATAAGGCCAAGGCCCATTTAAGTCCATTGGGACATATTAAATGGTACCTTGAAGGAGACATCCCATTGAGTTCAAAAAAATATAGTTAAGTTTCTAAATTGAGGGAAGTAGAGAGAGAAGTGAGAACCAGAAGAGAGAAGGAAGAGAACTTGGCGTGGAGAGTTCAAGCTAGGAGAGAGAGGAGAGGAGAGCTTGTTCTTTGTGGTTTGTTGGAGAGTGAAGGTTTCTCATCTCTTCTCGAATCATTAAGGTTAGGGGTCTTTTAATCCTTGTAATATTCTGTGTTTGATAGTGTTTTTGGTGTGAGTGGTTTTGATCACCTTGCATGTGTGTTTTATGTGTTGTTCATGATGTATCTTTCTTTGTGTTTTGCTCCTTCTTTGAGATTTGTGGTGAGATCTGACGGTGATCGGTTGGGAAAGAGAGAGGAGTGTAACTCTCTGCATTACGTGTGGTCTGAAGTGAGCTTTGCATGGTGAGGCATCAAAGTGTAAATCGGTGTAGTGTGAAGAAATGAGCTTGCATGTAGAGTTAAGGAGAAGATCGGAGCAAATGGGTGAGTATCCGAGTGAGCATGCGTGAAGTGGTGGAAATGAGCTTGCATGGTGAGTTTAAGTGAAGAAAGCGAGTAAAAGAAGTATAAAGGGAGTTAAAGCGCCTTATTGCGCGCGTAAAGAAATACCTTAAGCCTAGAGTGAGAGAAACCGAGAGCTTGAGGAAGTCAGCGCTTAGAGTGTCTTAGTGTTGAGGAGTGCATTGGTGAGTTTGAGGGAGAGTATGTGTCTAAACACCATTAACGAGGGTAGGGACGCATAAACCGGGAGTGTAGGTGTCTCGCGCCCAGGTTACCCAGGGTGTAGAGGTCCTCGGGCCGAGGTAGCGTCATCGAGGTGAGCATGAGTGCCTAGAGTAGGTGGCCCGAACCATGGGATCTTGAGGGTGAATTTCCCATGACTTAGATGATTTTGGTGTAAGGAGTGCGTAAGCGTGAGCGCGTTCAGAAGTGAGGGTTTAGGTGTGGTTAGCAGGGTACACACATAGTGTCAGCCGAGGTGATGTTGCGTGGTTAGCCGAGGTACACATATAGTGTGCCGAGGTGAGGTTAAGCGCCAATGTTATCTAACACAATGCGGGGCGCTCTTGGGAGTGCTACTTTAGCACCAATGTGCATAAGTAAGGGGCGATTAAGTCCATTTTGGTCCTTAGGTGACATTTTGGTCCTTAAGTGTCGTTGTGGTCCTCGGTGTGACAAGTAGTCCACCATGGATTGCCGAGGTGGCCGAGAAGTCGGTTGTAGGTCCTAAGGTGATTCTACCAGGTGTTGTAGGGTCGACCTTAGCAGCGTGATGATGTCAGGTGGTGTAGGCGTCGGTGTGAGTGTGAGTGCGACCGGAGTAGAGCGGCGAGTAACGACGGTGAGCAGCGGTGTAAACATTCACATCGTTATGATTGATTTGTGTGTGATTGTATTTGTCATGAAGTCACATGTTCATGTGCATATTACAACGGAGGAGGTCTCGGCCTCGGATATGGTAGGACCGGTCTCCATATCAAATAACGCGAAGTTAACAGCGGAGATGCCGAAGCGGGCTAAATAACGGCGGTGGAGGTACCTCGTTGCATAATGCCACTGTGGATGGGTTGCATACATGCATACATTACATGAATTGTTGTGTTTGGTGGTTGATAATTGTTGTGTTTATGTGGACTATCGGTGAGTGGTTGTAATTGTTGAGCAGAGGTGTTTTTAGTGCTATCTTTATCCTTAAGCTTTCTTCACATTATATTACTTGTGTTAAGAGACTCACCTAGCTGCTTATTGTTGCTGCTCTCGTGGCAACTTGCAGTACTCATGAGTGATAGTTGTGCCTAGTTGATGTTGGTTGAGTGCTGCTCAGTCGTGTAACCTTTGGGTTGGGGCCGAGTAGATTATTTTGTACTCTTTACACCGATCTTGTGTATATTTTGCTAGATAGTCTTTTGGAACTAAAACTATCATATTTGTGTAACTATTACTATGTAATATGACTTGTTGTATTCTTGTAGGAGGTGCCTTATATGATGAAATTTGAGACCACTTTTGCAGTGGTGATGCGCATGATTTGCATGCTTGTATAATCTTTGTGGCTGTTTTGAACTTAATTGATTTTCTGTTTTCCTTTTAATCACCAAATGTAGCACTCCTTTGAGTGGAATTTTGAAACTACGATTTTAATTTAGTAGACCGAATTGATTAAGATAAGGGGTGTTACACACAAGCTCTCAAAAGGTCCTCAATGATTTGGATGGTTCTCTGCAATCGACCATCGGTCTGCGAGGATGATAAAATTTGAACTCAACCTCGGCTGGACCCCGATGCCTCTGCAAGCTTCCCAAACTCCAGCGTAAACCTTGGGTCTCTATCAGATACAATACTCTTGGAACCCCATGTAGCTTCACAATCACACGAATATAAATCTTAGCCAACTTTGTACAGGATGAGTGATGTTGATAGGAATGAAATGTGCGAGACTTGGTCAACCTATCCACAATCACCCAAATAGTGTCAAACCCTCTCACGATGTTTGGCAACCTAGTCACAAAGTCCATGGAAATCTTGTCCCACTTCCATTAGGAATCTCACAAAGGTTGCATCAACCCGCGAGTTTACGGTGCTCAATCTTCGACTTACGGCAAGTCAAACATGCATAAGCGAAGCGTGCTACATCCTCTTCATACGAGGCCACCAAAGCAGTTTCTTGAGATCATGATACATTTTAGTAGCACGGATGAATGCTCGACTTGCTCCTATGGCTCTCCTCAAGTATCATTTTCTTCACTCAGCATCATCGGGAACACAAATTACGTCACTGAATCTCCACACACCACAGGAGTCCAACCTATAATCCCCATCCACGGCTGATCACGAGCTACCAACAAGTCAACGGTTTACATCCAACCACGGGCGTCTACGATACTAACCAAGAAGTCATTCCCGATCCTCGGCATACCCAATCGACACTGCGGGGTGTCACCTCACAAACCAGGACTCAAGTCGCGGAATTGCTCAATCAACTCCAATTCCTCACCATCATAGTTGACATATGCAAAGTTTTTTAGACTTAAAGCATCGACCCACGACATTAGCTTTGTCGGGGTGATAGTTCAAGCGAAATCATAATCCTTCAGCAGACTCTAACCAACGCCTGCGCCTCATATTCGGCTCATACGGTCAAACAAGTACTTGGACTCTTGTGATCCTTTGAACACTTCGAATCTGGTACCATAGAGATAGTGTCTCCAAATCTTCAGCCACAAACACAATAGCGACCAACTCTAAATCATGAGTAGGATAGTTCTTCTCATGTGTCCTCAAGCTGCAAGAGACGCATAAGCAACTACCTTCCCATCTGCATCAATACACCTCCCAAACCCATCTTGGAAGCATCACGATTATACAACAAAAGGTTGCTACGGCACATGCAACACTAACACGGGAGGCGTGGTCAACCTTCTCTTCAACTCTTGGAAGCTCTCTTCACACTTTGCATCCCCGCACAAGGCTCTTCCCTTACAGGTCAATTGAGTCAGCGGAAGGGCTAACAGAGAATCCTTCAATAAACCTCCTGTAGTAACCGACCAACCCCAAGAAACTCTTGATCTCGATCCACGGACTTTGGGCTCTCCCAGCTGCAACCTTTGCATCAACCTTGGGTGGGTCCACGACTATACCATCACGAAATAATGTGACCCAAGAAGCTCACCTCACATGACGAGAACTCACACTTTGACAACTTGGCATACAACTTCTTCTCTTTCAAGACCTCTAGCACCAACCTCAAGTGCTCTGCATGCTCTTCCTCAGAATTTGAGTACACCAGAATATCATCAATAAAAACAACCACAAACCGATCCAGGTAGCTATGGAAGATTCGGTTCATGTACTCCATAAACACCCACGGTGCATTTGTGACACCAAAGCGGCATTACGGAGTACTCATAATGCCCATACCTCGTTACGAGACATTTGTTTTACGGATGACTTCATCCTTCACCTTAATCTGGTGATACCCTGACCTCAAGTCAATCTTGCTAAACACTTTAGCACCCACCAGCTGATCCATCAGATCATCTATGTAACACCCCATTTCTACCCGGTAATTTAAATCAAAAATCAGAGTGTATAAAAATCATTTTTCATTAAATGGAGCGTCACACTTCTCTCTTAAAACACTCAGCTGACCAATTCATCTCATAAACATAATCAAATCACGTAACACCATAAATCACGTGGTAAACAATCTCATAACATGCGCGGAAAATAAGGTTACATCTCGAGGATTCAATGTGGTCTCAAGTAATACATAGAGAAATCATATATGAAAGCTCGTGAGTGAGCAAAACAAAGCAAAATAAAGTCTAAACCCTGACCCCACAGGTGCTACGTGTCGAAGCGAGGACCAGGCTCGGGGAGTAGTGAAGGTAGAAAGCCCTCACTCATGACTACGTGGTAAACAACAACGAGAAAGGGTGAGTCTCGAACTATATAATAAAAGTGATAATAGGCAATATATACAATCACGATCACTGACAAAATCAAGCAGACCAATCATCACTCAATAATATTTATGCACTCGTGAGGATGTATGCAATGTAGTTATGCATGTGGTACCATTTGCCCTCGGCGTTCTCAATATTTGCCCTCGGCATTCTCATCAATAATGGAGTCCTCATGACTCACGGCCCTCGACCGCGCCCTCGAGCTTCACAATCATTTTATAAGCTCTACTGCCAGCAGTAGAATGTATGCATGAGACTCCATGTAACAATACACACACAATCTCAAACATCTCGATGCACACACTAACTCTTACCTCGATTATCAATCTCATTTCATAGCCCTCATGGCTTGGCCTCCAGCTCATGCCCCCATGGCATTCTCGGTCATCTCATAATACACTCTTTACACCATTAAGTCCCGAGGACTAATCTCCTCTAAGTACTCAAGCCTCAACTCGGGGACCTAAACCACCATTTAGGACCAAAACAATCATCTAGGGACCAAGCTGTCACCTAGGGACCAAAACAACACCCCGCTTAGGCACTTGGCGGCACTAGGCGCCATTTTCCCCACGATACAGCGCCCGCAGTGCAATCTGACACTAAGCGCCGAGCTCAAGCACTTTGGCGCCCCTGGCAACACGACCCTTGCGGGCGCCACTTTCTAGCTGTCTGGCGCGCCCCTGCAGGCAACACGAGAACTAGACACAAACTCGAACCACGATTCGGACACGAGTCTCGAACCACGAGGCACGGACTAGGCGCCACAGAAGCGCACCTGATTTAGCGCCCATGGCCCGACCCAAAGACACCCAACACTTTCAAACCAAAAACCACCCGAGCCAAAATGTTTAAAAATATGTTTGGGCGAGTAAATACAAAATATCGCATGGTGAAATATGCCCGAGAAATGTAAGTTTCACCCAACCCACCCCCTTTACACACACAAAGTCACCCCCCACCAAGACATTTTTAAAATAACACTGTACTCGGAAACCACTCGAGCAAAACACTTAAAATTGAATTTGGGCGGTGAATACAAAATTTGCATGATAAAATATGTTGAGAAATGTGAGTTCCCCTCACCCACCCCATTTACACACACAAAATCACCCCCACGGGACATTTTCAAAATGACACACTGCAACGAGAAAACCACTCGAGCAAAACACTTAAAATTGAATTTGGGCGGTGAATACAAAAATTTGCACGAGCAAATGTGCCGAGAAATACAAGTTTCACTCTTTGGGCCCTAAAATACCCACATTCTGGCGCCCAGACAGCAAACACACACTCACAGCACTCGAAGCGATTACCTTTGGGCGCGCAGTTACACGGCAACTTGGCGCCCCGGGACAAAGAACACACCTACCCGATCCAGCGCTCTACGGTGACACGGCGCCATTTCTCTAGGAAATTGGCGCCTGCACTCACATTTCACGAGAAACTTCTGCTTCACGATTACACTGGCGCACAATTCCTAGCCATTTGGCGCCCCAACCTCAAAATCCCCAAATTCTACAAATCCTCTCAAACCAATCCACGCTAAAATCATTCTAACACTTCCAATTTCATAAATTAACAAACAATTGCACATTCAAATCATCAATTACATCAAAATCACGAAATCACATATTATAAAACCCTAACTCAAGCTCTAAATCAATTTTATCATGCGATTCATCAATTTCACCCAACAACAACTCAATTAACAATCAATTAACACCAAATCAACACTCTATGACTCCTATACAACCTATTATATCCTCTATTATAGAGTGAGACTCCCCTTACCTTAAATTAAACCGTAGAGAAGCCCTTTCACGGAGTCACGTACAAAACCCACAATGAACGGGAGCTCCTTTCTTTCTTCTTGAGTGGTGCGATCCTCTTCTCCTTCTTCTCACTTGGCGTCGTTTCTCCCTTCCTTTCTTTCTCTTTTCGTTTTTTCTTTCTTGCTCTCCTTTGGTGCGAAATGCACAATCCCTAGGAGCCTAAGTCATTGGGCTTGGGCTCACAGGCCTAACCAACTGACTCGGTATTTTTGATACCACTCCCTTCTATTAAAATAAAATACTAAATTATAAACACCATATTATAATTTAATATAATTAAAAATAGTGCAACAACTTAAACAATTTAATCAATTTCTTAATTAAATTATTTGGGGTGTTACAACTCTCCCCACTTAAGAGATTTCGTCCTCGAAATTCATACGAAGTCAAATAACTCTGGATAAGACTCCGCATCTTGCTCTCCCGGCTCCCAAGTCATACTCTCACCAAAGCGGCTCCCAACCACACTACCTTGACCAAGGCAATGTCTTTCCTCTCAACACCTTCACTTCTCTATCATCAATCCTCAACGGCATGGTCTCCATAGTGAGGTTCTCACAATACCTCTACACATCATCCATGTGAATCACATGAGGCAGTGCGGAATATACTTAGAAAGCGCGTGACACGTGGAAGACATCGTGCAAGTTCGAAGATTAGGCGGCAAAGCCACCCTATAAGCAACCTTTCCACCCTCTCGGTGATGCAGTGCGGTCAATAAACCTTGGAGTTAACTTCTTTGCCTTGAGCACGCATGACACGGTCATAGGCGTGACCTCGAGAACACATTCTCACCGACTGAAACTCCAAGTCCTTTCTCCTCCTATCATGGTAACTTTTCTGCCGGCTACGAGACTCTCTCATTTTCTCACTGATCATTTTACCTTCTCCGTAGTCTCTGCAACCAACTCTGGTCCAAGAACAACACTTTCACCAGGACTCATGCCAACACAAAGGAGTTACGCACCTCCGCCCATCTGATTGCCTCAAAAGGAGCCATCCCGATGCTCGAATGATATTTGTTATTATAAGTGAACTCAATCGGTGGGAGATGTGTATCCCACGCACCTCCTCGCTCTAGCACACAAGCTCTCAAAAGATCCTCCAAGGATGGATGGTTCTCTGCAGCCGACCATCGATGCGAGGAGGATGATAAAGTGAACTCAACCTCGGCTTGGACCCCAAAGCCTCCTGCAAGCCTCCCCAAAACTTCGGATGTAAACCTCGGGTCTCGTCAGACACAATACTCTTCGGAACCCCATGAAGTTTCACAATCACACGAATGTATATTCTAGCCAACTTTGTACAGGATAGGTGATGTTGATAGGAATGAAATGGGCGGACTTGGTCAACCTATCCACAATCACCCAAATAGTGTCGAGACCTCTCGCGCGATTTGGCAACTTGATCACAAAGTCCATGGAAATCTTGTCCCCACTTCCATTAGGAATCTCTAAAGGTTGCATCGACCATGAGTTTACGGTGCTCAATCTTTGACTTACGGCAAGTCAAACATGCATATACAAGCTGCGCAACATCTCTCTTCATACCAGGCCACCAAAATAGTTTCTTCAGGTCATGGTACATCTTAGTAGCACCTGGATGAATGCTCAACTTACTCCTATGGCTCTCCTCAAGTATCATCTTTTCAACTTCGAATCATCAGGGACACAAAGTGCGTCTGCGAATCTCAACACACCACAGGAATCCAAACTGTAATCCCCATGCGACTTGCTCACAAAGAACGGCAAGTCTACCCGACTTCACATCTAAGCCACGGGCGTCTCTGATACTAAACAAGAAGTCATTCCCAATCCTCAGCATACCCAATCTGACACTCTGCGGTGTCAACTCACAAACCAGACTCAAGTCACGGAATTTCTCAATCAACTCCAATTCCCTCACCATCATAGTGACATATGCAAAGTTTTCCGACTTAAAGCATCACCCACGACATTAGCTTTGTCGGGGTGATAGTTCAAGCCGAAATCATAGTCCTTGGCGACTCTAACCAACGCCCTCTGTCTCATATTCGACTCATACGGTCAAACAAGTACTTGGACTCTTGTGATCGAACACCGAACACGGTACCATAGAGATAGTGTCTCCAAATCTTGACACAAACACAATCGCGACCTAACTCTAAATCATGAGTAGGATAGTTCTTCTCATGCGTCCTCAGCTCGCGAGAGGCGCATAAGCAACTACCTTCCCATCTCGCATCAACACACCTCCCAAACCCATCTTGGGGCGTCACGATTACACAACAAAGGTTGCTGCAGCACGAGCAACACTAACACTGCTGAGGCGTGGTCAACCTCCTCGTCGACTCTTGGAAGCTCTCTTCACACTTTGCATCCCACACAAATGCCTTTCCCTTACAGTCAATCGAGTCAATGGAAGGGCTAGCTTAGAGAACCCTTCAATAAACCTCCTGTAGTAACGGACCAACCCCAAGAAACTCACGATCTCGATCCACGGACTTTGGGCTCTCCCAGCTGCGCAACATTGCATCAACCTTGTTTGGATCCACGGCTATACCATCCCCGAAATAATATGACCCGAAGCTCACCTCATGCAAACGTAACTCACACTTTGACAACTTGGCATACAACTTCCTCTCTTTCAAGACCTCTAGCACCAACCTCAAGTGCTCTGCATGCTCTTCCTCGGATTTTGAGTACACCAGGATATCATCAATAAAAACAACCACAAACCGATCCAGATAGCTATGGAAGATTCGGTTCATGTACTCCATAAACACCCTGGTGCATTTGTGACACCAAGCGGCATTACAGAGTATTCATAATGCCCGTACCTCGTTCGACATTTGTTTTACGGATGTCCCCATCCTTCACCTTAATCTGGTGATACCCGGACCTCAAGTCAATCTTGCTAAACACTTTAGCACCCACCGGTGATCCATCGGATCATCATCCTCGGGAGAGGATACTTATTCTTGATAGTTACCTTATTCAATTGTCTATAGTCCACGCCTGCACGCATACTCCCATCCTTCTTCTTTACTAACAAAACTGGAGCTCCCCATGGTGACACACTAGGCCTCACAAATTTCTTCTCAAGAAGCTCCTCTAGCTGCTTCTTCAATTCGGACAACTCGGAAGGTGACATCCAGTGCGGTGCCATGACACGAGCCTAGTACTGTGCGAGCACAAGCTCAATCCCGAACTCAACTTCCCTCTGCGGTGGCACACTAGGAATCTCATCGAGGAACACTTGGAAACTCACACACCACGTAACCCATCAACCACGGCTCGGTTCTCGCGGACATAGAGCGCCATCAAAGCAAACAAGCGACCACCCTCTTTCATTACCTGCGCAATTGCTCGTGACAGCACAAAGCACACTCTTCCTCTTGGGAAGAAGAAAACTAACAGACTTATTAGAAGCGGTTGAGGTGCACATGGTTATCTACTAACGATCCATGCCGAGAATCACATCTAACCCACCCAAAGGCAAACAAATCGGATCGGCGAAAATCTCTGCTCAGAAGGCGGCGAGAGGACACCTAGCACACATTAGAGAAGTAGTTCACTGGGACCTTAGTTGGAGTGTCGATAACCATCCTCTCTCCATAGTAGACAATGCTAAATTTAACTTTTCAAAGACAAAGCGGATGCAATAAAAAGAGCGTAGCACCCGTGTCAATAATAGCAACTAAAGGTGTACGAGAGATGAAACATGTACCTCACGATATCATTAGGTCCCTACGAACTCGCCAATGCAAACACCCTCCCGGTGGATCTTTCCTTCTTAGGCTTGGTGCACTTGAAGCTAATGTGACCGGCTTCACCACGGTTGAAACACACGAACTTCCTTGCGATCACACTCCGGATGCCATGTGACCATTCTTCCCACACTTAAAACATCTCTTCACTTCCATCTTACAATCAAAGCTCTTGTGACTGGCTTGTCACACTTGAAACACACAACATCGGATGGGGCGTCTCCCACTTGGCTTCTTGCCCTCATGATACCTCCTACCCTAAGCGGACACTGCTTCCACCATTATACTTGTTACCACCCGCATACCTTTGTTTTCCCTTGTCGCCAGGCGTCTCATAAAGCTTACCTGTTATGAAATTTCCCCCTACGGTCTCTCATGACCCTAGAGCGGGCATTCTTTGTCTTCCTCATAAATCTGCAGCGATCTACCGGATCGGCCAAATACTGCAATCTTACGATACCCCACGGCACTGCTTGATATCGACTCTCGATCCATTCTCAAATTTAATGCATTTTGAGAATTGAATTTGACTTCGGCATAGTGTGGATAGAACTTGGCCAACTCAGTGAACTTGGCGGCATACTCGAGAATGGACATACTTCCTGCCTCGGTTCAAGGAATTCCGGCTCTTTCTTACCTCTAACGTCCTGCGGGAAATACTTTCTCAAGAATTCCGCCGAACACGCCCCAGTGATCTCCTCATGCGGCAAAGACCTGACCTCTCACCTGGTCTCCGGCCACGGTCATCGGCCTCTTCGGATAACGTATGAGTACGTGCACGACTTTTTGCTCATCGGTGCGGCTAATCACTCACTCGAAGATCCTCTCGATCTCCTTGACCAAGTCAATGCACCATCCGGGTTGTACCTCCCGCTTGAAGGTAGGGGTTCTCTCTCCGGAATGTTGCGATCATGCGGTCTCGATGATTCTGCTGCGTCCCCATAACTTGTGCTATGGCTTGCAACACCTCAGCAAGTGCAGCATCATCTCTTCTGGCCATATCAACCTAACACTGCAGCAGAAACAACCATTCAGAACTAATTCAAGACTCCTAACTGTCATACACAACATGACAAGCAGACTCACTTAGTCGGACGGACCGAACTTTTGCTCGATACCACTAATGTAACACCCATTTCTACCCGGTAATTTAAATCAAAAATCGAGTGTATAAAAATCATTTTTCATTAAATGGAGTGTCACACTTCTCTCTTAAAACACTCAACAGTCAATTCATCTCATTAACATAATCAAATACGTAACACCATAAATCACGTGGTAAACAATCTCATAACATGCAGCGGAAAATAAGGTTACATCTCAAGGGGATTCAGCAGTCTCAAGTAATACATAGAGAAATCATATATGAAAGCTCAACAGTGAGCAAAACAAAGCAAAATAAAGTCTAAACCCCAACCCCTAGGTGCTACGTGATCGAGAAGCGGACAGACTCGGGGAGTAGTGAAGGTAGAAAGCCCTCACTCATGACTACTGTGGTAAACAACAACGAGAAGGGTGAGTCTCGAACTATATAATAAAAGTGATAATAGGCAATATATACAATCACAGTCCACAACAAAATCAAACACACCAATCATCACTCAATAATATTTATGCACTCATGAGGATGTATGCAATGTAGTTATGCATGTGGTACCATTTGCCCTCCGGCGTTCTCAATATTTGCCCTCCGGCATTCTCATCAATAATGGAGTCCTCATGACTCGGCCTCCTCGGCCGCCCTCAGGCTTCACAATCATTTTATAAGCTCTACGACCGCAGCCGAATGTATGCATGAGACTCCATGTAACAATACACACACAATCTCAAACATCTCAATGCACACACTAACTCTTACCTCAGTATCAATCTCATTTCATAGCCCTCATGGCTTGGCCCTCCGGCTCATGCCCCCATGGCGTTCTCAGTCATCTCATAATACACTCTTTACACCATTAAGTCCCAAGGACTAATCTCCTCTAGAGTACTCAACCTCACTCGAGGACCTAAACCACCATTTAGGACCAAAACAATCATCTAGGGACCAAAGCTGTCACCTAGGGACCAAAACAACACCCCTTAGGCACTTGGCGCAAAGACTAGGCGCCATTTTCCCCACATTACAGCGCCCACGGTGCAACACAAAGACACTAGCGCGAAACTCAAGACTTTGGCGCCCCGTGGCAACACGACCACTTTGGCGCCACTTTTCTGCAATCGGCGCCCCTGCGGGCAACATGAGACCTAGACACAAACTCGAACCACGATTGCACACGAGTCGAACACAGCACACGGACTAGCGCCACTGGCGCACAATTTGGCGCCCACAATGACCAAAGACACCCAACACTTTCAAACCAAAAACCACCCGAGGCAAAATGTTTAAAAATATGTTTGGGCGAGTAAATACAAAATATGGCATGGTGAAATATGCCCGTAAATGTAAGTTTCACCCAACCCACCCCCTTTACACACACAAAGTCACCCCACCAAGACATTTTTAAAATAACACATGTACTCGAGAAACCACTCGAGCCAAAACACTTAAAATTGAATTTGGGCGGTGAATACAAAATTTGTATGATAAAATATGTTCGAGAAATGTGAGTTCCCCTCACCCACCCCATTTACACACACAAAATCACCCCCACCGGGACATTTTCAAAATGACACCTGCAACCAGAAAACCACTCGAGCCAAAACACTTAAAATTGAATTTGGGCGGTGAATACAAAATTTTGCACGAGCAAATGTGCCCGAAATACAAGTTTCACTCACGGGCCCCAAAATACCCACATTCTGCGCGCGGACGGCAAACACACACTCACGGACTCAAGCGAGGTGCATCGGGCGCAGATTACGGCAACTTGGCGCCCTGGGCAAAGAACACACCTACCCGATCCATCACTGCGGTGGTGACACAGGCGCCATTTCTCTAGGAAATTGGCGCCCTGCACTTCACATTTCACGAAACTTACCGCTCACTGATTGCCTAGAGGCGCACAATTCCTAGCCATTTGGCGCCTGACCTCAAAATCCCCAAATTCTACAAATCCTCTCAAACCAATCCACGCTAAAATCATTCTAACACTTCCAATTTCATAAATTAACAAACAATTGCACATTCAAATCATCAATTACATCAAAATCACGAAATCACATATTATAAAACCCTAACTCAAGCTCTAAATCAATTTTATCATGCGATTCATCAATTTCACCCAACAACAACTCAATTAACAATCAATTAACACCAAATCAACACTCTATGACTCCTATACAACCTATTATATCCTCTATTATAGAGTGAGACTCCCCTTACCTTAAATTAAACCGTAGAGAAGCCCTTTCACGGAGTCACGTACAAAACCCACAGCAACAGGAGCTCCTTTCTTTCTTCTTGAGTGGTGCGATCCCTCTTCTCCTTCTTCTCACTTGAGCGTCGTTTCTCCCTTCCTTTCTTTCTCTCTTTTCGTTTTTTTCTTTCTTGCTCTCCTTTGGTGCGAAATGCACAATCCCTAGGAGCCTAAGTCATTGGGCTTGGGCTCCTGGGCCCAAAACAGCAGCTCTGGTATTTTTGATACCACTCCCTTCTATTAAAATAAAATACTAAATTATAAACACCATATTATAATTTAATATAATTAAAAATAGTGCAACACTTAAACAATTTAATCAATTTCTTAATTAAATTATTTGGGGTGTTACAATCTATCCTCGGGAGAGGATACTTATTCTTGATAGTTACTTTGTTCAGTTGTCTGTAATCCACGCACAGACGCATACTCCCATCCTTCTTCTTAACGAACAAAACTGGAGCTCCCCATGGTGACACACTAGGCCTCACAAATTTCTTCTCAAGAAGCTCCTCTAACTGCTTCTTCAATTCAGACAACTCAGAAGCCGACATCCGGTACAGTGCCATAGACACAGGCCTAGTACCAGGCTCAAGCTCAATCCCGAACTCAACTTCCCTCTCTGGTGGCACACTAGGAATCTCATCAGGGAACACTTCAGGGAACTCACACACCACCGCAACCCATCAACCACGGCTTGGTTCTCGCGGACATAGAGCGCCATCAAAGCAAACAAGCGACCACCTCTTTCATTACCCCACGCAATTGCTCGGTGAGACAACAAAACCGACTCTTCCTCTTCGGGAAGAAGAAAGCTAACAGAGACTTGTTGAAACCAGTTGATGTGCACATGGTTATCTACTAACAATCCATACCCAGAATCACATCTAACCCACCCAAAGGCAAACAAATCAAGATCAACAAGAAAATCCTGCCGAAAAATGTGAGAGGACACCTAGCACACATTAGAAGTAGTTACAGAACCCTTATTTGGAGTGTCGATAACCATCCCTCTCCATAGTAGACAAGACTAAATTCAACTTTTCAAAGACAAACAGAGGCAATAATAGAGTGCGTAGCACCAAAGTGTCAACAATAGCAACTAAAGGTGTACCATAGATAAAGCAAGTACCTCGATCTCATTAGGTCCTACGACACTGCGGTGCAAATACTCTCCCGATGAGACCACTCTTTCTTTGGCTTGGTGCACTTGGAGCTAAAGTGACCCGCTTCACCACGGTTGAAGCACACGGCTTCCTTACGATCACACTCGGATGCCATGTGACCCTCTTTCCCACACTTGAAGCATATCTTTCCCCCTGACTTACAATCAAAGCCCTTGTGACCCGCCGCCACCACTTGAAACACACAACATCGGATGGGGCATCTCCCCGGCTGGGCCATACGCCTCGGCGGACCTCCTACCCTCGGCGGACTGCTTCCACCGGCATACTTGCTCTTTACACGCATACCTCTGTTTTCCGCTTGTCGTGAGACGTCTCATATGGCTTACCCTGTTATGAAATTTCCCCCTACGGTCTCTCATGACCCTAGGCGGGCATTCTTTGTCTTCCTCATAAATCCTGCAGCGATACCAAATCGGCAAATACTCTAATCTTTTGATACCCTACACTGTTTGATATCGGCTCTCGATCCATTCTCAAATTTAATGCACTTTGAGAATTCACCTGAATTCTCGGCATAATGGGGTAGAACTTAGCTGACTCCGTGAACTTGGCGGCATACTCGATAACAAACATACTTCCCTGCCTCGATTCAAGGAATTCCGGCTCTTTCTTACCTCTAACGTCCTCGGAAATACTTCCTCAAGAATTCCCGCCGAACACGGCCAAGTAATCTCCTCTGCGCGACCCAACCTCTCCTTTGGTCTCCGACCACGGTCATCGACCTCTTGAGATAAAGTATGTGTATGCTGACACGACTTTACGCTCATCGGTGCGACTAATCACCACGAAGATCCTCTCAATCTCCTTGACCAAGTCAATGCACCATCCGGGTTGTACCTCCCGCCCGAAGGTAGGGGTTCTCTCTGCGGAATGTTGCGGACTACGGTCTCGATGATTCTCTTTGAGTCCCCATAACTTTGTGCTATGGCTTGCAACGCCTCGGCAAGTGCGGCATCAACTCTTACGGCCATATCAACCTAGCACTGCAGCATAGACAACCATTCAGAACTAATTCAAGACTCCTAACTGTCATACACAACATGACAAACAGACACATTTGGTCGGACAGACCGAACTTTTGCTCTGATACCACTAATGTAACACCCCAATTCTACCCGGCAGTTTAATTCAAAAATCAGAGTAATAAAAATCATTTTTCATTAAATGGAGTGTTACGCTCCTCTCTTAAACATACTCAAACAGTCGGTTCAGCTCTGAAATATGCATAGATACATAACACCATACCAACGTGGGATAAAATCTCATGTTACGCAGCGGAAATAAAACTACATCTCAAAATAAGTGTTCAGCAATCTCAAATAATACACAATACACATAAAGGCCCAACAATGAGCAAAACAAAGTCAAATGACAGTCTAAACCCCAACCCCTAGGTGCTACGTATCAAAGCAGACCGACTCGGGGAGTGGTGAGGGTAGAAGGCCCTCACTCATGGCTACCTGTGGTAAACAACAACAGAAAGGGTGAGTCTCGAACTATATAATAAAAGTGATAATAGACAATATATCTGATCCACGACTCACGGCCAATCAATCATACCAATCATCACTCAATAATATTCATGTGTTCATGTGGATGTATGCAATGTAGTTATGCATGTGGTACCATTTGCCCTCCGGCAGTCTCATTATCAAATTGAGTCCTCACGACTCTGGCCCCGGGCACAGCCTCGACACTCACAATCGATTTATAAGCGTCGCGGCCATGTAGAATGTATGCATGAGACTCCATGAACACAACACAAGCACATTCACCATATCAATTTATATATTATTTTCTCACCTCATATTTAATCTCGGTTATAGCCCTCATGGCTCTAGCCTCATGGCTCATGCCCCATGGCATCCTCAATCATCTCGATTACTAGCTCATTATACTCAAGTCCCAAGGACTATTCAAAATTAGAGGACTAATCTCACTCGGGGACCTAAACCACCATTTAGGACTAAAACAATCACACAGGGACCACTGCTTTGTCCCCTAAGGACCAAAACAAGACTCACTTAGTCACCGAGGCGGCACTAGGCGCCACTTTCCCCACATTGCGGCGCCCCTGGTGCAACACGACCATGAGCGCCACTTTTCTAGCAATCTGGCGCCTGCGGGCAAAGACAGATCCTAGACACAAACTCGGACACAACTCAGACACAAACTCGACACGAGCGCGCTGAAGCACTGGCAGGCGGCACTAATTGGCGCCCACACGACCGGCACACACAAAGACGTTTAAAGCAGAAACCACTCGAGCCAAAAGGTTTAAAAATGTTTTTGGGCAGGTAGATACAAAATATGACACGGTGAATTATGCCTAGAACTCTAAGTTTCACCCAAACTACCCCCTAGTCGCACACTTATAGCGCCACAGCAATGCCTTCTAGCACATCTTTCAAATGACACATGAAAACAGAAAACTACTCGAGCCAAAATGTTTAAAAAGGTTTTTGGGCAGGTGAATACAAAATATGGCACAGTAAAATATGTTTGGAACTCCAAGTGTCACTTGACCCACCTATAAAGCGCACGCGTATAGCGCCACAGAATTTCTCTCTAGGACATCTCCCAAATGACACGTGAAAAACAAAAACCACTCGAGCCAAAATGTTTTAAATGAAGTTTGGGCAGGTGAATACAAAATTTTGCTCGGTGAAATATGCACAGAACATCAAGTTCCACTCAAACACCTCTGTGTGCACGTGAGCGGTATGTGGCGCCACATTCCTAGCAAGCGGCGCCGGACAAAGAAACACACCCTCCCGGACTAAACAGCGATTGCTGGGCGCCATTTCCCAAAGAACTTGGCGCCTGAGCGGTGGTGACACCGCACCGCGAAACACACAACTCATCCCATGAACAGTAGCCCAAGCGCCATTTTCCCCAAAGACTATGGCGCCTGGCAGCGATGGCATTTCTGCACAAACTCACAAATCAGCTCATGAACAGTACACAGGGCGCCTAAAGCCTAGCACTTTGGCGCCCCAAACTCAAAAACCCCAATTTTTCCAAATTCTCCCAAATCAAATCACTCCATAACCACTCTAATACTCCTAATTTCATATTATAACAATCAATTTCATACTCAACATCAAAGCACATCACAATTCACGAAATCACATGTTATAAACCCTAATTCAAGCCCCAAATCGATTTCAACATGCAATTTACCAATTCAATGGTTCAAATCATCAAACAATCATCAATTAACATAAAACAAGACCTATGATCTACATATAACTCATTATCCCCTCTAGTATAGAGTGAGACTCCCCTTACCTTATTTCAACCGTAGAAATTCCTTCTCCTTGAGTCACGTGCAAAAACCACCGCAACAAAAGCTCCTTTCTTTCCTCTTTGAGTGGTGCGGTCTACTCTTCCCTCTTCTCTCTCTCCTTGCTTGCGAGAATTCCTTCTCTCTTTTCTCTTCTCTCTTTTGTTTTCTTTCTTTCTTTGGTGAATGGTGCGAATTGCACCAACCCTAGGAACCTAAGTCATTGGGCTTGGGCTCCTGGGCCAATCCTTGCAGTTCCGGTATCTCCAATACCACTCCCTTCAATTAAATAAAATACCAAATTATAAAACACTATATTATAATTTAATATAATTAAAATAGTAAAACACTTAAACAATTTAATCAATTTCTTAATTAAATTATTTAGGGTGTTACAACTCTCCCCCACTTAGGAAATTTCGTCCTCGAAATTCATACCTGAGTCAATAGTCACGTTTGAACTTATGATAACAAACAGAAGCTTCGTGACCATATATATGGCATACCTGACACTGAGGACCACCTCGGCCACGTCCACGGCCACCTCGGCCACCGCGGCCACCGTTGTCATTGCGAGAGCCACGCCAACCGGTAGAACTATCATTGTAACGCCCCAAAAATAATTCGAGTGTTTATTTAATTAATTTAATTAAGTGGTGTTTGGTGGGTTGTATTAAAATAATAATAGGGTGTTTGATTTAAATGAGGAATAGTGGATAGTAAAGAAGTGAGTGGCAATTAATTAAAAGAGGGGGTGGTGTTAATAATTAATTTAGTGATAGAAAGAGGCCCAGGACCCAAGGGCCCAAGGTTAGGCGCATGAGTGATGGGGTTTTGCCTAGGGTTGGCTCATTTTATGCATTTGAGAGAAAAAGAAGAGAAAAAGAAAGAAAGGGCTTGTTGTGAGAAAGAGAGAGAAGCGCAAGGAAAGAAAGAAGAAAAGGGAAGGAGATCGCGAAGAGAAGAGGGAAGGAAGAAGAGAAGTGGGTTCGTGGGTTGTTGTGGTTTAAATGCGTGCTTTCATTCGTCCTCTCACGAAGCTTACGTTTAAGAGGTAAGGGTGAGCGTTTCGTTTAACATAATTGGGTATAGATAGGGTTTTGTGGGGTTGTGATGTCGTGGTAATGTGATTTGATGAATTATTGATGTTGTTTGGTGAATTTTGATGTTATTGTGATGTGATTTGATGATTTTGATTGTTTTGAGATGATTGAGTGTGTGATGATATCAATTGATGATCTTGATTGTTTTTGAGATGATTGAGTAGGTGATGAACCTGGATGATGTTGATGAATTTTGATGATGTTTGTAATGCATGATTGTTGTGTGTTTTGTTGTAAAGCGTAAGGTTGCTGCTGTGTGTGTCTTAGGAATCGATTGCTTGCTTTTAAAACATATAGAAGGAATCGATTGCTTGCTTTCAAATTATAGAGGAATCGATTGCTTGCTTTCAAATATAGGGTCCAAATCGATTTCCTACTTTCAAATAGGGAGCCAAGAATCGATTGCTTGCTTCCAAATATAGAGTCCAAATCGATTTCCTACTTTCAAATAGGGAGCCAAGAATCGATTGCTTGGTAGAGTCAATAATCAATTACTTGCTTTCATAATCGATCACTGTTTCTTCACGTTTTTGAAAAATTCATATCTTGAGAACCGGGAACCCGATTGAGGTGTTCTAAGATGCGTTGGAAAGCTTATTCAGAAGCCTAACTGAATATTCTATTTTTAAGGCAAAATAAACCGTTTATTGTTGCTGTATTTATTAAGTAAAAGGTGCTGTTTATGAAAATGTGATTGTTATGTTTATTTTTTTTGCAAGAGGTTATACTACTAGTGTACTCCTTGACTATGGCTAGATTGTGGTTTACCACTAAGGCCAGAATTTCTTTCACTGGTGTATTTACAAGGGCATCACTGAGAACCTTGCAAATGTGGCCAATGCCTTTTGCAAGTGGTACCGCGATTACTGAGTAATCCCATAGTCAATCGGTTTACTATTTTATAATCCACCAAGCTAAAAGATAACTGTAATGTATATATATATGCTTATGATGACGTGACTATATGATGTTGATGAATGTGTCGGTTCATGCTATGAGTGATTTTGATGATGTGTATTTAAGATTGTGATGTGAATGACGAATGCACTCTACGAGTGTTTTATGAGTTACTTAATGATTGTGATGTGAATGACGAATACACTCTACGAGTGTTTTATGATGACATGCCTTGAGTGGTTATTTCTTTTATGATGATGATGGTGAGTACTCCAGGTGAGTTTTTTGGTGGAATGCACATGTGTATATAGAATCTCATGGCATGTGCATACTATGACTAATATTGATGATGTTATGCCTTGAGTGGTTTTTCTTCTATAATGAAGATATGCCTTGAGTGGTTTTTCTTCTATAATGAAGGTATGCCTTGAGTGGTTTTAAAGATGATATGGTACCATCATGCATTATGCCCCCAGTGGGGTTGCACTTTCATACATCATTATAAGCGTGAATTGTCTTTATTGCGATTGGAGGTTGTTGTTGTGTGACCGTGAATTGGTGATGTTGATGATACCCTGTGATTGTCTGCTCTCATCTCTCTATTATGTATTTGATTATGTTTTATTGAAATTCTCACCCCTTCTGCTTGGAATGTTGCTCTATTGTGGCAACGCTGCAGTAACCGCGAGTGAAGGACTTCTTTGCCTTATTCTTTTAGTTTTTGGGATGTAGTGTTGTGTCGCTCGACGATCTTTGTAACACCTAGGGGCGTGAGTGGAGTTGGATAATGTGTTTAATAGTTGTATCTTGATTTTTATTGTTACATTGAGACGTGTTTGAGAGTATTTGGTGAGTTGGTGTTTATGCCGCTACGATTGTGTTTTATGAGGATGGGATTTGCCCTAACTGATGTTTGATTGCACAAATTTGAAGAGTGCATATTTGATGAGTTTTTAAGGAAGCTGTAGCATTTCTTTTCTATCAATTAAAACAATTTTTATTTTTGAAAAAGAATTACTCTGATAAATGACACGTAATATAAGGGTAGAAAAGGGGTGTTACAATCATCACCGTGGAAGAAGCTGTAGCGACGTTCGCCGATGCCACCGCGAGCTTGTTGAACCAAGTGAGACGCGATTCATGACCGAGTAGCATTGTTTCAGCCTCAGAAATTGACACCGGTCCAGAACGACCACAGATAATGGAAATCGTTGATTCATAGTCTTGCGGTAGTCCTTCGAGAATCACATCGAGGTGCTCGCGAGACGTAATCGGTTCACCTATTGCGCTTAAAGAGTTGACTAGATTCTCACTACTAGAAATTCTTTATTTAGTGACCGATTTAGAGACCAATTAAAATCAGTCACTATAGAGACCGATTAGAGACCGATTTCTTTGAAATTATTAACCCTTCAAGCTGGTAGCTAAATTGGTCACTAAATAAAGAATTTCTCCGTTCTTTTCATTCTCTCCCTCTATTTTTTCCTTTCCCCAAAAACCCTATTTCATTCCCTCCGTGCTATAACCTTGCAGTGCCGCTAGATCGCGTTCGACTTCTCTGCTCCATTCGCGTCCAACAAGTAGCATCAGCGTTCTTTGTTCATCTCTTCTCACCGCCCAGCAAGCAGGACATTTGCTCACCGCGTTCTCTCTTTTATCTATTAGGTTTTCCAAAAATAGGTAAGCACAACTCATTCTGAGATGAAACTTATAAATTTAATCGTCGATCTTCTTACATCTGCTATGCTTATCCCCAATCTTCTTTGTATTCCTTTTGTGGTGTTTTGATTTTGGAACCTCATAGGCTAGAGATTCATTGTAAAGGAAAATCGATTTTACAAATTCAAGTTTGGAAACCTAAATTAGGCGCACAAGTGTTCAAATAGAAAGAATGCACACTTTGTCATTGAACGCGCATACAGTGAATAATTAACTTTTTTGATATTCTCGATCAATATAGAATACAGACTTTGTGTGGTCGGTTTACGTTATTGAGAGTGGATATTCTTCTGTTTATACTGATATTCTCTTTTAACATTTTTTTCTTTAGATTATGGGATTGGCATTTATGGCATTGGAACTGGATTTGGCCATTTCAGTATTAGTATGGATAATGTTAGTTTTTCAAACTTATATTCCTACTACTTCCATCATTTATAAACTTATTTCCCCTCGCAAACTCCTATCAAACAGTGTCAATGTTTGTGACAACTTCGTGTTTTGTTGTAAACAAGTTTGAAGGCAATTTTGGCTTTGAAATATGGGGGCAACTGTGGCATTTTGCTATCATGAGAAAGTGGATCAATTTGGTATGGCCAATGTCTATTCTAGCTAGAAAGTTGATTAATGCTTGTAATGTGATATGGGTGGCTCACTTGATTGTGCTTTTAGTGGCTTGGTACATCTTGTAGTTTTCCATAACCATTATTAAAATTTAACATTACCTTTTTCTCTAACTGCTAGTTTCATGAATAGCAATTTGTGTGCTACGCAATGATTATGAAGCGTTTTGATTGTTCTGAGATGTGAGCATCTCTTCATTTTTGTTTTTGTATTTATATTCTATTTGAAAATCAATTTCTTTTTTTCTTGAGTAGCAGGATCAAAGAATGGAAAAGATTAATTTGTTTTAACACTATATGTTGCTACTTTGCATGAATCGATTATTTAATGGGTTAGGGGTGTTCAATTAGGGGTTTGAATCTGATTATTTGAAGGAAATTATTGCTTGGTGAAGATATGTCAGGTTCTGGATAAGGGGTTTGCACTGCTTTGGCCATCTCTAATGCCATTACTAATCTCTGTGGTATGCTTTCTCAGGCTCGTACTGTAAATTGATGAACTGTTTAGTTTGTCTGAGTTGGCAAATGCTTAGAATTTTTCTTTTGGTTTAAATTTAAACTTTTATTGAGGTTGTATAAGTTTCGAATTTGAATTTTTATGTAACAAGTAGCCACTGTATTTGGGCAACTGTGGCTTGGAATGGAATGTCTTGTTAGTGTTAGTGAATACATTGTTGAATTAATACCTTATTGGCAAACATTTTCCTGGCGGAAAAAAAACTTGAGGTAAAATTGGATTGAGTCATAAGTCCAGTTCTGAAACTCTTGGACACGGGTAAATTATTATGATGTTTCTAATGTGATTCATTTTGCAGGTCTTGTTTTTCCAACATTTGAGGTCTTATTCATGATCCTTTTTACTGCAAAATTGTCCTTCCAATTATCCCCTTTGGGTTATACTTTTAGGTATAACTAGATAGCAAGTTCTTTTTATATGTGCTTCATGTGTTACTACTACTCTTTTTAGCAAGTTCTTTTTATTGTATTTAGTCATATAAATTGCTAATAAAAGAAAATATCAGAGCATGTTGCTAAGATGTTTGTCAATATCATTTGTGCCGTATATATCACTTACATATTAATGTATGAGCCAAATCATATAATTGTGAAGCCTATACCCAACACTTAGCTAGAGATGGGATGGGAGCTGCATTCTTTTTTTTTTATATTGAGCATAAGAAGTATGAAGCGATGCTAAGGAAGTACTTCTCTGAGGAAAGTGGACGTAAACCAATATAGATCCAATTGGGAATTCATGGCAAGCACAAATTTAGTTTTTTTTATATGTGCTTGCTTCATTTGGGTGTTCAAGCAGTTTTTTCATGTAACTTAATATATCTATTTGTTGTGCCCCAGGTTTATAACTTCGGCTAAACGGTTTTGTGGTGCATTTCCTTTTTACTGAACACAAAGACTCAAACCCACTAAAAAGACTCACATGTTAGTCTCTTTTTGTTCCTTCTATGTATAGTTTATTTTTTACTTTCTGTTTTGGGTAAATGTGTTATGAAAAGGTCAACATGTATTTGTTTTTTTGCTTTATTGTCTGACAGAATATGGACTATCACCTAAGCTGCAGTTGGAGTAAAGAAATGAAGGATTTGTGATCTTGGATGACATCGACAATAGTGATAGTGAGACTTTACTATTACGGTTCATGTTCTTGTAAGATGAAGAGTTTGACTCAGAGAGACAACAAGACTCAGTGAACATTAGATGTGTTTTGTTAACACTTAAAAACTCTATCATGACTATATTATGTAGGACATCATTTAAATACCAAATATGTATTTTAGCAAACACATTAACATATTTAATGTAATAATTTTTCTTTTTACTTTTTTTGCGAAGAAGTTAACATGAATCAACTAGGTATAACAAACTATTTTTATTATGTTTTAAATTATGTTGTAGATCGAATCAATTAGGTATACAATTTTTCATGAATTGGGTCACACAATATGGTCTCTAGACAACTTTCCCTCTCTAAATTGGACACTAAATAAGTTGTAATAGAAGTTATTGCAATCAGTTACAAAGTTGGTCACTAATCGCTAAATTAGTCACTAAATCGGTTGCTAAAAAGGTTAGTAAATTGGTCGCTAAATCAGACGCTAAAATTGGTCACTAAATCGGTCGCTAAAATAGGTCACTAAATCGGTCGCTGAAATCGGTCACTAAATCGGTCCCTATAATCGGTCACAAAATCGGTCGCTAAATAATTTGGTCACAAAATCGGTCGCAAAAATCGGTCACTAAATCGGTCGCTATAATCGGTCACAAAATCGGTCGCTATAATCGGTCACAAAATCGGTCGCTACAGTTAGCGACCAGTGATATAGCGACTGATTTTTGTTGGTTGCAAATTCAGTCGCTAAACGTTGTAGTGACCGATTTTTCCCATATAGTGACCGAAAAATCGGTCACTAAATGACGTTTTTTTTGTAGTGTCTGGATCTTCAACAGATATGCAGAAATCGATAAACCTTCAAGAGTTGTGGCTCGAAGCTCAGAACGAAGTTGGCGAGAGCGAGCTTGTGTGTGAATTTGGAAATGGCCGTGGATCTTGTCCCAAAGTTGTGATGAGGACCTGCAACCAATCACACGAGTAAGCATTTCCTTGGAAATCTACTATCATAAGTTGCAATTAACCCACCATGAAAATGACTAAACTATCCTCCATCCAATAGTTCATTTCATATGCCCTTTTTGGTCATAAATTTCAAATTCCCCTCATAGTAGCCGTGTACCTACTACCTATTCCTACAACCCCTATCTCTTCCCCTCTGCTTTGCCCTCTCTTTTCAATCACCATCTCACCTCACTCTTACAGCAGTACAGCAGAGGAAAATCAAATAATCCAAAAAGAAGAAAATTGAAATGTTAGCAAACCAGAGGCCGACGGCAGAGAGTCCAACCATTTAGCGAGAAAACGGCAAAGAGAGTCCGACCATTTCGCAAAGAACGCAAACGAGAGGCCGACGGCGAGAGAGAAAGGCCGACGGCGAGGAACGTCAAGAGGATACACCGCGACAACGAGAGTCCGGCCGCCACCATCCTTTCTTCTCTCTATTTCATTCCTGATTTCGTCTTCTTCACAGGTAACTCTTCCTCTTCCTTCTCCTTATGAGATCGACATGAATGATGAAGTTCCCATCTGTCAAATCCCAAAGCTCGTGGTGCTTCAAAGATTTTAAAAGTCAGAAGGAAATATTAAAAAGCATGAAAGAATAACGATGGGTATCGATAAGATTGTAGAGAAAAATAAAGAGGAGAAAAAGGAAAAGGAAGAAACATGGGTTTGAGAAGATGAAAGAAGAGAATAGCAGATTTTGAATCGAAGAGAGAAGATAAAAGTGAAAAAATAAGGAGAGAAAAAGACAGTGTTTTGGACTGTGTGTACTTTTCCCACTGATTATCCATTTTTGTTTGGAGAGGGGATTTGAAATGAAGAGCAGAAAAGAGTAAAAATTTTGTAAGTGAGAGGCAAAAATCGGGGAGAAAATCGTAAATATGTAGGTAGTTGATTCATGTTTACAAATTAGTTGTTGACAAATTAGTTGTTGATTCATGTTTACAGATTTAAGGTTCACATAAGAAATATTAAGAATATGAGTTGTTGATTCATTTTGATATTACAGATTTACAAATTAGTTGTTGATTCATTTTGATATTACATACATTTTTCACTTACGCTTTATTTAGGAATTCTTTGCCATCGTTGCAGCCAAACAAGCATGTTAGTAGTGTTCATACTAACATTTCATCACTTCTTTAACTGTATAACTGCATTTCTGTTTGTCTGTCAGCCATGGCACGTCCGCTTCAAACTCTTAAAGACCTTAATCCAAAGTGCGATTTCTGGAGAGTCAATGTTCGAGTCATTGATTTATGGACTGTTATCCATGCCGGCACCGAGCATTTCGAAGGCATTTTAAGGGATGAAAAGGTTTGGTTTATCTCAACTTACACTTTCATTTATTTCCTTTATATAACTGCAAATCTCTAATTAAATATTGTTCCTACTAGGGTGATACAATTCATTTTGTCATTCCTACAAAAGAAATGCCTTCCTGGAAGACATCGATACAACAAAACATGACTGGCATCCTCCAAAATGGCTCTCTGCAGACAAATGACTTCCAATATAAGGTTTCAACATACCGTTATAAATTGGTCTTCAATTTACGTACTACTTTAAAACAGGTTGAACTACCCGGTATTGCTCCATATGAATTTCACTTTCATCCTTTTGGAGACATTCTGAATGGAAACTATAAACCTGATCTGTTAGTAGGTAAATATCTCAAATGTACCTACCTGTTTGTTTAAATCTCACATTTTACTAAACTCATTATTTTCATGTTTTTACATAGATATTATTGGTGTCGTTCATCAAATTCAACATAAACATGTTCAGTGGTCATATCACCCATAAGAGGACGGGCTTTACTCTAAGCGATGCAAGGTATAAATTGTTCTTCAACTTTGAAGTTCGATTATTTTTAATTCCAATAATGCCAACATGGTAACAATCATTGTAATTCAATGCTAGCTCTAACCTTCTCCATTGCACTCTTTGGGAGAGTACGCATTGTCCTTCTCTTGCCGCGTTTGATCAAAGATCTGATACTACTCCATTCGTTATCATTTTGACTCATGCACAAGTATAGCCACACAATCAATAATGGTCGAGGTCCACCATGCATCAGAATTCAAGGTCAAACATGCCACCGGATTGGTAGTTTGTTACCTCGATCAGATCAATCACCAAAATATGCACAACTTTACATCTTTGATACAGAAAATGAAGTGGAAAATCGAATCAATGCATTCAGGTAAACAAATTTTAGGATTACATTAATATCTTTCTATATTAACAATTCAATTTCAGTTTATAAATAAATTTACAACATAATTAATACTTTGCAGCAAGAGCACAAAGATTGACAAGGAGATTGTAAAAAAACTTATTGTAATGCGTGATCAACACAATACGCATGCAAAATCTTTTAGAATGGCAAGGGAAAGAGTTAGAGAAGGAAATGTTCAAAACATGAGATTAAGGCTAATTTCAGAGAGAAATACAGATGGAAGGATTTATAATATGCCAACCGTATCTGAAGTTGCAGCATTAATTGTTGGTGATGTGGATACTGCTTCACCAAGAGATATTATTCTTGAGTACCAGGCTGATATCTCAAAAGAATTGATGAACTGCATACAAGCTACTTAGGATATCAATATCCATTGTTATTCCCTTATGGTGAAGATGGATATAGACATGATGTCTGCCATGTAAATAGAGGTGGCCGTCAAGGTGCAAAGAGGAATAGAGTTTCAATCCGAGAATGGTTATCTTTTAGAATTCAATCTAGAGTCCAAGAAGCACAAACAATCTTGAGATCACGGAGACTCTTCCAGTGATTTTGGTTGATGGTTATAGCATGTTGGAGTCTGAAAGATTATCATTTATACGGAGAAACCAAAGTAAACTTAGAGTTGATAAATATAACAGTTTAAACTCCTCCGGGCAACAAAACATGCAACCTTCTAGCAAAGGGAAAAGAGTCATATTGCCATCAAGTTTTGTTGGCAGTCAAAGATATATGAACCAGTTGTACTTTGATGGAATGGCTATATGTAGTCATGTTGGTTTTCCTGATCTTTTTATAACTTTCACATGCAATCCTAATTGGCCGAAATCCAAAGACTATTACGTCCTCTCCAAGTTGAAACCACATGATCGGCGACATCATTTCAAGGGTTTTCAAAATGAAGTTTGATGAGCTTCTAAATGATTTGAGGAAGAAGCACGTTCTTGGGAAAGTACTTGCATGTAATGTTTTTATCCATATTTCATGACTTTAACTACATATTTCAATTCCTTTATAAATTTCTGTTTAACAATTACAATGAAAACAATTTTTTCTTTGTCCAGATATGTACACAATTGAATTTGAGAAAAGGGGACTACCACATGCACACTTACATCGATATTCCTCCACCCAGTAGCAAATATCCTAGAACAGAAGATATAGACAAAATAATTTCAGCAGAGATTCCAAATCGTCAAACTCATCCAGAGTTGTACAAGTTAGTTAAAACACACATGCTCCATGGTCCATGTGGTAGAGCTTTCCCTCCTTCTCCTTGCATGAAGGGTCCATTTAAATTAATGAGAAGACAATTTCCTATTGTTGTATCTTATGCTATGACTATTAACAAGTCTCAAGGGCAATCATTACAAAATGTTGGATTATACTTGCCTAGACCCGTTTTTAGCCATGGTCAATTATATGTCGCACTTTCAAGGGTTCAAACCAAAGAAGGATTAAAAGTCCTCATTCATGATGGCCAAATGAAACCACTTACATCAACTACAAATGTTGTCTTCAAGGAGGTCTTCCAAAATCTATAACCATTGTAAGTATATTACACTATTTCACTCTATCATTACCAATTCATTTTGTATGTAGACTTTTAACTTATCTCCCCCAATGTATAATATCATAGGTCCCAACCAGATGCGGAGTAATGAAGATTTCTCCTCTCGACACTACAAGCAAACATTTTCAATTTTATCTTCATTTTTGCTACTTACTTAATGCTAATTTTCTTTACTTTCTAATCTTACTTGCAACTTCTGTCTGTAATATTTAAGTAACTACCTATTCAAATCTTCAAACACTTATCTGCTGAACTACCTATTGGTTAATAGCAACAATATCCAAATTTACAACTTCAACCAATACAACTACAACACGACAGAACCCGTGCGGATGCACGGGTATTCGACTAGTGGTTGATTGAAGCCACGCGAGGAGTAGAGCGTCCTGTTGTTTTTCGAACGCCGGATTGACGGAATTCGCCGTAGCATCTGCAACTGAGAGGAAGTTTTCCGGTATCACTGGATTAACGAGATAATGATGGAGCCGATGTGCTTTTATTATCGGTTCTACTTGCTGGCACCATAGCAAGTAGTTATCGGAATCAAGTTTTTCCGAAATTGCCGTGAAGGATGACGCCTTGAGGCGTGTGAGAGAAGACGAATTCGGCATGAGATCGACGGCGGCGGAAGTGCGCGGCGAATCCTCGCCGGAACCTGAAGCGGATGATACCATGATAGAGAGTAGGATTTCTCTCTTTTCGATTATGCTAATCTAACAGAATCTGATTGAGGGAATTTCATTTTCATTCCTTGAATATAGAATCAATTACAATTAGAGTATTTGTATGTTAACTGAGCTATGCTCAGTTAGTTACATCAGCTAGTATTGTGTGTGCAATATACAAGTGAGGTGTATGGTGAGGTGTGTTACATCACATTGACTAAGCTAAAGCTATTCTTCTAATAGAGATACTTTAGAGTCCTGAAAAAATTGTAGATGTTCAGATACGTAAAGTTTATTCCTCAATAACCTATTTGATGAAGAAGAAAAAACGTGACAACCCCGTGAGCTCCTATTTTCTACCATATTTTATAACACTAAATTTTGAAAATTATTATTTCGGTTTGAGTACTAACTATACCACGTAACACAATTTGCCCGTACGGATGTACGGATATGTTACTAGTATCAACAGATAATCCATAGTAAAAGAAGTTAATAATAACAAGACAATTCAATAAACTAAAACAAGCATCATAAGATTGATTTTCCTACTCTTAGAAAAAAAACATGATAATATTGAGGAATATTGATGATATCATAAGAAAACTTTTTCTTTTCGCCTTCGCTTCTTTTTAAAATGACGCTCAAACTCACGGTTGCCATGGCAAAAGGCGAAAAGCGTCGATCCATAAAGTTCCTCAAAACCCAATTTCTCAATCCCACATCCCTTACCTCACAATACCGGCTGGACCAATCACTTGGTTCAATCGCTTTAGTCCCCAAACCGGGTACCCTATCCTTAGACCCCACATTTTGTTTTTCTTTCCAATCTGCCACGTAAGTTGCAACTCTTCTATAAAACTTCTCTTTAAACACTTTCCACACTTGATATTTATAATGATTAATCATCATCACATTATTCTCCACATCAACAGTCACAAACGGTTCCCTTAAATGAAAATGGTGAACCACATTAATCAAACTTTGGTTCAGTGCTTCTGGTCGCACTATACTCTTGTGCCTCTCACGTGCTGCTAACCGACATGTGTACCCAACCATTACCCCTTGTTGGGGTACTTCCTTTAATCCCGAAGGTCCAAAACTATAACACGGTGTTCTAATTTCTGCCACGTGGCTTCCGGGTCTTGAATAGTGCCATATCACGTGGTGTAAACCTCCTTTAATTTTTACATGGAAAAACTCATCCACGTCAATAAACCCAACCCACTCGCACGTGGCTCGTGCTCGTAGAGCACAATGTGCGAACCCAGCTTCTTGGGTTTTCAACCATGGCCATAGGTGCCACGTCACATTATAACCCAAACTTTGCAAGAGCATGACAACATTTTCTATGTTATCGTCGCTGTTGTTGTCGTAAATGAACCAACGTTGAACTCCGATTCTCGTGTGGTACATTATCCATTCTTTGAGGAAACGGGCCTGGTTGCGGAGCATTGTGCACATGCATAACTCGTGGGCTTTTCGGTTTGGGGGGTTTTTTGATGGACGATGCCCAGGCCTGGCTACAGACGGAAATATCTCCTTGCCTTTAACCTGAATAGAGACCTTAACATTTTGGGCTTGGGCTTGTTCTCTTACAATGCTTAATGGTGTCCTGCATCTTACAATCTCTTGGGCAACTGATATGACGTCAGATTTCAACAAGAATTTGGGCTTCATTAAATCCCAACCGTACAGGCATTGGAATTTTGACGGATCTGCGAATTTCTCTGGGCGGAGATTGAGGCCTTTCACAAACACGATGGTGGTATTGTCGCGATCATAAAGTGCTTCGTACACAAGTCGGTTGGCGTTGACTAATGAGTTTCTTGTTTGAATTGGACCATTGGATTTTATACTGACAGAGACATTTTCGCCATGTGGAGGGGCAACGCACCGTACGATCTGTTCGTGAAGTGGAGCCGGATGGACTTGAATCGGCTTCTGAGTAAGCCGAGGCTCCGAGCCAGGTGAGAAATACACGCAGTGAAGGTCATGTTTGGCATAAAAATGAAGAGATGGAGGGTAATTTAGGAAAATCAACACCTGATCTGAAACGTTAACAGTTTCACGAATCGTGATTGTTGCATTTGTTTTTCTTCCAGTTTTTTCTTTCACCGTTGGAGTTCGCCATTTGAAAGTTGTGTTCGGTTGAAACGACCCTGCTCAAAAAATAAAAATAAAAAATATAATGAGAAATTAAACAAAAGATTAAACAATGACGAGGGAGAGAAGTTATTAAATACGGACCTGAGAGGTAGAAGAAGGCATAGGAGGATAAAATGATGAAAGATGAAACAATGACGAGGGTGCACCAAAAGAATGTGCTCCATGAAACGACACCGTTGCGTTTCCTACGATCTCTCATGGGAAAAGAAGCCCAAAAGGAGAGAAGAATGGTTTTCTTCTTGTTGCTTCATGTCATTCAATTTGCGATTATTATTTCCTTTCTTTCGCAATGGGAAGAATAATTAGTTGAAAGAATTAGGAATTAATGTAAAGGAAAGAGAATGAGTTGTTTCCGGATATTGAGTGGATGAGACAACGGCTTCCTTATTATCCTTACTATGTACATTCCACGCCATGCATGCATCCATTTACCTAAATATGCTCATTGTGGGTGTTATCGTTGCTTATTGTGGGTGTTATCGTTACCGTTTCTAACATTTTATGCGCCCTCGGTAAATTGTCAGAAAAGTGTCCCATTACATAATTGTTTTTTAATTGGAAAATATTTCAGTAAAAACAAAAGAAATAACTTTTCTTTTATTAGGGTGGTTCTAGAGTGAAATAGCAAACTAAATGTTTCACCGGTGAAACATTAATTTTAGCCATCTGATTTAATCTAAAATAATTCTAATGGTTGAGATTTTTTGAGATTTTTCATCTTTACCTACTACTGTAAGTTAAGTTTAAATTAGTATTTTTGCCCAAATCATTTCTCTCGGTGTCTTTCTTGTAATTTGAAAACATTTCTTATCCTAAACAATTGCAATGGAAGTCTCATAGTTCATCTTCTTCTTTTTCTCTCTCTTTGGAACTCGAATGAGAATTGTGGTTCTCATCTTCAACTATCCTGAGATTCGTCTCGATCTATATCTCGATCTCGTTTGCTCTCGATCTCGTTTGCTCTCGATCTCGTTCATTCATCACTCTCTACCTATCTCCAGGTTCGTGATCTCTCTCTCTCTCTCACTCCATTTTTATTGTGATTTTCGTTTTCTATTCCGGTTTTGATTGATGTTTTGATTCTGATTGTGATTGTGAATTCAAGTTTTGATTCTGGTTTTTATAGATGTCTTGATTTTTATTGTGATTGTTGAAATTGATTAATTTATTCCTTGTTTCTTCATAAAGTTAGGTTAACGGACCTAGCTTGACTGATATTTGAACCATTGTTTGGAGGTGTTTGATGAATAACCTCAAGTGTTTTTTTGCTTCTGGTTTTGATAAATGTATCATTTTCTTTCCATTTGCTGAAGAAATTTTGGGAACCTATGATACAACTTGTCTCTAATGCTGACATATTGAATTCTGGGAACCTTTGGTTGCAGATTACACCTGAAAGTTTTTGTTTAAAAAACTGAATAAGTTGCTATTTTGTTATAAGTAGGAAGTAGCATATGGAGTTCTTATCTTTAATCTTGATATTGGCTTGCTTCTTATTTGGTTGGCTTCATCATAGAAGATAGATAAAAGTTTTTGGAGTTTTTGCACTCAGATTTGAGAGGTTTCAAGACAAATTTATTATTTAAAACTAAATGAGCAATTAAAATTTATTTTACAATTTGTTATCATAACCATCCAAGGTATTTTAACATAATCGAATGGTTATCTATATGTATCTTTTTTAAAAGGAAACACCCCAGAATCATCCTGTGAAAAATTCAAACAAAAAAGTGGACTAGGTTGGTTAATTTTGATTTTTTTATTTTCTTTTTAATTCTTGAATCTTCCAAATTCAGTTGATATGTGCAAAATTGTTTTTGTAAAATCTAGATTGGTGTTTTTTGGTGATTGAATTGCTACTCAAGTAAACTGTATTTACTGTTATGATGTTTAGGATTAAACCTGCGGGAGATCCGCCCTCAAGAACAAGACAACAACAACATCAACAAGAATCGATGGTGGTGAAGATGATGAAGTGGAGGCCATGACCTACTCTTATTTCAAGAAAATACGAGGTTAAACTTATCGTCAGAAGTCTCCGCGGCTGCGATCTACCGCCGGAGAATGCATTCGCCGTCGAGATTAGGTGGAAAGGTCCTAAACTCGCCCTCAGTATCCTCCGTCCACAAGAACGACGCTAGAAATTTCACCTAGGGTGAGGCCCACCTCAACGCGTCATTGAAAGCGGCGTCGTTTTTGGGATGAAGAGTTTCACGCCACACGCAACTTATCCGTGACAAAGACAATGCTTTTCACCCTTGGGAAATCGCTTTCACCGTCTTCAACGTCTCTCTCTCTCTCGTTCCCCTTTTTCAATTTCTGCCAATATTTATTTATTAAAAATCATATTTAGGTTTTGTGGTTTAATTGATATGATACTAAATTGGATTTTCTGCGTTGCAGGGTTTGAATCAGAGGCCAAAGGCTAAGATTCTCGTTGTTGGAGCAGGATCCTTGAATCTATTGAATTTGCATATGAAATTGATCAAAAGGATTTTGATCTCAACATTCCACTCACTTTTCTGGAGGTTCTTTCTGTTGACCCTTCTCTTTCACTAGGTGCATGTGAAACTTTCACATACACAAAGTGAAACTCTTCATCTACTTTCATTTGACTTTTTGACTCAAAATTGAAACATGAAATTTGTTGTTTTGTTGATTGTGTGTAGATATCAATTAGCTTAGTGGAGCTTAGAGCGGCTCAAGAGAGTTCGAGAACTTGTTCATAATAAGTCAATAGTGGTTGTTCCATCATACATGGCACGATCGAGGAGGAGAAGCTAATTTGGTCATGAATGTGACTTAGCCTCACCGGTTGTTGATGAGTGAAGAATTTTGGGATGGTATGAATCCCTTGGAGTTGGAGACATCCCCTTTCTACAAGAAGTCAAGTATTTGCATTGTGGGATATCCTCAAGGTAACTATAAAGTATAGATTAAATTGTGGTATTCCTTCTATGTTGTTTTGGGATAAAAGAATTATATTAATCGAGAATATGAGAAAGAATGTGCAACTAAAGAAGAATAAGACACTCATTAATAGTAGTTGTAGTAATAGTAATAGTAATAAGCAAGCTAAAGGGGATGATAAATGCACGAAAGCTTAGCTCTCCAATTTCTTTGCATGTCAGCAATGGAAGTACTCTGAAACAACTTTGAGTAGGGTACCAAAGAGAAGCCATCAAAACAATTCTGTCACCTTTTAAGAGACATCTCTCGTAAACCTTAGATAAAATAATTCTAGTGTACACGATCGTTGCTAAGTCATTGCTTAGGTGGCGGTGCCTCTTAATGATTTTGTAACTAATTGCTCGGGAAGTTCGAACCGATTCAAACTCTTTGTGCAATCCATGGAGAACAAACACCATAAGCATATTATCTAGTCTCTCTGTCATCTTCTTCACATCCTCTTTTAACAACATCAACTTAGCTTATATTTGATGTGAGTTTCATGTGTTATCTTATATTTTTACTCACTCGATTTACAGAGAAACCGGAGAGGTTCTTTCAAGTTAAGGTTTTCCTTTTGTTTGCTTCACTTTTTTTGGGAGGGGGTGTTCTTTAAGGATTTCTTGTTCTGGTTTGTATTTCTCTTCTTTCGGTTGAAAAATTCTCTTATCCCAAAAGTAAAAATAACAAAATTTCAAATAATTGTCATTAGTTGTGAAGTTATGTTTATGCATTCCCTGGGAATCTGTGGACTTATGTTGCAGAGGTGACTTCACATTTCAATCAAATAATTGTTAGTGTTTTGGTTTACAAAGTGGTGATACTATTTCAGTCACTAAAGGGGTTGTTTGAGGTTGAACCCACACAATATGTACATGGTGCATCACGGTGATGGCAATCTGATTGATGCGACCATAAATCCGAGGAATAGTGGTGGTCCCGCAATTATGGGCAAGAAGATTCTTTGGAGTAGCATTTCAAAATCTTTCAGGGACGATTCTACTGTGAGGAAATCATTCAGTTATGGGAAACTAGCTTATGCAAATGCTGGGGGATCATTCTATTCCAACTTGAGAGTGAAGAGAGATGATGAAGACTGGGTTTACTACAGTAGTCACAAATCAGAAATTGAGAGTTACCGTAGAAAGAGGATTCAACTGTTTCCTCCTCTGTGCCTTCTCTATGCAGAAGTTATTGTTCAATTTGATATGCGGCAGTTAAATTTAATTTATATGAGAAGTTATTGTTCAATTTGATATGCAGAAGTTAAATTCAATTTATATGAGAAGTTATTGTTTAAAGATAGCTCAGATTTTGTAAGATTCTTTTAATATCTCCTTTTCCATGAGTGGTTTCTATGAGAACATCTTCTGCAACTTTTGTTGCTCTTGCTTGCACACTGTCCATGAGTGGTTTCTATGAGAACTGCAACTTAAGTTGATTTCACTATTCTACATTACTTTGACGTGACTCTTTTAACGACCAAAGTAATGGCAAGATTGCTGTTAATTGTCCTTTTAACAACTTGAAAGTCCTTTAATTGCATAATTCAAGAACAACAATAATATATCTACTTAAATTCTCTATCTCATTAAATTTAAAATTGCAATTGCAATGCGACAATTCACACCCAAGCTCAATCTTTTGACGCTTTAGTTACATCCAAGACACCAATATGGTGACCCGGAAAAGAAAATTAATGGAATTCTCTTTATTGAAAATGAAATGGAATGTTTTGTAGCTTCACTCAAAATTCAAAGTCCTTTAAGTTGAACAACTTGCCTTTCATCAATGATATATATACTAGTAGCGAGATCAATGTCACCCTAAATGCTTGATATCAAAAAGTAGTATTTTAAGCTATGTTCACCAATAATGTAGAATTGTAACAAAAAATCAATAGAGTAGAACAAACAAAACTTGATCATAATAAAAATGCCCAAAAACAAGTTTCCTAATAGTCAAAAACCAACAAAACAATACTTCAAAAGGAAATGATCCAAGAAATTAGTTACGATATAAGTTGCCTACAATGTCTCGTAAAAATTAATTGAAACTTTCTCATTACTAAGTCTCTATCATAGTGCGCCATGCCTTTTCAGCCTTATCCACCAGGATGTCTTTATATTCATTGTGGTCACCCAACAACAAATCAATTGCCACCTTAATTCTCACAACATCTTCTTTCATCTATCACAAAAAATGGATACAATTAGTACTCAGACAAAGAAATAATACAAAAGAAATAATGACATGTTAAGTTAATATGATACTCACTGTGACATGAATGCTTGGTGTGAAAGAAGAACCCATTGCCAACCATTGTAAGATCCACACTGCATAATGCTGACTGGTTATTGAAAACGCACAAATATTACATGTTATTAATATTATATAGAGGATGAATATACATTGGTCGAAGTAAATTTAATTTTTTTTACCAAAATCCTTCATAGACTTGTCCAATGGGCTCGGCCATTTCCCAATGCTCTGCCTGTTGCACTTCATTTGCAAAGTTGTGAGGGAAGTAGTCTGTTTGCATTATCTGGGTGATGACTTGCCACTACAATATTCAAATAGAAAATCTGAATAAGGTAATGAGTTCAAGAAATATTAAATACAACAATGACAATTAATTTACCAATTTTTAATCCTATGTTGTCTTGGGATCATATTATTCTTTTCAAAACCAGGATCCAAATAGTACTGTAACTTGGTCTTCAATAGAGGCAACCATCATAAACCAATTGCCAACTAAATCTTCAACCCGGTGAGATAAACCTAACAACATTATAGTAAACCAAAGTTAGACAAATTAAATCGTTGATGGATCTTGACAATATATTTTAAGGTGGCCAACATTGTTAAGTCATATATTTAAAGTTTAAGTTACACATAATTCAAAGATAAAAAAGAAGTGCATATTTTGTCAAAACAAAAAAGAGAGAGAAGAAGTGCACATAAATTGGTTTAATTCGGATAAACACTTAAAGGAAAAAAAAAGTAATGGACAGAAGAGAAGCAAAATTACTATGATAAGAAAAGTAGTATAAAGGAGACAGTAGCTACAACAACTATCTTATATGCTAAATCTTGTAAAAATTGTGCAACGTAGTAATTAATTTAATATAAAACAAGGAATCTCATTCACAGTTAACTTACAACTATGGCTACCAAAAAGTAAAATGGATAAACAAATAACAAAAGTATAATATTAATATAAAAATAACCAAATAATTCAACACACTTAATCAAATGACTTCACAATATGTTTGCATAAATTTAATTCATAATGATATAGAAGTCGTACGTGCTTTAGGTTCTTGAAATGAGGCATCCAAAACTTTGCATATATGCTAATGAGATCTTCAATTGTGGCACTGCAATCTACATCTTTCTACAAAGCATATAAAAAATTAATGTAAAAACTAGTGAGTCTTACCGTAAATTCACATACAATAATTAAGCTATTATTTTTAACAAATCTAATACCGCAAACGAGGGGGGGAGGGACCATATAGATGGCGATGCAGCGCTTTTCTCAATGAAAGTCATCTTGAGGGACATCATCTGAACTATCTGCAATCATCAATGGTAATTATTACATGACTAAAAATAGTTGTTTAAAAAGTGGTCACTTAATAAGTGAAAGGGTTTCAACCTTGAACAATTCCTCACTTAATACATAAAAACGTGTTAGAGATACATTAAATATCATTTTTTGTCACAATGGAATTTCAAAAAGGTTATTGCTTCTAATCAGTACCTGGGATCCTTCTTAGCATGAAAAACATAGTATGAAACACGTTCTTCCACGGGTTGGAGTTCCATTTCTGGCGTCATCACGAAGTTGGTCTGAACAAACTGTCATTAAGCAATTGATTTCATATATAGTGTGAAAAAATAGAATATAGATCAGTATAGTTGAGTGATATATGCTCACCTTAGACATTGTTTTTTCCGAACCTTTGTAATAGGTGGAACTTGAGCACTTTGTGGATAGATTCAATGGTTTCTAGTCATAGTTTTTGGTGATGTGCTTATGTCACCACCAATCTCTAGTTTGGGAACCTTTAAATTTCTCCTCCCTGGGGTTAAGGAAGTGAATGACAGTCTCCTCGACATTGCTGGTTTGTTGCTGGTTGGAGAGCACATTTTCTTCATCTTCAAGTTAATTTCAGGATTCTTGTGCATTTCCTCATCTTCTGATGATATGCACAAGATAACATTGTTGATGTCTTTTATTTCAGATCTGGATTTCTTGTTTGAAAGAGAAGTTTGCCTTTTTTTAGGTTGTCTCGGGGTTTGGGTAAAGGTGGGGTTGCAGGTTTTTTTACCGTAAGCTCGTGCAACTTAGTCTCGAAGATCACAACTTTGCTCAAAGTGATCTTGAGCAACTTGTTTAACTCTTCCAATTGAGATGCTTGAACTCGACATGATTTGTTTCATAATTAACAAATTCTGATCGAGCATGTTTTGTGACATATTGCTAGAAAATGCCGTGTAAGAAGTACCGCGGCATTAAATCATGATACAAACTACCACAAGTAGAAGTTATAAGCTTATCAGTTTTGATTTTTATGAAAATCCGAATATAAAATATATAACATCTAGTTTCAAATGTTATAATTTGATATTGTGATATGCAATATGCAGTATGACAATAACTAGCAATCTACTTGTTCCAATAATTATAAGTTCTGCACTTCTTTAAACTAATCCTTTTTCAGATGCATAATGTCTAGCAATGTTGTAGCTATAGGCAGTTGAGAGATTGATCAGATGTTTAATGCACTGAATTGCGTTTAATAGAATAGTGCGATTCTTCATCATTCTTTGTTTTGAAAGCGTTATAAATTGTCATAAAATCAGTTTGGATAAACTTTTCAATATCCGTGTATATACAAACAAAATTGAAAAAATTCTGCAGTTTTTAAACTTACAACTAGGCAGTTGAGAGATTGATCAGATGTTTAATGCACTGAATTACAAATTTAATTTCGAGCAGATGACAATAACATGCGATAAGTTTTTAGTTTGATAGCAAATAGTCTACAAAATAGAGGAATCAGTGTACTGAAGAAGGCTCATGACATCATCAATGGTGTAGCCGCTCACCTCATTTGTTGTGGCGATGCTATTTGATCTCCAACGCGTGCGATTTCTCAAAGAACAACACCTTTAGTAGTCATATCTCTGTTTACCACCATGCGTGTAAGTGAATATAAATAAGAAAAACTAAAGAAAATATAATATCATGTAGCAGAAGTAGAAGTTAGTAAGTTCCAAAAGCTTAATTTAATATGGAGGGCCTCACGAAGGGTAGGAAATGCAATAAGACATAGGGACTCATTACATGTGCTCCGAGTAGATCATAATTCATAAAGGCTCTTTGAGAAAGAAAATACACGTAATTGTCATCACCAATAGTTACGGGAAAGTAAATCATGTTGAGAATCGTAGAAATTGACCAAATTATCCATATCTACATTCTACATCACCCTCTTTCTGCTTTTTCTGTCACCACAAATCACCGATTAACCAAATGACTCCCTTTCAATCCAAAAAAATCCCTGATAACTACTCAAGTTTATGAGTTTCTCAACATCAAATTAAAGTAAAAAGGGTAGTGCTTGTGTGTTTGTTTCGTTTTTCAATTTCTTGAAAATCTTCTGGATCATATTTAAAATTTAAAATGAATCTTGCAATGGCTATTTATAAAACGTACACAATGTTTGAAAGATGAAAACAGAAAGTGATTAATTGATGGAACTTGCACACTTTATATACTGTGGGAACATATAATGTAGAAGCATTCCCATGATCATTTTAGTTTGAGAAATTGGGGAAATTGAGGAAAACAAACCTGAGGCAGAAATAATGACAGAAGATGTGCGAAGCCTTGATAAAAAAAGAGACGTGGTTTTTAACTTGGCTTTTTGTGCGAGAGGTTAGAGAAGTGTTAGTGGGGGAGTAGTGTGAGAGTGGTTCCTTCTTTTTAGCAAGTTTTGGGTAACAATTTGCCAAAGCATTAGCAGCATGTGACTTTCTTTAACGGTTACTTTTTTTTGACAACATGGATGTGTCTTTTTTTTTTTTGGTGATAGGTGGCTTTTCTTTTGCTAAAGCATTAACAGCATTAATAATTTGCTTTCATGTTTATTTATTTATTTATTTAATTTCATTTATGGTAATTAGGTCGATCTTGAGCATCGGATATTTGAATCTTGACGTTCCAAGACCACATTATATTAATTAGGTGATCTTAACTGTTGGATCTCCAATTTGTTAGGATCCAAAACTTTACTATTGTGATTAGGTCGATCTTGACTGTTGGATCTCAGATTCCTGATGTCATATGACCGTCGGATTTGTGATTAGTAACATCCCAACGATTTGGACCGTTCTTAGTAACTAGGTAGATCTTGACCGTTTCATCTGGAATTTGTGACGTCCTGAGACTTGATTATAGTAATTAAGTCGATCTTAACCGTTGGATCTCGGATTTGTGACATCCGAATACCTAATTGTAGTAATTAGGTTAATCTTGACCATTGGATTTCCGATTAGTGACTTTCTAAGACTTCTTTTTAGTAATTTGGTTGATATCGACCGCTGGATCTCAGATTTGTGACGTTCTAAGACTTGATCATAGTAATTAGGTCGATCTTGACCATTGAATCTTTGATTTGTGATGTCCTAAGTTCTAATTATAGTAATTAGGTTCATCTTGACCGTGGGATCTTCTATTAGTGACGTCCTAAGACTTCTTCTTAGTAATTAGGTCGATCTTGACCGTTAGATCTCGAATTTGTGACGTTCTAAGACTTGATCATAGTAATTAGGTCGATCTTGACCATTGAATCTTTGATTTGTGATGTCCTAAGTTCTAATTATAGTAATTAGGTTCATCTTAACCGTGGGATCTTCTATTAGTGACGTCGTAAGACTTCTTCTTAGTAATTAAGTCGATCTTAACCGTTAGATCTCAAATTTGTGACGTCCTAAGACTTGATCATAGTAATTAGGTCGATCTTAACTGTTGGATCTCATATTTGTGATTTCCCAAGACCAAATTATAGTATTAGGTTAATCTTGACCATCGGATCTCCGATTAGTGAGTTTCTAAGATTTGATTATAGTAATTAGATCTCGAATTTGTGACATCCTGAGACTTGATCATAGTAATTAGGTCGATCTTAATCGTTGGATCTCGGATTTGTGACGTCCCAAGACCTAATTATATTAATTAAGTCAAATTTGACCGTTACATCTCCTATTAGTGACATCCTAAGACTTCTTCTTAGTAATTTGGTCGATCTTGACCGTTCGATCTGGAATTTGTGACATCCTGAGACTTGATCATAGTAATTAGGTCGATCTTAATAGTTGGATCTCGGATTTGTGACGTCCCAAGACCTAATTATAGTAATTATGTCAAATTTGACCGTTACATCTCCTATTAGTGACATCCTAAGACTTCTTTTTAGTATTTTGGTTGATCTTGACCGTTCAATCTGGAGTTTGTGACGTCTTGAGACTTTTTCACAGTAATTAGGTCGATCTTAATAGTTGGATCTCGGATTTGTGACGTCCCAAGACCTAATTATAGTAATTATGTCAAATTTGACCGTTACATCTCCTATTAGTGACATCCTAAGACTTCTTCTTAGTAATTTGGTCGATCTTGACCGTTCGATCTGGAATTTGTGACATCCTGAGACTTGATCATAGTAATTAGGTCGATCTTAATAGTTGGATCTCGGATTTGTGATGTCCCAAGACCTAATTATAGTAATTATGTCAAATTTGACCGTTACATCTCCTATTAGTGACATCCTAAGACTTCTTTTTAGTATTTTGGTTGATCTTGACCGTTCAATCTGGAGTTTGTGACGTCTTGAGACTTTTCACAGTAATTAGGTCGATCTTAATAGTTGGATCTCAGATTTGTGACGTCCCAAGACCTAATTATAGTAATTATGTCAAATTTGACCGTTACATCTCCTATTAGTGACATCCTAAGACTTCTTTTTAGTATTTTGGTTGATCTTGACCGTTCAATCTGGAGTTTGTGACGTCTTGAGACTTTTTCACAGTAATTAGGTCGATCTTAACCGTTGGATCTCGGATATGGCATAATTGTAAATAATGCAAACTCATTTTTTTTTTGTCCAACACTTTTTTTTTTAATTATCAAAATGTACCCCTCATTGTTAAGCACATATTATTTTGGGTTTTTTTTGTACCCCCACAGTTTACCAATATACCCCCACTCTATATTTTGGACAGTCATACCCTTGACAAAAATTGAACCAATCTGATTTATGTTTGTAATAGGTAAATACAATTTATATTTTTTCAAGTCGTATTTACCTATATACGATTTCACTGACGAAAACCAAATTTTTTTTAATATCATTGTTCCTCATCCCATGAAAGTACACATATCATAACTAATTTTAATTGTGTATTACTGTGTTATCACACACAGTGAAAACTACATAGAAATTGATGCTTTTTACAAAAACATTTTTCATGCACACATAATTTACATCAGAAGATTAAGCAATGATATTAATTTGTTCTAATATCGAAAGATTTCATCCACATGTACAAGTATAGACAAGGCAAGATGTCCGTACAAATGTCAAGATGGCAAAACTAATAAAACATGTCAACAAGATTATCCTTCAAATATATGTCTAAAGAGGAAAAATTATCGACACAAGTTCTATTACATTTTTCTCTCTCTCATAAACTATACTCAAGTCACAGAAACTTCTCTGCCATAAAATTGGAAAATCCATCAACAACACAAGAAAGAGTGAAAAAAGATGGAGGGATTTCATATCAGGTCAGCAAAGGAAAATCCATCAAAAATTAAAAATCTAATCACAAATTCCGGTCATCAATTATAACCCGTAGGTACAATAAATTTCAATAGTTTCAGTATAGTTGGCTATGTTTGTTGTGAGATATATTAAATGGTCCTTAAATAATCATCCCCAACACCATGAGAATTATCAACAAATATAACCCATCCATCTCAGATTTAGCATTCATTTCTTCTCTAGCTTTTTCTGCTTCTTCTACGGCTGCATAAGTTACAAACGCGAATCCCTTCGATCTTCCAGACGCTCACATCGCTTATCACCTTAGCTGTATAATCAAAATTATTGAAGGTCAAGCAAAATATGGATATTAGAGCTAAGAACTACATAGAGAAATGAAATACTTATTATTATTACCTTCCAGTAGCTGTCCAAATGGAGAAAATGCTTGTGTAAGTTTTTCATCTGTTGTTAGTCTTGAAAGACCTGTTCAAAATTACAAATACAAGAAAATGCACATCATTCAAATTTTGAAATTTTACATACATGGTTCAGGAATTTCGCGCTATGCCATTATTAGAATCTTTTACAACAAAATCCTTGCTGGATAAATGCAATAACATCTACTGTCACAAACACCTCTAAGCATATAGAATGAAAAGCTCTAGTAAGTTAGAATCTAATCTAACCTGGACCTTAAAGAAATGGAAGTTTTCAAGTTTTCCAAGCCATCAGTTATTTATTTAAGCTGTCCAAATTGAACATTGATAAAGCTATGGTTACTTTTGAGTGATGCCCTAAATTTACAGGTTGCTTTTTGTTTGAATTGTAAAACAATCATTCAATATGAGAAAGATACATGCAAGTCGTAATTCAATTGTTTTGCCAGTCTCATTCTTAGATCTGGTCTTGAAAAGATACCTTGGGATAATTATGCACCTGCAAGTACTATGGATAATTATAACAATGAATGATATATAACACAGTACCATTACATAACAACAATAAAGAACATGCTTACAGAGTCACTATTGAAGTCATTGTTGTCACCATCTCCGTGTGATAAATGTGTTGTTCTAGCATGATGTTGACGCATCGGACAAGTTTGCTTATTATGACCAACTTTCCCGCAAGTAGAACACTGAGTCCGCTTCCTTTTCTTTTGATTACGCGACGAAGATGCTCCTGTGCGTCCTTTAGTTCTAACTACAGCGGGATCCTTCAATATTTCATGGTCGTCTTCTTGACCTGAATTTGTGGGTGCACTAACATGTAAGCCTCTTTTTGTTTCCATCTTACGAATATTAGCAATTTGCTTGGTCCATATGCTCGTTGAAATCATCACCACTCTCACTTACCAACTTACTCAAACGCATATATCGTAAAACATAAGAGCACTATATCCGGGACGACTTATGCGTGTCCCAATGATTCGCACAATGTTTGTTTGTGCTAGATGTTGCTTCCTTTGCATTCTTTGTCCACCTAGCCGCCACCAAAGTCTCTGGCAATTCTGCAATATCTAACAAAACCAACAGTGCAATAATATGCTCGCAAGGGAGGCCAAATGATTCCATCCTCTTGCAAGAACATTTATACACATTATCATCCTGGATAAAATGATACTTTCCACTCCTCTTAGATGCTTGGTACTTACAAATTGTGTATATGAAATATGTGTAAGTTTGATGTCGTGTTGTCACAACCATATCAGCAGACCTTTCAAGAATATCTTGAAATATAGAAAATATCTCCCTAGTAAATAACTTCCCAGCATAGCGCTCCATGCTTCGACATCTTGTTTGTAGTACGGGATCACCAGTAAATAGAAGCAAAGTCGGCTTCAACCTCCTTGTAACGCATGTAATTGAGGATCGATGAAAATGTAGTAAAAATCAGCCAAATTATATCGTGAGTGTAGAAACCTCCCAATATCGCATGTAACCCTCACATCGAGAGGTAGTTCGCACTGCAAAAAATTGCCGCGTATGTGAGCTGCGGCCCACATCTTTCTCTTTGCATATAGTTCGGTAACCCACCTGTTGTCATGCAACTCAAATGCGTCTACCATTTCAACCCACTTACAACGAAACTCACCTATCTCATAGTCACCCAACATGCATTTCGTAAATCGACCAACAAATTCAGGAATTCCAACGTTAGACGTTGCATTACGAATTAGATGCCAAGCACACAACCTATGATAAGCATTCGGAAATACTCTTTGTATAGCATTCTTCATTGCAAGAGCACCATCAGTAATGACAGATATAGGTGACTTACCTGATACTGCTTCCAAAAACTATTCAAGAACCCACACGTAAGTTTCTTCTGATTCATTTGCAACAATTGCACCAAAGAAATATAATAATCGTGATTATGGTTATTAACTCCAGAAAACACCACTAAGGGGCAGCGATATTTGTTCTTTCCATATGTTGCATCAAATGCCAACACATCACCATAAACTTTGTAATCCATTTGGCTTATACCATCGCACCAAAACAAGTTTTCAAGCCTACCTTCGCCATCAATAGTGTGACGATAAAACATCAAAGGGTCGTGTGATGCCAGCCCTTTAAGATAATGTAAAGCGTTTTTACCATCACACCGTTGCAAAAAGCGTTTTCCTCCTATCCGATTATATATATCTTTTTACGAAACCCTATCTTTTCAGAACCTCTCGATCGCTCGCAAAACAACCATAGACTTGAGATGGGCCTATACCAACCTTTAACATGTCGTTCACCTGCATTATATCCGACTCTTTCATTCTTCGATGCGCAGCAAGCATTCCAAAGTACTCTTTATGTAAAAGCTCATGGTTGTGTCGATCAGTAAAAACAGTTATCCGCCAACGTTGTGACAACAAATCAATATGCACCCGAAATTTCGCTTCACATCCGCATCGAGTCTCGGTTTACACTTACGCTACGGTTTTCTATTGTTAAACCTCTATCCTCCCTAAACCCTTGTGCGTGGCGGACAAACGTTATTGCAATATTTCATTTTTATTGCTTCGGAGGATATTGCTTTTGCGGACTGCAAATCCATTCAGTTTGGCATATCGGCTGTAGAACTCATATGCGATATCCAAGGTTGCAAACTCAAATTTACTTGCTTCATGGGGGCTTAACTCCTTCAGATCCATACTAAGAATATCCTCCATGCTATCAATATTTATAATTGTTTCAATACCTTCGTCATCATCAACACTAATGGAATTGTCAGTGATCTCACATGTCGCTTCATCTTCTACCCCAGCGTCAACGTCAATACTAATGGAGTCATCGGCAGTGGTCTCACATGCCACTTCATCTTCTACCCCAGCTGACAAGTCTTCAAGTCCCTACCACAACAAACAATATAATTTCAACAATAGTATCAATCAAATATAGTAATATTAGAATTATATACAAGTTCTCATTCTACCTTCTATAAAATACAGTAACATCAAAATTAATACAAGTTCTCATTCTACCTTCTCAAATGCAATTGATTCATCCATTTGCATGTGTGCTTCAACCCGAAAAGATGGAGTATGGATTCCTTGAATTCCTGCACATTTAAACCATTTAAGTAAAAGTTAATCAACTATGCACATGCAACAAGCAAAGAGTGGGGTAACACTCCTATGCGTGCCTTCTAATCAGAGGAAGTAAGTTTCATTCGTTTCTTTTTCTTCTTGATTTATAATTCTTCAACTTCTTTTCTTGTAGGCAAGACAGCCATGAAATAAAATTTCAAAACTCTGCCAATCAGTTTTGTTGTTTGAATAGTTAACAGAAAACATAAGAGAGATCTGCTGATATCACGTTTGCAAGAGCCTAATAACCACTGTAATTTAAATATTCAAGATTAGACATACCAGATGGACATAGAAATTATCAAGTACAGTTGAATTACTTTGCAAGAGCATCGACTGGATATGAGCTTTGGATCTATTCAGTATTCGAGCAACAAGAGAGATAGTGTCAATGACCACACATCGTTCTCAAACATACAAGATAAATAAACTTATGTCATATAATACATGACTTCATTCTCAATTTAAAATGTTAAATAACATTAAAAAGTATATTTGAAAGCGGAAAACTTCCTTGATATATAATTTTTCATCTTCAACATTTCTTTTGTACCATATTATGTAGCTTTTGAAAGACATGAAGAAAATAACCACCAAATGTGGTAGCATGAAGAATAAGATTCAAAGTTGCAATTGAAAAAAGTCGGTTGTGATAGATCCGAGCAACCAAATTAGAGTATGATATTATTTCTAGGCCAAATCTAGAAAAGTGTAAAATCTAAAAGAATTGTAGAGAGAATGTAGAAGATAGAATATCGAGAGAAATTCATTTTCTCGTTGTTGTATTGAAACAGATTATAGTGCAGCATTTATAGTAGTCGCTATCCTTCACCAAGTGGTGCTTATCCTATGCACCACTCTAACAGATTCACAACCGATTCTAAATCGGTTTTGTACAATAGAAAATATTCTAGAATCAATAGCTAACAAACTTAATGAAGTGCAATCAACTAACTAAGCATTTAAATTTAAACAACGGTTACTCTGAGGCTACGATCCGGTGCACTGAGGTGCACCATAAGTGGGATTAATTCATTCTCTTACAAAAAGTAATGATTCCCACTTAATATCCCAATGAAACTTTCAAAATAATCGTAAAAGAAAAAAATTAGATGAATACCTTGAGACCAAAAGAAGTCCTTGAGTATCATACTATTTGAGTATAATCTTATTTCTAGGCCAAATTTAGAAAAATAATGATTCTACTCTATGCATTACAAACATTAAAAAGTAATCGCCAAGTGATGTTAGTATCAACAAGATGAAAGTTGTGCAAACTTTTAATGTAAGTTCTATCACAAGCCTACTTTCAAGAAAGGGAGTGTTAGCAAAACTTTAATTTGGCCACAACTTAAGAACTAAAATATCATTGAAGGACAAATCCCCAATAAAGAAAGTACTAAAAGTACAAAACATTACTTGTTACTTCATTTGTTAGTTTGCTGCTGTGTCAGTTTTTCCCCTTTCTTTTAGTGCTCCTGCTTGGATTGGTCTTAGCTTTAATATCCTGATTTAATTGAGGGGATGATGACTTCCCTATAGCACAACTCCACAAAGCTCTTTCTACATCAAATGGGGTAAAGGAGGTCTCTTCTTAACTTAGTTCCTGTAAATTATTTTCCCACCAGATTTTCAAAGATTTGACGAGGCGAAGCTTAAAGATTTGAAATGCAAGAACTATCTGTTTCAGGCCATAGACAGGGTTACTCTTGAAACAATTCTGAACAAGGATACGTCGAAGGAAATTTGGGAATCCTTGAAAAAGAAATTTCAAGGAAACTCAAGAGCAAGAAGATCCACATTGCAGGCCGCAAGAAAGGAATTCGAAGGGATTGAAATGAAATCAACAGAAACCATAAGCGAATACATACCGAGGGTGATGCAAATCAAAAATAGAATGAGAATTCACGGCGACATTATGGAGGATGGCGTCATAGTGGAAAAGATTCTGAGATCTCTCTGTGAGAAGTATAATTACATGGCTTGCTCAATCGCTGAATCAAAGGACACAGAAAAAATGTCAGTTGATGAGGTTCACAGTTCACTCCTAGTTCATGAGCAAAACTTTCTCAGGTTTGGCAAGAACCGTGGAGATGAACAAGCTTTAAAGACTACTACTCAAGAAAGAAATTCTGGCAGTACTGGTAGAGGAAGAGGAAGTAGCAGAGGTAGAGGAAGGGGAAGGCAGAATCGTGACACAGTAGAATGCTTCAAGTGCAAGAAATTAGGGCATTATAGAAATGAATGTCCTGATTGGGAGAAAGAAACGAATGCTAATTATGCTGAAACAGATGAAAATGAATTGATGCTGTTAATGATTAGTACAGAGATTAATAGTGAAGATACTTTGACAGACTGTGATAGTGAAGATCTCATGGAAATTGATGATGAAGATATGGAAAGTGATAGTGAGTCTGAGGAGTACATGGTTTTGATGGCTACCACTATGAGTAAGGAAGAGGAAATGGAACAAATTTGGTTCTTGGATTCGGGGTGTTCAAACCACATGAGTGGTGATAAAGCTAGTTTTGTGGATTTGGATGAATCAGTAAAGAAGAGTGTAAAGCTGGGAAATGGTATGAAGATACAAGTGGCTGGCAAAGGAAGTGTGAAGGTACAGATGAATGGTATAACACATATGATAAAAGATGTTTATTACATTCCTGATCTCAAAAGCAACCTCCTGAGTATAGGACAGTTGCAAGAAAATGGATATACAATGCTTTTTAAGGGTGGTGAAGGAAATTGTAAAATCTATCATCCGGAAAAAGGGTTAATTCTTGAATCCAAAATTGCTCCAAACAGAATGTATAAGCTTGTTGGAAAGAATATCAGAGGAAAGAACAAGACAGAAGCTTCCTGTTTTCACACTGTGACAGATGATGCAGCTCACCTATGGCATTGCAGGATGGGACATCTGAGTAAGAAGGGAATGAGTACTCTCCAGAAGAAACAAATGGTGAGAGGTCTTCCAAAGCTGGGAGAAGATGATAGAGTATGCATTGATTGTATGAAAGGAAAACAACACAGAGATCCTATTCCAAAGAAGAGCAATTGGAGAGCCAAGGCAAGATTGGAGTTGATACATGCTGATGTCTGCGGTCCAATTACTCCTGCATCAAGTGGCAACAAGAGGTATATATTGTGTTTCATTGATGACTATTCTAGGAAGACATGGATTTATCTTATGCATGAAAAATCAGAATCATTTAACTGTTTTAAGGCATTTAAAAGCATGGTAGAAATGGAAACTGATTTGAAAATAAAGTGCCTTAGAACTGATAGAGGAGGAGAGTTTGTATCCTCTGAGTTTAATGATTTCTGCACTATGTCTGGTATAAAAAGAAATTTGACTACTCCATATACTCCACAACAAAATGGGGTTGTGGAAAGAAAGAACAGGACCATCATGAATATGGTAAGATCCATACTTAGTCACAAAAATATACCTAAGAACTACTGGGCAGAAGCTGCAAAATGGACTGTTCATGTATTAAATAGGTGTCCTACACTCTCGTTGAAAGACAAAACGCCTGAGGAAGCCTGGAGTAACATGAAACCTTCTGTGGAAAATTTTAAGGTGTTTGGTTGCATAGGGTATGTGCATATCCCGGATGCAAAAAGAAGTAAGCTAAAATATAAGAGTAGGAAATGTGTTCTACTAGGAATAAGTGAAGAATCTAAAGGTTATAGAATGTATGACCCTATAGAAAACAAGGTGTATATCAGTAGAGATGTTGTTTTTGAAGAAGGAGAACAATGGGATTGGAATGAAACAGTACAGCCAGAAATATCTGAAGAACTTGATTGGGGAGAAATAGATTCAGCAGGAGAAGAAATAGTGGAAAGTGAAGCTAGTGAAGTAAGTGAAAATGAAAATGAGAATGAACTGAGAAACACTGATAATTCTGAAGCAGGGGACTCAAGTGTAAATAATGATTCAAATGATGATGCTGATGACACAAACAATAATGATGATGCACCATACAATACTACCAGAACTAGAAGACCTCCAATTTGGCTTGGAGATTATGAAACAAGTTTTGGGATTCACACAATAGACGAGGAAGCAAATATAGCAGGAACTGAATGTATGGACCCTGAATATTTTGAAGTGGCAGTGAAAGACAAGAAGTGGAAGGAAGCCATGGACATTGAAATTGCTTCAATTGTGAAAAATGAGACATGGGAATTAGTTGATCTACCTAAGGGATGCAAGGTTATAGGAGTCAAATGGATATACAAAACTAAATTGAATGAGCTTGGTGAGGTAGACAAATACAAGGCACGGCTAGTAGCAAGTGGATATACACGAAACAAGGGATCGATTATATCAAGTATTTGCTCTCGTCGATTAGAATGGACACCATTAGACTCATCATAGCAACCGCTGACTCAAAGGGTTGGATCATCTATCAATTGGATGTTAAATCTGCTTTCTTGTATGGTAAGTTGAATGAGGAAGTCTACATAGAGCAACCAAAGGGTTATGTGGTGAAGGGGAGTGAGACTAAAGTCTACAAACTTCACAAAGCTCTATATGGGCTAAAACAAGCACCTAGAGCTTGGTTTAGTCGCATAGAAGCATACTTTGTGAAAGAAGGGTTTCTTTGCTAGTTCCAGTGAGCAGACATTGTTTTTCAAGAGAAATAATCATGATGGAATACTTATAGTAAGTATATATGTAGATGATCTTATCTACACGGGTAATGATGCTGAAATGATGAATGACTTCAAAAACTCCATGAAAGCAGAATTTGCAATGACTGATCTGGGAAAAATGAAGTTTTTCTTAGGAATAGAGGTGACTCAACAGAATGATTTAATTCACATTTGTCAAAGGAAATATTTCTTTGAAATTTGCTCGTAAGGTTTGATATGAGCTCTTGCACTCTGTTTTGGTCCCTATGGTGCCTGGAACAAAACTCACAAGGGGAGATGATGGTGAACTGGCTGATGAAACTCTATTCAAACAGTTAATTGGCAGTCTGATATATATCACAGCAACCAGGCCTGATATAATGTATGTTGTAAGTGTGTTGAGTCGCTTTATGAGTAAACCCACTCAAACTCACATGCTAGCTGCCAAACGAGTTTTGAGGTACTTGCAAGGAACTATAGAGTTTGGCATTGAGTATAGAAGAAAGGTAGATACTGATGAAGGAAGAATAGCTGCTGATGAAGGACATATTCTGGGGTTCACTGACAGTGATTACGCAGGTGACTTGGAGGATCGAAAAAGCACTTCTGGCTATGTTTTTTTCTCAGTTATGGAGCAATTGCGTGGTGTTCAAAGAAGCAACCAATAGTTGCATTATCTACAACAGAAGCAGAGTTTGTGTCTGCCTGCTCTGCAGCTTGTCAAGCTGTGTGGTTACAAAAGCTTATGCATGAATTGCAGCTGAATAATGATAAGGGACCGTGTGTTGTCTTTGTGACAATAGCTCAGCAATTAAGTTGTCTCACAATCCTATACTCCATGGAAGGAGTAAACATATTCAAGTCAGATTTCATTACCTTAGAGACTTAGTGAAGGATGGAAGCATAAAACTAACTTCACATTTTGGTGAAGGGGATTCAGCAAAATATTTCACATTTTGGGATTGATTTATTTTATTAAGACATACATGTTCATAAACTATATTTATATTTAAAAATCATCGAGCAAAAGTAAAAAGAGACTGAATATATTTTCAATTTTCACTTATATGTTTGAAGCTCTTGAATGGATGAATTGGTTATTGTAGCAAGACTTGGTTATTCGGAGTGGCCCAAGATTAAAGACTAAGTGTGTTTATTGGTAGTGTACCCATGGACTATGTAATACTATTATTTATTATTGATTGAAATGGTCGATGAGAGAGAGACGATAGGATATTTGGAAGAAGAATGCTACCTTAAAGATATTGGTCTGAAGTAGGGGTATGTTTTGGCTATTTATCCGCTGATGACAATAAATCTTGCCATTGTGATTTTGAACATAAAAAAGAAGAATGCTACCTTAAAGATATTGGTGTAAATGAAATCTTTCAACTTAATTAAAGGTTTGATTTTGAAATTACTGAGTGTCACCGTATTAGTGTAGCAAACATATGAAGTAAGAAGCACAAACACGAACATAGAGGACATGCATGTTAGTGGCATATTGTTTATGCTATTGTTAGATCTTCTTGGCTGCTATTAAAGATCTTAGGGCTTTATTTTTCTCACCCCCCTCCTTCCCTATCTCACCCCCATAATATCCCAAATGGACAAAAATACCCTTACTTTTTCCCAAAAATTACATGGTTTGTTAAAAAAAAAAAAAATTGGAATTTCGGAATTACCTCTAATTCCGAAAAGATTTTCGGAATTACCTCAGAAATGAGGTAATTCTTGTTCACATTTGTGAACCGGAATTACCTATTTTCGAGGTAATTCCGAAAATTACAATTTTTTTATTTCGAATGAATAATTTAGGCTAAAAATCGGTTTGGACAACATACTACGATCGTAATGAAACCACGACCATTAGAAGCGAAAAAAATCAAGAATCAAGACTCCCTTAGAAGGGACTTCTTATGGGACAACAACCTCAAAATCCAAAATTCCATCGTTTACTATTTTTTACGATTTTTTTTAATTTTTCATAGTATCCAAAAAATCTAAAAAAAATTTGTATAGCCTTATTTTGGTTTTGTTAGATTTTTAGTGGTGTTTTTATATTTTTTTTAGAGTAGTTTTGACTATTTTTAGTAGCCTTTCAGTAATAAAAATTAAAACAAATCGTATATATACGCACTGCCCGTCCTGGATTGGCCCGGGATGCCCAAGATATCGCCCGTTCACCTACTTCACGTGCTTATTTTCAGTCATTTTTAGACATTTTGGACCCATAGTTGTATTTCTACTCCTATTTTATGTTGGTCATTTTACATATTTTGACGTATTGTTATTAAATCGTAAATCGTTCGTATCATATTTCCAATAAAACGCGTTTAAATCTTAAGACCAAAATATAAACTTTTAAAAAAATTAAAAATTAAAAATTTCGGAATTACCTTTTTTAGAGGTAATTCCGAAATTTTTTATTTTTTATGAACCGGAATTACCTTTTTTATAGGTAATTCCGAAAGTTTAATTTTTTTTTGAACTGGAATTACCTTATTTTGAGGTAATTCCGAAAATTTTAATTTTTTTTTTTTTTTAAAACGCAAGGGTATTATTGGCATTTTTTGAAATATGGGGGTGAGATAGGGAAGGAGGGGGGTGAGAAAAATAAAAGCCAAGATCTTAATCATCAATTTTGTTTCTTATGGTTAGTTTTTGGCCAAAACGTTGTAACTAGCTTCCTTAACTATATACATTAATATTTACGGGGCATGTGTACATATATTGATAATGATAGGATATGTGTACATATATTGATATTAAATTTATTGTAATTTGCTTCAATTTTCTTTTCAATATTTAATTTTAAAAAAAGTTAATTGCATGAACAAAAATATCTTTTATCTTTTATACGGAGGTAAAGCTATACGGTAAGCTACTAGCCCAATACACTTGATAATTTGGAAAGGTCCAATATATTGAGGAGTGAGTTTTTGAGCCAGCAATGATCTACCGGTACCAATGGTTGGTGAAACCTCGTAAATACATGATCACTTGGTTCAAACTCTAGTGGTTTTCTCCTTTTGTCAGCATAACTCTTTTGTCGACTTTGAGCTATCTTCAATCTTTCCCTGATTTTTCGGATCTTTTCAATAGTCTCTTGGACAAAATCGGGTCCCAACAATCGTTGTTCACCAACTTCCCACCAACACAACGGAGTTCTACACTTCCCTCCATACAATGCCTCGTGTGGAGCCATATCCGATGCTAGCATGATAACTATTGTTGTAGGCGAACTCCACCAATGGAAGATGATCCTCCCATCGTCACCCATTATCGAGAACACAAGCCCGAAGCATATCCTCTAAGGTTTGAATAGTCCTCTCAATCTGACCATCCGTCTGCGGGTGATAAGCAGTGCTATCAAACACTTTAGTTCCCAAAACCTTGTTCAAATCCGTCCAAAACCGAGAAGTTAACTTTGGATCAAGATCTGACAAAATACTGATAGGAATACCATGCAATTTTACTATGTTCTTCAAATACTCTCTTGCTAACTTAGACACTTTACTGTCCGAACGAACAGGGATAAAATGGGTTGACTTAGTTAAACAGTCTACAACTACCCATATGTAGTCATTACCAACTTGAGATCTTGGTAATCCCATCACAAAAGCCACTAAAATATCTTCCCACTTCCATACCGGCACATTCAGTGGTTGCAACTGACTAGCAGGCTTTTGGTGATCTTCCTTAACCCTCTGACAAGCCAGACATCGAGATACAAATTCCACAATATCAATCTTCATTCCAGGCCACCAATACAACTGTTTCAAATCTCGATACATCGTGGTAGAACCAGGATGTATGGAATATTGACTCTGATGAGCTTCTTCTAACACTTGCCTTTTGATATCATCATCATTGGGTACACAAACTCTACCATTAAAACGAACAATTCCATCATTATCCTCGGCAAAGTTTGGTTGCCCTCTTTTAGCCTATAACTTTACATCAATCTCTTGGGATGAGTGAATCAAATTTCTCAATGAACTCGAAATCTGAATATGGCTCAACACCAGTCGGTTCCTTCTTGGCTTCACATTCAAGTTTAAGTCTCTAATAAACTCCCACAATGCTATTTCATGCATCATCAGCTCTGTCGTGTGAAGAGATTTCCTACTTAACGTATCAGCTACAACATTAGCCTTCCAAGGGTGATACTTCAACTCAAAATCACAATCCTTGAGAAACTCTACCCGTCTCCTTTGCTTGTTGTTCAGATCATTCTGATCACATAAATCCTTTAAGCTTTTGTGATCACTGAAAGCTTCAAAACGAGAGTCATAAAGGTAATGTCTCCAAATCTTCAGTGCATACACTTGTTGCCAACTCCAAGTCATGAATCAGATAATTCTCCTCATGAGGCTTCAATTGCCTGGAAGCCTATGCTACCACTTGCTGATTCTGCATAAGAACACATCCTAAACCCTTCCCCGAGGCGTCACTGTACATTTGAAATCCCAGGGACGGATCCGAAAGTATTAGTATTGGAGGAGAAGTCAACCTCTCCTTCAACTCTAGGAAACACTCTTCACAACCAGAATCCTATTCAAATAGCTGACCTTTACGAGTTAACTGAGTGAGTGGAAGAACTAACTGCGAGAATCCTCGGATAAATCTACGGTAATAGCTAGCTAATCCCAAGAAACTCCTTACCACTGTGATTGACGTTGGTCGCTCCCAATTCAACACAACATCAAATTTACTGGGATCTACTGCCACTACTGACTGGGATATCACATGTCCCAAAAAATTTACTTTAGGCATCTAGAAATTACACTTCGAAGGTTTAGCATACAACTTCTTTTCTCAGAGTACATTCGGAACAATGCGAAGATGCTGAACATGATCCTCAATGGTCTTAGAGTACACCAAGATGTCATAATTGAAGACTACAACAAATTGATCTAAGTACGGATGAAAAACTTGGTTCATGTAATCCATGAATACCACTGGAGCATTAGTTGAACTGAAGGGCATTACTACAAACTCGTAATGTCCATATCTAATACAGAAAGCAGTCTTCGGAATATCTAAAGACCTAACCTTTATCTGATGATACCCCGATCTTAGATCAATCTTTGAAAACACTACTACACCTTAAAGCTGATCAAGCAAATCATCTATATTTGGCAAAGGATACTTGTTATTAATAATAACCTCGTTCAACTGACGGTAATAAATACACAACCTCATGCTCATGCCTTTCTTTTTAACAAGTAACATAGGAGCACCGCACGGAGAAACACTAGGCCGGATAAACCTTTTAGAAATCAACTCTTTAAGTTGGGATTTTAATTCCATTATGTGACGCTCTTTACCCCGAAAGTAATAATAAGTGAAAAAAGTGTGAAAACGAGTAAATTTGTTTTTTAAATAAGATTTCCAAATCATTTTCTCAAATATTTTTCGCAAGTAAAGAATGTCGTCCATCTTTTAAAAATCGCATAAATATCATTCATAATAATAAAAATAAAAATAATAAGGTCTAAAGAATAAAACATTTTTTTCGTTATGGTAACAACAACTTTAAATATAATATTAAAATTACAACCCGAATCCTGATGTCACATAATCAGAGCAATTAACCTTTAATTGAAAGCCATAAAAACAAAGTGACATTGACACAGATATCATCCTGCAAGCTACTAGACGATCCGTAGTGATCACGTCTCGCCCACTGCACGATCGTAGAAGACCACTCAACAAAGACACCTGGAACTCAATCTAAAAATGTGGTGCACGGGTGAGAAAGAGCATCCAAACCATATAAGGAATATAAGATGAAACTAAAACAACAAGACGATCACAATTCCATCAAATCAACATCAAACACAAAATCCCTAAAGAGTGTGAATTGACACACCTATATTACAACATGTCACATAGTGAAGCCATTAAGGGCTCGTACGTAATAGTGATGAGATCACATCACTCAACAAACATAACAACTGTATGTGCAACGAACATATATCGTGATACTTGATAACTCTAGTTTATATAGAGTTATTCATATAATTAAACTTAGATTATTGCTCAAATTCAAGTAAATTAAAGTGTTAAATATAGTTTTACAAGTAAATAATAACATTCAAAACTTCAAGAAGGATTAAGAAAGGAACTAAGCATTTTGCATATATTTTGGTATGTTTGATGTATTTGTTGGTACCAGTATGTAGTTAGTGCACCAAAGACTGAGATCAAGACTGATGCACCAAAGCGCAGATTATCACAATGCACCTGCACTTGGTGCTCCTACACCAGAAACAGACAACAAATGCACAAATCATCCAAGGACCATTTTGATGCACCAACACTTGATTTGTGATGTCATGCTTAGTCATGAGGCGCAGTCCAACTTGCAAATTTCGGCGCCTACTATTGGAGACTAGCTTGGAGAAGTCACTCACTCAAGGACATGTGGCTCTTCATTATTGGACCTCCCCATGTGATTTCATATGAAGATCAACTTGCTTTATGGAAGGTCTGAAAAGTAACCATGGTTAACTTATCTTGGTTAACTTTGGCTCCAAGCAAACCCTCTCTTGAAGGAAAGCTTAATGCCTATATAAAGGACCATCACTCCTCACTTCAAATATATCTCATCTTCTCATAGATTGTTCTTACATTTAGTTTTTCAATTTTAGACTTAGTTTTAGATAGTTTCTGATTTGTAAGGAGGTATCGTAGAACTTGACGCCTTCTTCCTTTTAGCACACCAATACTCAGTCAATCATCATCTACGATCATCATCTTTAATCTAGCGCACAATTAACACAGAGAAAACCATAGCAGTGAGTACAACGACCATGCCACGCTTGCTCGACCGATCATCAACTAATGTCGTCATCTTCAATCTGGTACAACGTCGAGAAGATCCTACCCACTACTCAGCGATAAATCTGGATTCAATCTAACTTTGGGTAAGCGGATGCAAGTGTCCTCACATCCCAGGAAATATATAGAGTCTAGTGAGGTACCCCCGTGTTTAACAGAAAGCCCCAACGATGCCACGCTTAGAACGCTCCCACTAGGCCTACCCCCGTAATCATTTGCTTACCACCCCACCTATCATTCTTACCATCCTTGAGGTACGACTCGCCCATACTGCGACGAGTCCTTGCCCATATTGCGACAAGGTTCCTCCTATACAATTTCAACTATTGAGGTACGGCTCGCCCATACTGCAACGAGTCTTTGCCCTACGACAATGTTCCTCTTACAATCATCAACTTTTAAGGTACAGCTCGCCCATGCTGCGACGAGTCCTTGCCCATCTTCGCGACAAGGTTCCTTCAACAATCTCGATCACGAAGATACCGCTCGTCCATACTGCAACGAGTTCTTACCTCTGATGCGGCAAAATTCTTAAACACGAACCAGCTAGCTAATTATCGACGAAGGATAACTTGTCCATGCGACAAGTCTCCGTTAACAATACGCTTAATGAAAACCAACAATCACCAAAATCACGAACGTCAAGTCATTTAATGACTTTACCAGTTCCAAGTCAAACTTGGCAACATTGACAAATATTAAAAATATCGATCGGGAACTTAAAAACTTTGTATAATTTAGTCTTACCTATCATCCTAATCCATGAGCACCTTATTTACATATATTTACATTATTAAAGTCATCTGGTATAATTACAATCAATCCAAATTAAATAGATAATATAAATAATAAACAAACACAAGCAAAATAGGAATAATGATAATCAACACCATTCTAGTCCTATCCCCTATTCCCCATATAGAATAAAACCCTTTTCGCTGTGCACTGAGCATCGAAGTGCACACCAATAACGAAATCGAAGAAGACAAATCAGAACGTATAGTTATGTAATAATAACAAAGGCAGTCCAAAAGTCATTCGCTAAAAATATTAACTATGGGAAGTTGTTGGACCTATTAGATGTAAAAGTGCAAGTGGGAGCAATCACTGTGTTGGCCCAATACTATGACGCCAAGCTGAGATGTTTTACTTTCTCCAGCTTTCAGTTGGCCCCTACTTTAGAAGAATTCGCACTTATCATTGGACAACCTCTGACAGCAAAACCGTATCATTACCGTGGGAACTATCCTACAAATGGAAAGGTCGTCAAGACACTGGGGATCGATTCTGATTGGTCGAATTACACCAAGGCCATAGGAATGACTCTTAAGGAATACCAAGGGTCTAGTTGGAAGAACTAACAAAGAAATTGATCCAAGAGGAAAAGTGGGAAACCCTGGTACATGTATTGGCTCTGTCAATCTACGACTTGATCTTATTCCCAAGGTGTGGAAATTTTGTAAGCCCTACTGCATCTGATGTGTTCATGGCCCGTAAATGCCGAGGGGAGAGCTCCAAATTCCCAATCTTAGCAGATGTGTACTATACTTTGCACCAATGCCACAAGCTGAATGGATAAAGAATTGAATGCTTTCTTCCGGTATTATATGTGTGGTCAGCTGCTCATGTCCTCAAGAGGAAGAATGGGTCATTCTGCCCTGTCTCTAAATTGACAAACATGGGATCTCAGAGTTACAGCGGAAAAGATTGGAAACAGATGTTTATAGAGCTCAATGAAGGCTCTGTGTGTTGGTTCCTACTGGCAGCAGGTGTTGTACGTGTGCTTTTCTCTTGTGGCGAATTCCCGAATGTACCCCTCATAAGGACCTTAGGGTGTATAAACTACAACCCTGTCTTGGGATTACGATAGTTGCCCTACTCTTTGACAAGCTCACCGCCTCAAGAACTGCTACTTCCGTTCACAGCTGACCTTAAGGATGAAGTTATGATAGACAAAATCCGCAAGGCATGGAAGAATGTCACCTACAAGGCAGAACAACTGGGGACAAGAGGTCAAGGAGCTGCAACTGTATACAAAGAATGGGTAAGGAGCAGAGTCGAAGAAATCAAGCTGCCTTTTCAGACATTAACGCTCATTCCGTGTCCTCATCACATTGTCTTTAATTTTTCATGCTATCGGTTACGCCCTAGCATTGTCTTTAATTTTCTTGCTATCGGTTTCGCCCTGGCATTGTCTTTAATTTTCATGCTATCGGTTCCGCCTTGGCATCGTCTTTAATTTTCATGCTATCGGTTCCGCCCTGGCATTGTCTTAAATTTTCTTGCTATCGGTTCCGCCCTGGCATTGTCTTTAATTTTCATGCTATCGGTTACGCCCTGGCATTGTCTTTAATTTTCATGCTATCGGTTCCGCCCTGGCATTGTCTTTAATTTTCATGCTATCGGTTACGCCTTGGCATTGTTTTTATTTTGATGCTATCGGTTCCGCCCTGGCATTGTCTTTAATTTTCATGCTATCGGTTCCGCCTTGACATTGTCTTTAATTTTCTTGCTATCGGTTTCGCCCTGGCATCGTCTTTAATTTTCTTACTATCGGTTACGCCCTGACATTGCTTTCAATTTTCATGCTATCGGTTATGCCCTGACATTGTCTTTAATATTCAAGCTATCGGTTCCGCCCTGGCATTGTCTTTGTTTTTTCCCGCAATCGGTTCCGCCCTGGCGTTGCTTTTATTTCATGCTATCGGTTTTGCCCTAGCATTGTATACCGACATGCTAACTGATTTTGCTCGGGTATTGTTTTTTTACTTTGTGATGCTAATTCAACTCTGACATTAGTTCTAGTTGACCCTAACACCGCACCTTCAACACCACCGGCTAAAATTGAGTTTCACATCTGTACCCATGTCTTACTATGATAATACAACCAAACGTACGTTTTTTGTATTATAGCGTAAGAAAATGAGTACAGAGGGGAAACTGTGAACACCGAATTTTAACCGGTGTCGCACTTTAGTTGATTATTTCGAGTATTCTCGTTTGAATAGGTCGTTGCGCTTTAATTAGTTTATTAGGAACCATTTGGCTAAAATTGGACCTACATTCACGAGTTTGAGCCAACACACAGTCATTAGGCCTAACACGAGTTATCGTTAGAACAAGTTCGAGTCTTAAACATAACCGGGCTTATGGATTCGTTTGTGGGCCTAGTTCATGTTTTTAGCCCATTTGGCCTGATACGATTTTTGTTTCGCTTTTGATCAAAGTCACTAAATGTATTGCGAAAATAAAATTATTACAACCAGCTCAAAATATATTTATAGTTGTCCAAAACTAAAATAAAATAATAAATAAATTTGAAAAAAATAAAAATAAAAAAATAGCTAAGAAAAGACAAAAAAAGCGAATTTAGGGTTTCAAGAAGCTCTCTAAGTCTTCTTTGAAGGTCTTTGGGCCGGACTTGGATCTGAAAAAAATCAAAGCCCGGTCAAAACAAAATTAAATGCTCTGACCTAATTCTCTAGTATAAAAGTACAGTCATGGGTCACCAACGAGCAAAGCAGACGAAATCCGCACTAAAAAAAAATAGATTACGGTTTTGCCTTGAAACCCTAATCATCCTAACACTTTTTTGAGATCCGAGAAGCGATTCACGAGAAGAAGGAATTCAAAACACGAGAGCAGAGAAGCAAAGAGATCACCAACAACATCAACATGCATTTCTTTTTAATCTTCCTTGGGTAATAGGAGGTCAGGTTGGTACCTAAGTTGCTGTTAAGTCTTTTTTTCTTGCTTTACTGTTTTGTCTTTGAGCATAAAGTACACTGTTATTGTTTAAACATTAGATCTGGTAAATTGGATTAGAGTAAAAATTAGGTGCTTCCACTTCGTGAATATGAGAAAAAATGCACTTATGCTATAAATCCAAACCAGATTAAAAGATCTCTATTTCTTTTCAGATCCCATATATATATGTATGATAGAAAAAATCTAAAAAAGATAATAATGTGCTTTTACTGTTTATAATATATTTCCAGAGAGAGTATCAGATATATATGGTTCTTCAAGTAGATTAAGATAGCTCGGATCTAGGGTAGAAAAAAAATAGCAAAGCACAACCGTAACTCGATTAAAAGCCGAGAGAAGATGGAGAGGAGAGGAAACCAAAAAAATAGAAGAAGGAAGCAGATCGTAAAGAAACCAAACACGAAGCGTGGGTCGTCGTCGGTGAAACCCCCACCGCCGACTTAGTCTTCTCCGGCGCTCTCTTGCCGCCGAACCGCCGCGAAAATCCTCCCCCACCGTCGCAAGCCCGCGGTGTTCCCCTCTCCACGCTCTTCATCTCTCTGTTTTCTCTCTTTCTCCCACTCTCATCGGACCTCTCTCTCTTCCATGGCTGAAATAATATTTTTCTCTCTCTTGACTCTCTCTGCGGCAGATTTGTAGGGATAGAATGAATGAAATCACTCAAACCCTAAAATGAGCTAAATACCCCCTGTTATCTGAATATTTGTTTTTATTTAATTTTAAGTTTAAAAATCGCAAATCCCTACCCCCTGACTTCACGATCCCACCTCCCCTCTCAAGCCCACACACTTTTTGCCCAGCGCCCCAATGCCCAAAAAAAAACGCAAACTGGGCCTACTGCTACACCTCCTGATTAATTATATAACCCTCGTAATTAGTTGTACTCTTTTTTTTTTACTATTGCATCCCACTTCGAATTTTTATCGTTATTTTTCTTAGTTTCTTGCATTAATTATTATTGTATTTATTTATTGGTGGTAGCGACCGGAAAATTCGGGAAAGGATTCTTCGAAAGGTTCTTAGGAAGCCGCCACCAAATTTTAGTTTAAGGGCAAATTCGGAAAATCCCTTTAGGTTTAGGACAAAGCCGGTTTAGGGTTCGGGAGTCGTTATGTGGGGAAGGTATTAGCACCCCACAACATCCATTGTCTAATTGATTAGGATTTATTTAATAATTACCCTTTTATTTATAAGAAAAAGACTTATTTTAAATTTTGGTTTTTAGTGCTTGACAAGAGTTGAGTCTTGCTCCTACGTACCTCCGGATGCAATGGAGGAATCAAAGCTACGTAGTTCTTCCTGAAAAAGGTTTGTTTGTTGGTGTTTTTTAGTGCAGGGGTCCTAGGACTCCTTGAACTGTACAGCTCACTGATTCCTAGGACGCTGACTAACCCGATTGTACAACCGACTTAGTCCCCTACTTTTTGAAAATGATTTTTGAGTTTTTGAAAGAAATTGGTTTGGTGTGAGGTGGGTCAGTTTTAGAATAGGTATTATAGAACTCCTGAACTGTACAGCTCATTAGTTCTAGAACGCTGACTAACCCGGTTGTACAACCGACTTACTCCTCTATTTTTTAGGAAAAAATAGTTTATTTGTATTTTATTAAATTTTCAGGGTTACCGAAATGTACTCATTGGTCCTGGGATAATGACTAACCCGGTTGTACAACCGACTTAGCCGTTTATTTAAGGGAAAATGATTTATTTATATTTTATTAAGTTTTTAGGATTATCGAATCAGCATAAATTTCATTGGTCCTAAAATAATGACTAACCCGGTTGTACAACCGACTTAGCCGTTTATTTGGCTTCGAGAGAAAAATTATTTATGTTTGAGTCCGAAAAGAATTAAAAAGAAAACAGGGGGTGAAAATTATAAATTGAGGTTTTATTAGTCGTAGGGGGTTGTATAATTAATAGGAGGTGTAAGAAGGAAGCTCATTTTGGATGTCAAATTCATGTTCCAATTATATCACTCATTTTGATTTAATGTGAAGGCATATCCAAAACACATCTGAATCCTATATTGATCAAACAAGTGAACAAAACCATGTATCGTTCTGTCGTCTGTGCATCATAGGTCTTGGGATCAATAGAGTGCAGATTGCAAAAGCCTATTATGCTCAGATAAAATTTATTTCTTTAATAACTCGAATTCATATTGGTGTGTGAAATGCATAAAGGTTAAAAGTTTCGATATTTAAAAAGATAACGAAGAAAATCATTTCAAGAAAACAGAGATCTGAAAGGATAACCATAAGTTTTTCCCATTCCACTCCCTTTGATATTGGCATTTCGTGAATGCGATGTAGTGTCCAGATGTAGCTCAAATAATAATCAGTATGTATTATTGGGCAACGATGAACACCTTTTCAAGAGGCGAATCAGACAACATGAGAAACCCCATTATCATCTGACACAACCTCTCTTTTTTCATGTCCCAGCCATGTAACGGTATCTACCAATAGTGGTACACACCTGACTATGTCTGGTTTTTCAATCAAATCAAATAAAAATACCTACTGCATAAACCCTAAAATTGATTAAACCAAAAATGAAAAAAGAAGGAGAGAGGGGAGAGTATCGAACCTTTAGAGCGATTAAATCGACTAACTAGACTGAAATTCTTTGATCCCACTGCTCAGTTTTTATAGCTACTGTGTTTGATTTCCTTCTTTGCTCATGAACTTTGAAACTATGTTTCAATGGATTAGGATTCTGATTTTGAACCCTAATCCTTTTTAGGTGGTGTTTGGTAGTGTTGTTGTCTGCCTTCGTTTCTGTGTGTCCTTTTTACTGTGGACTGACTGCTTATTTATATTAAAAACTTAGGGTTAGCATTTAATTACCTTTGACTGGGCTTTTGACTTTTGCAGATCTGGAATGTGGGCTTGCTAAGCAGTCTTGGAGAGCAAGAACGAACCCCTAAAGATTGCTGATGCTGCTCCTATTTTCTATTTCTTTTTTTTTTTTTGGATTTGTATTTTTTGTATTTTTAATATTATCATTTTTTTGTATTTTGGACACTTTGGACAATTAGACACTTTTTTAAAATGTAAATAAAATTAAATAGATTTTTTGATATATTTTTTGGACTATATATATGTATCTGCTCAAAATAAGGACGAAATCATAAAAATAGAAAAGAAGTCGGAATGATGAGCCAAATTGCGAGAAAACAACTCGAATAAACCCATTTGCAAGGAAACAACTCGGATGAACCCAACTAAGTTCGACTAGGCCTAAATACAAATATTCAACTAAAGAATGTGCGAAAAGATCGATCATTCGCGCACATTCTTAATTTAAATAACGACATTTCGACTTAATTGAACAGGTTAGTTGAGATTGGCTTAAGTGAGACACTTTCTTAATACTTCTCGTAATTGCGCGACTCCAAAACACGCCCCTAATAAAAATAAACGACTAAAACAAAAAAGAAGACGGACAAAATTGGGGTATAACATTGGTATTTAGTCTTTTCAAATAATAATAATAATATAATTAGGATTTGGTCGAGACGTACGTCTTATCAAATCCGCAATACCGGTTTAAGAGACCCGAGTTGTACAACTTGGTCCTAATCCACTTTAAAATTAAAAATGAAGGACATGTTTTTTCCAAAATAAACCCAATCAGCTTATTATTATATAGCACCTACTTTCAAAAATACCAAAAAACATGGGCTTGACCGAGATGTACATCTTGTCAATCCCTGTTTAAGAGACTCGAGTCGTACGACTTAGATCTTAAACCCCTTCAAACTAAAATCAACCAACCAACAAATTTTCAGGAAGAACTACGTGACTTTTGAGTCTCTCATCGCACCAGAGAGTACGTAGGCGCGGGGTCCCCCTGTCAAAGTCAAAATTAAGATTTTCCAAATTAGTCCCTATTTTACTTATTTGCAAATAACGAACTATTTTGTTACGAAATCTTATTAGGTCTTATTTTGGGTAAACAAATAATTAAACGGCTTAGTAATTGTTGCACAAATCAAATTTAGGGTAACTCTCTTAGGGCAGATGTTTAGGGGTGCAGCGAAACTAGTTTTCACCCCTTCCCTTCAAATAACCGACTCCCGAATCCAACCTAGTTACGCAGACCGATAATCTAAGGTTTAGGCTTTTCTCAATTTTCCTTTTAAAAAATAAATGGGTGGGGACTCCTTAAAAACATATTTTTGAGCCGTCTATCATTATTTGTCTCCTTTGAATTTAAAAAGAATTACTGAATCAATATCTGGGATCCTTCTTAGAATGCGAAACAAAATATGAAACAAGTTCTTTCACGGGTTGGAGTTCCATTTCTGGCGTGATTTCGTACTTTGTCTCAACAAACTGTTAATAAGAAATTGATTCCATATGCGGTGTGAAAATAAATAGAATATAAAGAATTATAGTTGAGTGATACATGCTCACTTTAGACATTATTTTCTCCGAACCACTGTAAGAGGTGGAACTCGAGCTCTTAGTAGATAAATTCAGTGTTTTTCTAGTCATGGTTTCTGGTGATGTTCTTATCTCCTCACTAATCTCTAATTTGGGAACCTTTAAATTTCTCCCTGTGGTTAATGTAGTGAATGGCAATCTACTCAAAATTACTGCTTTGTTGCTTGTTGGAGAGAACATTTTCCTCATCTATGACTAGTTTAGTAATGATTACTAAAAAAATAATTAATTGAACATTGACTCATCATATATTTTAATTACAAATTTACTTTGTAACTTGCTTGTATTTCCCTTTGAGTAGTTGGGCTGAATTTTCACACATAGTTGTTGTTGAATGAGATGGGATTGACCCTTTCATCTTCAAGTTGATGTCAGCTTTTTTGTGCATTTCTTCATCTTCTGATGATAACCACAATATAACATTGTCAACATTGTGGACACTGACTTTTGAGAATGATTTTCGGCTAAATGCAGAAGTTGGAGTTTTTCTTCTTTTTGGTACTCTAAGACTTTTCGTCAAATTGCGTTTGCATGGACCTAGCATGATTTTTTGTCATTAATAACTGCACTATACCTAGGCTAATAAAATGCTAATCTTTATCAACATCTCTCTCTCAAAAGCTCTCATATCTTATATTCTTCTTTTATATTAAGCTACTTTCTATTGTTGTTGGACCTCTTGCACCGATTATGAATTGTTAATGAGGTTAGTAATCTTACAAAGAGTCAATCTTTATTTAGTTTATAATTATTTTGAAAGGGGGATTTTCTGGTACTAGCCCTTATATGTTATTGATTCCAGCAATTGTATTCACTACAAGAAAAAAGGCTTTTTAGTAACAATAAATAATGATTTTAGTGGCAATTAAAATGGTCGCTAAAAATTTACCAGCAACTAAGCAATAGTCGTTCTATCCAGGGTCAGTAAAAGCTTTCCCGATCATTTAGCCAATTGCTGATAAAGCATCATTTTATTGCTACTAAAAAAGTTAACTTTTATTGCAGCTATATGTGGTTTTACAAAAAAAGTTGTAAAGGCTTCCACCAAACATTTACACATTTGTCATATAATCTCCAGTATATCTAAAAAAGTTGTAAGGTTTTAATTACATTACATCTAAAAAAATGATATATTAGCATAAATTCAAATGGCAAGAATTACAATATCTCTAACATTATGTAAACTAATCCTAGTGAGGGGCCAAATACCAAAAAGAAAAATGTTGCCGCCGGAAATGCAACATTATTATATATCTACAAATTAAGGATAACGGATCAATCAAATTAGCAAAGCAACAAGCAACACAAATCTTTTTCATCACTTCTGCATAGGTTTTTAATGCATAGAGAACGAGAACCATATGTATCAATCAACTGCAGCAGAGCCAATAACCCAAATGAACCGCCGTGAATTTGACAAGGTGCCTTTAAAGACTTTGAAAAGACACTTTTTCATGCACATCCTCAATAAACTAAATTGTTTCATAATTACCTTGTTGTTGCTGTCTCAATCATTCATTTTTGCAGAAAGTTAGTGATCGTACCTGATCGATAGATATATTGCTGATGTGGTTCCTTAGCTCGGTCGCTGGATGTCTTGGTGTCTGGATCTGGGACGCGCCCGGGTGGTACCTGCGTAAGCACTCCGACGCCCAAGTCAGCAATGAGCAGTGAATAGTGAATAGTAATAAATGACATACCTAACTCCTTGAGATTCGTGCCATATTTATAGTGATAGTTATTGGGCCATATTGGACTGCATTGTGCCTTGAGCCCACTCTAGAACAGTTGCCCCCCAAGCCTGGGTCGCCGATATCTTTGATCTGGATATATTTACCAACTCATTAGCTATATGTCAGATGGCAAGGTCCTTTAAATTTAGCTTAGCCTGTGGGATTATCGATTCTCCATATTATTTTTTATTTTAAACTCGTTAGGTTGGGATGAAAACCCATTTTTTGGATCTTTAAAGAGAAACTTACAGAGCTTGTCTCTGCATAATCAAGATTCAATAGGACAAATTGCATGTTGTCGATTTGTAGTCCCCTCTCGATCTTTCTACCGAGTGGCCCAATTAGTTGGCCATTGTCATGTGCTACTTTCGATTGGAATAAATTGTTTGATATGTTTGGGTCAATCTTGAGTGTGCATTGTCACTTTGCATTACATTAATTCTCTACGGTTCATTTTATATATTTTAAAAGGAACAAGGACCATACATCTTGGCAATAAGCAATTTATACTTTGCCCAATTCAGTAATTGGGTGGAGTGGAATGCTCGACTTTTTAAGGACCTTCAATTTGCTACTAGATATGCCAGGGTTAGGTTGTCTTTATAGATCCTCTCTATTGCATTGCTTGTAGATGTTTTGAGTGAGTCTCCATTTTTGATATATTGAGAGGCTTTGAAACTCTCTTTGCACTCTTGTTTTTCTCTTTTTGTTACCTTTGTTGAAGAGTATATCTTATTGTCCTCTCAATTGTACTTTTCTCCCTTTTCATCATAAAATTTATTTTTCTATGGAAAATGAAATAGCCATTATCCGTGAGATTGCTAATGTTAATGTCACTTGATTTTACTTACTAAAGACCTTCTGTTTCTCATTATATTACCACAAAATGTCATTTGTAGTTAAGCATTTGTGTTCATTCGCTTGCAGGATGGCCTTCATTGTTTCAACTAGCAAAGATTTGTCAAATGCAATCTCTATTGTTGTTAATCATGAGCTATGTCGCGAATGCACTTGTCCGCAACAAAGCCTCAAAGCATAGTAATTCCCGATCAAGTTGAAAGTAATTTGTTTTGTTGATGCAACCATTGTTTTCTGCAAACTCCAAAGATCTTAACCGAACCACACCTATCAAAACTCAAGTTAGCTATCTCCTCCGCGAACTAATTTAATTTAAGTGGTTGGTTGTTTCGGTGATTAAGTTTTTTTAATTGAAAACCTTACTCTTCTTTACTGAATGCTTAACGTAGGTTGATTTAATTGTTGCAACTCATGAGTTGCTTCTTTGAACATGGGCTTTCATTGTCTCGGTGAAGGTGGAAAAGGTGAAGAAGGAGCGTTTCTTAGGTTTGCAATAAAACATTTGTTGGCCTTGGATATGAAGCATAAATCCAGCTTTAACCTTCAAAATAAAGAATCAATGCAATGTGAAGAAGTGTCCAAAAACAGTCTTGCCAATGTATCTATGGAAGACTCAAAATTAGATGCATTAGATATCCGGATGGATTGGTTCAAAATTGATGAAATTAACTCGGGAAAAAGAATCTGAGTTTGGCATCGTGGAAAGAATGGTATACAAGAATAAGAACCAAAGACCGCCACTGTTCCTATTTCCAACGTCTTTTGAAGGTACGTATGCACTCTATATTAAGTTCTCGAAGCCGGTGTTCATTGATGTGAAGTTTCTTAGTGTTAGAAAATTTTGTCAAAGTTCTTTTCCCTGCTTTTTCATTTTTGTTTCCCTTAATTAAAAAAGTTAAGAGTTACTACATTTGCATGGAAAATGTGTATTTAGAATTGACTTTACATGGATGCAAATGTTATTAGGGCTTTGTGCGGTATATTAATTGGTAGGTAAGGAGGATATAAGGCTTCGCAATTAGCAAACTTGGAGGAGGTTGTAACATCATGTTTCCATGCTATCAAAGGAGATAGACCAAAGCAGAAGGTTCATCTTTTAGAGAGGCATGTTTATCTTATTTCTTCCAACTTTTTGGAGATTTCTAAATTTTATGTCCAAAGGTTCAATCCGGATATTAAGTCAAGATAATCGATGAGGTGGCATGATTGAGTATTTATAATATAGGTCTAGTCTTGTTGGTAGTAATAATATTGTTCTACTTATCATGTTTCATACAAACTTGAAAAGGAGAAAATGCAACGATGAAAAGCATAACTTTTGGAGCGTTTTTTAGAGCCGCACGAATACTAGCAGAGGTGAAGTTGCAGCTAAAATATTATTAAGCTATTGTTATTGTTTTGTTGTTGTTATGCATCAAAATAGTTTTAACATTGTATTGCTTTCTTATTTCGATCAATGTTCTGCTTTTCCCATGCGATGGGTTGAACCAATACCGATGGTCGCAACGTATCCTTCTCGCTAGTATCATGTAATCTATCCGTATAATGTGGTTTATATTATAATGACATGTTCATTTATTCTACATGCTCATGGTTTAGTTGATTAGCCATAGCTTGATGATGGCATGAGGCATGTTAAACCTTTCTCCTTTTCTCAAAGATGCATATCTATATGATTTTGGTGTTAATTTTTTTATCCTTTTTCCCGTAGCAACCACGATCTTGTTTGAATAACATGAGGAATTTGCATGTTTAAGTTTAGACAAGTGTTATACAATTTCTTTATCCATGTTTGAAACTTTTGAAATGCTCTATCATTTTTCTACTCATTTATTTTGATGTTTGTTGAAATGGGAACTTCTTATTTCATACTTGACAACCTAAAAATTGAGTTCTGAAAGTCGTGTCCATATTTTGTTTGGTTATAGTCGTTTTCAAAGTGATATTTTAGTCTATTACATTATCCTCAAGTCTCATTTTTGCTGCATATTTTAGAAAAGTTGAACATCTTTTAATGTATCATTTAATGTATGCTTATCGAACATCTTTTTCTAGTAATCTGATACATTTCTATTGAAATTCATGTTACTCTACTTGCATTAGTCCACGCTTCAGATGTTCAATCCACGAGCGTGAAGGGGAGTGTTGAGAGTTTCACATCGACCAAAGATATGGCCTAATAAGTGTTTATAGACTTGGGTTGTCCTTATCTATCAAGTAGATTGTGGGCGTTGAGCTAGGACTAAAAAGCCCAAGTTCTTGAGTTTCCATATAAATTTCCTTCCTTGACTGTTTAACAGTGAGATATCTGTATTGTTCGCTCAATCTTTTTTTATGGGATTTTCTCTTACAGTTATGGCTTTGCTAGCACGTCTTCGAGTTTTGGTTCAACAAGTAAGTTTCCCATGTTTATGCATTTTAATTTAATCAAGGTTCTATCATAGTTTAATTTGAAGTTGTTTAAACTTTTATGTTGGACAGTTATTTGTAATTTAACTAGGGAGTAAAGTGATATTATTCGGTTTTGTAAATTCAAAAAAATAATGCTATTTAAGACATGTTATATCTTTCCATGGTTGTGTATTTAAATTATCTTGATCGAACTGTTTTTTCCCTCCTTGTACAAATACTGTGTGAATGGATGATGCCATTGGAAATTTAGGGACTTTCAAATTCTACTCAACTCAGTTGCTTCAATTGATTTCCTTTCATTTACAATTATTTTTTTTGTTAAGATTCAATTAGTGACTAATTGAATAGTATGCTGACTTGTAATCTATATCTATATACTTGTTATAATTTATAATTATTAGCTTGATTTTATAATTAATGTTTTTAGGATGTAGTAGCTTTCTGGCCCAAAGTATGATTTAATTTTTTTTTTAAATTTTTTTGAATTTGCGACGGATTTGCCACGGGTTTGCGACGGATGAATTTGCCACGGATTTGCGACGGATAAATTTGCCACGGATTTGCGACGGATAAATTTGCCACGGATTTGCGACGGAAACATTTGCCACGGAAATTCCGTGGCAAACGATTTGCGACGAGCGTTTTTGCCACCAATTATTGTCCGTGGCAAAGCCGTGGCAAATGTTGTTTTGCCACGGAAATTTGTACATTTGCCACGGAAATGTCCGTGGCAAATCAGCGATTTTCTTGTAGTGGCATGACCCCATGCGAACAGGTGAAATTACGCACAAGAGGGTGTGAAGTCAAGATTTAACACACATGAATGATGTCATTCGAACCTGTTCGAAGGCCCGTGTTCGAACAGGTGAAATTTCGTGAAAAAAAAAGAGGTTTAGGCTGGCATTTTGGTCTTTTCACACCCTTATGAGGTGTGTTTTGAGTAGGAGGGGGTGTGGGAAAAGCAAACGCCAAAACATAATACCAAGTAGCCCAATTGGTTAATGTAGCTACCATTTTTGTCATTTCTTTAAGGGTGTGTTTGTTTGGGGTGAAAGAGGGAAAAGATAGTGAGGGAAGAGAGAGTAAGAGAGGAGAGAAATAGGAAAGAGAGATGGAGGAAAGATTAAATTAGTGGTTTTTGTAATCTCTCCACAAGTGGAGAGAAACTGAGAAGAAAGGGCTATTAAATTTGACTTTTACCATTTTATCCTCGTCTTAAACCATGAGACACAACTCGCTCTTCCCTATTTCTCTCTTCTTTCCCCAAACAACCCTCCTAATCTCTTCCCTATTTCTTCCCTCACTCTCTCTTCCCTCACTCTCTCTTCCCTCTTTCTCTCTTTCTTCTTTCTCTCCTAATCCAAACACACTCTAAAAGAAGGTACTGTATTGTTTGTAAAAAAAATCCCTTGGTATATAATTGCTATTGTTTTTTAGTATGGTCTCGTTGCTAGTATATCAATTTCAATTTTTCAATATTCACAATACTTCCTGCCAATTCAATTCAGACTCCAATAACTACATTGTCATTCATATTTGCAATACTTCCTACCAATTCAATCTACCAATTCAATCCACCAATTCAAACATACATAAACTACACTAATGTTAAAAGTGTCAAACATACAAAATATCAAATACCAAACCATATCAATAATGTTCAAAATGTCAATCCAAACCACAAACTTAGTTAAACATAAACTAGACTAATATTAAAAGTGTCAAACATACCAAATATCAAAATATATCAAAACATACCACTAGTTTATGTCAAACATACATAACCTACACTAAGGTCCAAAGAAACTCAAAAATTACGACGAAGCATCTTCAACTCCAACTCTGAACAATATACCTAACAAAACAAAAACAATAATGATTACTAATTAATTCATAAAACTAAGAAAATTTGCACCTTAATTAAAACATAGATTACCTTGATGTCGTCAATAACCCTCCCCATAAGGGCGGTCTCCATGATCTCTAGCGCTCCATCATCCGCATCATCGTTCTCGCCCCGCTGGTATTTCGGTCTCGCTCTCGCGGTACGCCAATCGTGGAGGTACCGGAATCCAGAATGGTTAAATACGTATTCAAGTAGTTGTTGTTGTCGTGCATACCGCCTCCCGCTTTGTCGTGTTATTTCCTCCTATTTGTCGCGCTTATTTGCTCCTTCGCCACGCAAATTGCTGTGACATTTCTTGGATGATCCTACGGGCCTCGGGAGACAGGCTTGCGCTCGTCGAAGCTTCGTGAGTTGTCGCCAACTATGCCTCCCGTCCCATAGACACGACTCTTATAGGCCCTCCTGCCAGCCTTGCTCCCACAACAATCGCCTCAACTTAGCCAACTCAACAGGTCTCATGGTATGTCCGATCGAGATAACGATCAATAAAAACCTCCTATCAAATGTACAAGTTATAATTATAGTCAGAAAATTCAGCATGTTGAGTGATACTATATACAGAATAGATTGTTAACAATGTTTTTTATATTCTTTCCTTAGATCCTATAACTTTGTATATGGATGGGGTGAGGTAATCCATTTCATTATGAAACTTTTCTATGATCACACTATAACTTGTAACAAATATAATTAAAATGAATCCTTCCTGTGAAACTGAGAACTATGAGGGGGCTCTTATTATTGTTCTGAAACTCAATCTTTTCAAACCAGAAATCAATTTTTTAACCCATAAATTGTAAGATTTTGTTTACAAATCTTAAAATCCATAACATGAAAACGGTCTACAAAAGCAAATAAACGTACAGAAGAGCCAAAAACAGAAAAGGAAAGATAAACAAATAAGCTTCATGCCTTAATGATACGAAAAAATATGACCAAAGTAGTAACCAACTAACCATACATAAAACATGCACTTTTATTTCACCAGACACCAGGCAGTTTGAAAGCAAGCAAAAGAAGTCAGCTTAGCACCGTGTTGAGAGAAAGGCCAAGACAAAATCAGCTTAGCACCAATCAATCAAACAAAGTTGTAAAAAACTTTACATACCCTCCACCCTCAACCTCGATGACTACCCGATCGCCGACTAACATAATCTCATCCTCATCATCACCCCCTCAACATCGATATCAAATCATCACCCCCTCAACAACATGCATCCGTCACCATCGGTGTATCGCATCATCTCCGGTGAAAGTGGCTCTGCTCGGAGATGGCAAAGAGGTCTGAGTAGGCACAAAGATCGGGTGAAGGGTAGGAGTAGTGTATCGCATGAAAACCGGTGTAGGAATCATGCGATATTGAGGACTCGTGATAGTGGGGAGTCACTCGTGGAGATGCACTACGACCATGTACCTCTCTCGGGAGATGGAGTGGGTGATGGAGTAACTCGTGGCGAGGAACTAGAGCCAATATGGAAAGACCTAACTCCAGAGGTCTCTCAGAAAGACCTAACTCTAGAGGTCTCACTGAAGGACCCTACCTGCAGGTGCGCTCTAAGGACCTAACTCTGCAGGTCCGCTCTAAGGACCTAACTCTGCAGGTCTGCAGAAAGACCTAACTCTAGAGGTCTCGCTGTAAGGACCTACTCCTGCAGGTCCGCTCTAAGGACCTAACCTGCAGGTCCGCTCTAAGGACCTAACCTGCAGGTCCTCCGCGTGCGGTCGGAGGATTTTGCAATGATCTCACTCTACCTGCATGTGCTGGGCGTGTCTGTGTAGGGGTAGATGTGGTAGGCATCTCTGAATAGTCGGCTGTGTTCTCAACGTGTATCACCATTTTCTTACGACGAGAGACAACTATAGACTTCCCCTTACGATCGTGGGGTGGTCTAGGTGGCGATTTAATCACCTCCACCGATGCCATGTCTTTGTAGAGGAAATGAAACATAAGCGAGTAAATAAACAATTTTAAAACATAAAATTTACATCTAAAATAATTCATTAAACAATTCACACACAATTCAAGTTGTTTGGATACATTCATTACAAAGTGGTTCAAGTTGTTTGGATACATTCATTCACACACAATTCAAAGACAAACATGAATTAAAAGCGAGTTCAAGTTGCTTGGATACAACAATTCACACAATTCAAACACAAACACATTATATATATCTAATCTTCCGCCATTCTTCATCTTCATCTTCTTCATCGTCTTCATCTTCTACATCAACTACAACCTCATGTGAGTCCTCTTCTTCCAAGTTGTTTGGATCCACTTCTTCACCATTGCTTTCCAAATCACGTAAGTTAGAAATTTGTTCAACTTCATTAACTTCATTTACAAGTGACATATCATCCGCACGATAGGGAACATCTTCCACTAGATCATCTATTTCAACGCGACTTCTCGGCTTTGTCTTGATTGCGACACACCAACCTCGCTTGTCTCTTCGAGTTGATGGATAAGGAACATAGTACACTTGTCTCACATTCTCTCGCCATTATAAACGGATCAAACGCTGGATATTTTTTGTCCATTCGTATGTCCACTCTATTATACTTTGGATCCAATTTGGTACCTATAGTCGACGGATCAAACCAATCACAATAAAACAACACTACGTTTTAGCGTAGTCTAACTCATTGAATCAGTAGTTCATAAATGTGTTTGCTTACACCGTAATAATCATCTTCACCTCCTTCATTGACCCTTTTACATAGACTCATTGTTAATTGTTGCTTTGTTTTTCGCCCAGGAGTGGGTATGAAACTTGTAGCCATTCACGAAAAATGTGCGATACTCTTTCACTTTTGTATAAGGACCATCGATAAATTTCTCAAGTGTTGATTGATTGGAGTTGGTTCCTCGTGAGTAAACCTATGTACATGACATACAAACAAGTTATTTCGTAAGGAACACATGATTAAGGTTGAGGAACAAGTAACTCAACACTTACTTTTTCTTGAAACCATAATTGAAAATGTTCATATATATGAACAGATGCTCGATCAACTCTTACGCCTTCCGACAACAAGAATGACCTGATCAAATTAGATGATACACACTAAATGAGATGACAGATATGAACAATTAATTGAATGAAAATATTGATATACATACTCAATGTATGGTTTAACTTCAATGCAATTGTTCAACACATGAACATGAGTGACTTATACTCCTTATCCGTTAACCAATGAATCGACTTCTTCCCGAATCGGCGACAGATTGGCGTCAAGACCGATAACATTAATGGGTGTCTAACACAATCATTTTGCATTTCGTATATTTCATTTCTCAAAGTGAAGTTGGTGAAATAATGTGAGCAAAAGTGGGTTATTTCGCGGTGTAGGTATGATGCACAAATCGATCCTTCAACTCTCGCCTTGTTTTTCACCGATCGTTTAGAATCACCCATGAATCTATAAAACAACTTGATTAAATGGAAAATTATACTCACCGCAAATGGGAAAAAATGAATATGTTCTTAAAATGATACCTTTCAAATGGATACATCCATTGCATCGAACCGGTCCACCAAGTCTTGCTTCATATGCTAGATGAACGGGGAGATGCTCCATAGAATCAAAGAAACCAGGTGGAAATACTCTCTTCATCTTACATAGAATGAATGAAATGTTTTGTTCCATCCTAACAAGGTCAACATCTCTTAAAGATGCAGAACACAAATCCTTAAAAATTGACTCACTTGGCTTAGCGGATTTAGAACATGTGCCAGAAAAGAACTAAACGCAATAGGAGTAAACATTCCATAAATACATGACAATCATGGCTTTTCATCCCATTCATTTTTCTCTTATTCACATCAACACATCTTGCCAAATTAGAAGAATATCCATCTGGGAATTTCAATTCTTTTATCCACTGATAAACTGAATTTGTTTTCTCGATTGTTAATGAGTAACACGCTTTGGGTTTGAGCATCTTTCCATTAGCTTGTGGCTTCAAATTTAAGTCTTTTCGATTGCAGTAAAGAGCAACATCCAATCTCGCCTTATCATTGTCCTTTGTTTTGCCCTTTATGTTCATCACTGTGTTAAATATATTGTCAAAAAAATTCTTCTCTATGTGCATCACATCAAGATTGTGCCTCAATAAATTATCTTTCCAATATGGGAGATCCCAAAAGATACTCCTCTTTGTCCAATTATGTGTTTGTCCATATCCATGAAATCGAGAAACAAGGGGATCATCTGTGATTTTGGGCAAATCTCTAACTCTATCCCAAACCTGGCCTGGAGTAGTCAATCGTGGAGGCGGCTCATCATTTTCAACTTCCTTCTTCTTAAATGCATTCTTATTCCTTCTAAATGCATTATCATGTGGTAAAAACCTACGATGCGAGTCAAACCAAGAACTCTTACCCCGTGTTTCAAGGTAAATGCCTTTGTATGCTCCATACAATGTGGACATGCTAATTTACCATGAGTTTGCCAACCGCACAATATGCCATAAGCGTGGAAATCATTAATGGCTCACATCAAAGCGCTCTCATCATAAAATTCTCCTTCCGTGCGTAATCGTAAGTCGAGACACCATTCCACAAACCTCTTCAAATCATCAATTAGTGGTTCTAAATAGATGTCAATGCTCGCTTTTGGATTTTACGGGCGCTGTATCGGATAAGTCAAAAACATGTAAGGTTTAGTCATACACATCTCGTGGGGAAGGTTATACGGCGAATAATAACTGCCAAAGCAAGATATGGCGGCCGATGCTTGGGTATACGGGTAAAACCATCGGAGCATAACCCTCGTAGACGCTATGCGGGGATCCGCTGCAAACTCGAGTTGTACCCGATCAAAGTGTTTCCACGCTTCCCCCCCATCGACGGATGGCGCAACACCCCAGACATCTATTCTCAAAATGCCACGCCATTTTTCCCGCAATGTTCTCGGATGCAAACATTCTCTCTCGCAACCTTGGAGTTATTGGTAAGACTTCACAGAATTGGTTTATTCTTACTACTAGTCCCAATTTTGCGTGCATGATACCTCGGCGCATTACAAAATTTGCATTCAAGTAGCGCAAAGATCATTTTTCCCAAACTCATTGTCATAATACAACATGTGACCTTAGGACAACAATCAATCCTTCTAGCTTCCAATCCCAACTTAGAAACTAACCTCTTAGCCTCGTAAAAATTCTTTGGCAAATTTTCATTCATAGGTGTCACCCCCGACATCATATCACATATCAAGTTCATTCCCACCTCAGATGTATTAATCAATGATTTGAGAGCTAAAAGCTTCGCACAAATCGATAACTTTGAGTTAGATGACCCTTCAAACAGTGGTTTGTTTGCATCTAACAACAGATTATAAAATCTCTGTGCTTGCTCATTCAGAAGCTCTTCCATGTTATCATATTGTTGCTCCTCGAATGACACATTCACCCCAAGACCGTCACAAACCATATTCTCCATCAAGTTGATTTGTTCACCACATCCTATATCCGCAGAACTACAAAGCACCCATGCAATTTTCGCCAACCAACGGGGCGACATCAAACCCTTTCTCACCATTACTCGTCCAAATCCAATAATTAGGCCTAAACCCAACTCTCTTCAAGTGATCAATGACCTCCATTGGATTCCTAATCTTTCCACATTCGCATTTGACGCACGGACATCGAATCCCCCCTTCAACTCTAAACTGTTCTTGTGTCATTGCAAAAAGAATAAACTCCCACACGCCATCTACAAAAGATTGTTTCAAACCCGCTCTTTTTGGAAACAACCTATCATACATCCAAAGGCGGTGCGAAGGAGGAAATTCCATTCTGCACATTTAAAATTGTCAATATATCATGGAGGAAATTATGTCCAGAGAGAGAGAGAGAACAAGACAAGAATTTAAACGATGGATGCTCATCGAGAGAGAGTGGGGGCTTGATACATTTCATATCATATTACCTAGGTAGTTTTAAACAACTCACAAACTACCTAAAATGCAAATCATACCTCCTTTTCTATCCTCAATAAAGGGTACCATACACAAAAACATAATTTTGTGTAACTTAACATGCACCCAAATGTGCAATTCAATATCTTGTACAACATAGATAAGCAACTACAAATTCAAACTCATTCTCTGAGATATGGCTTTCTTTACTTTTCATATCATATCATATTAGCTAGGTAGTTTTAAAGAACTCACAGCTACCTAAAAAATTAATATAATTTAGTTTTGAAGGAAACGTTTGCGTTAGTTCAAAGAAGAGAGAATTACAACTATAGTTAACTTCATCAACATAAGCTTCCTGCAATATAATAGAGAATTGAGCCAAAGCAATTAGATATATGACCTTACAGCCTGGTTACTTGGTTTCACCTTTTCATATGAGAGGAGGCTCAAATATAGTCCTATTCCTATAAACATCAATGTGTTTCTCTAATTTACTATTTTTCTTGTAACTAGATCATAAAGTTCTCTTGACTTTTTACTAAGAAAATAGAGTTTATGAATGCTTTGGGGTTGTTGTTATAATCTAATATATTTATATAATCTGTTGTCTCATAATTACTGCCGTTGAGCAAATGTACTACAAGTAGCTGCAAAATGATAATAAACACAACCAGAAAATCAATTTCAACTTCATAAACACAACCATAAACTTCAAGCATGATCAATAAGCCATCTAGAGAAATATACAGTGAATAAAAATATAAAATTATCAAAGTAAGAGAACTTAAAACTCATTAATTCCTTCATGTGTTAGAATAAAACACAATCTTCATGTGTGCATTGTATCTATTGTTTACAAGTGCATAGGAAATACTAGATCAATAGAATGGTCCCTCACCTGAAGCACCCACAAGCTTAGAAGAGACTCCAAGCAAAACAAGCCGAATCCAACCAAATAGAATATCTGCAAGCACAAAAAATAATGATGGATCAAAACATGCAAGTATAGAAAGTTAAATCTCACTTCTTTTTGAATAACTTTTTGGATAGAACCCCTTTTTGCAGACCAAGCTATTTTGCCAGAGGACACTATAACTTAGCAGGTGGGAACAATGCAATTATATGTATATGTAATGACTTTTTCTTTAATTTAGCTAACTCTAGGTGTATTTGTAATGTTATATTTCTATAATTTATTTATGAGTGTTTTATGTGACTAAAAATATTAGACATAATAGGTTTGCTTTTTTCTTACAAAGAGTGGTGCACAAGTAGAAAGAGGGGGACATGCAATATTAGAAGTTTATGGCTTGAAAGCATCTAAAGATAGTGTCAAGCTATTGAACATCAGAAACAAACCTTACTTTTGTCTCTGCCACTCTAGGTGCTTCTAAAACAACTCCAATAGTTTCTTGTACGAAATAACTCTCGAGACTCCACTGCACCGTCAGTTTCCAAAAAACTGCCAACCATACCAATATATTAAGCATACAAAATTAAAAATGTCATCAATTCAGCAGTTAATTTCAGCGGCCACACTCGTTAAAATCAGATTACTTCTTAGAAGCTACTAAAAATTAGCTTCTCATTATAATCAAATTTCAGAATTCTCTCAAACTCTGATTATTTTCAAAAATTGATAAAAACAGATAGACAATACAAAAATGTGATCATTTAAAAAATGATTTTTCTAAAATAATGTAGAACTCATTGTTTTCACAATCTCTTTCAAATATTTACACAAGTTCTTAGATCATAAGATAAGCTCAAATTAACTCTTTTAAGCACACTTCTAAAATATTAAGTCGAGCTCTTAACAAGTTTTTACACCATTAACACCTTAGGACGCTTGATATCCTAACCACGCAGATTCTTAATCGTGTCGTTACCACAAATGCATTAATTATTTACATATAGCATATTTAGACACACAAAGCATTGACCGGATGTACCACATGATAGACCATGACCTACACAAGTCAAATGCAATGCTTCCTCAACTTAATGCATTTTCATGGTGGATTCCAAGGTATAATGGTCAAAGTGTGTCAAGCAAAGACCCTTCTTTTATTATTCCATTAATTAATAATTAATTTCCACCTCTCCCCAACAAATAAAATAATTCCAATATATCCAATCTCTAACTATTTATCCTTTCCATCAATTACTAAGGAATCTGAATTGCCTTATTCTTAAAAATCACAACTTTCAAGAAACGAACTTCTCCCAATTTATTATACATAAAACCAGAAAACGCAATCTCTCGGCTAAAAGAGAAACAGAGAGAGAGAGAGATACCAAATGAATCACCGACAAGATATAATGCTTACATCTTTGTCTAGCAAAGTAACATCAATGGCAAGGCAAAGTAACATCAATGTTATTAACTAGAAACAATGTATATAAAGCATCAAATGGGTTGTGTGCAGAGAAAACACAAAGGAACAATTATGACTCTAACCTAATTCACAAAACAACAAAAGCGCAAAGCAGAAAATTCCTGCATCATAAGAATAATTCAAAGGTAGGGCCATAGGGGTTTGTTCAAGCCAAACTTCTAAAATCAAATCCCACACATATTTATTAACCTATCTACTGCAATTATTAAAGAAATACCATGAATTATACTAAATTACAAATACATGAACAATCAAGGAAGCCATCGAAGCACACAAATCAATTCAACTTCAAGAACAACAATTAAAAACTAATCACACAATTACACCATTATCTCAAGATAACTAAAGTAATGAGATAACTATATCAATTCTCCATAGCGAATTATGGATCCAATTCAAATAAATGAAAAACACAATAATCCAAGGTCAATTGAATCAAATTGAAGAAACACAATTGAAAAACTAAAAACAAAGAGGAGGAGTCATCACATCACACAAACAACACCGACCTTGTTGAGAACAACAATTAAAAACTAATTACACAATTACACCATTATCTCAAAAATTATAATCTCACTTACTCCATGCTTAACAATTCATCATCATTTTCATTGCACCTATAGACACTAACAGAGGAACTGAGAATCCACCACTAAAAAACTAACCACACAATCCACAGATAAAGTCACCTTAAAGTCACCTATATTCATAATTTCTTATTGCTGACCTTCGTATTGTCAAGCCAAACTCCAAAACCATAATTGCCTCAACCAAATAGCCAACATTTTTAGTACGCGTAATAACTACACCAATAATACAAGCCGTTAACATCAGTCAGAGCATTGTATAAATCATTTTAATGTGAAAAATTATCAGTAACACTTTTCTAAAACACATAAATGTTTAGCAATGTTAAAGCAGAGTGAAGAATTCAGATTCACAAATGCAAAGCAGAGTGAAGAATTCAAATTTATAACTCGAATTCTTGTTTGGTTTTACAATTACTTGAGAAACAAACAATTTACCAGTTTTAAATTTTCTTTTAAATTCTCAGAAATCATACCTACTAAGTTAGATGCGTTTTGAAGAGATAACGAGCCATTTATTTTCTTTTTAATTCAAAAAATAGAACACACCAAAAACAAGAATCATCGATCAATGATTTTTTTAAGGGAACACTATCAATGAGATATAGAATAGAACAAATACTCCAAAAAGCTAAAAGTCTAATGCTAAAAACGAAAATGAGCATAAAAGCCAGGCCACTTTCAGCTAAAGCCATAATTGTTTTTAAGAGAAGAAAAAGAGACAAACTACAAGATCAGACAATAAAATTTCGACTTAAAAAGGAAAACAAAAAAACACAACCAATAGTCCAAATAGACACAACAACATTTTGCAAAAACAGTATTGCACGCAACAAATAAGCAAAGCTTGCTAATTCTCAGCATACTCTCCGTTGAAAACCTCTCAACTCAAGTAAATAGACTCTAGCTTAGTATCTATAAAATGAGTAGAATATTTTCAAAATAGTTTTTAATAATGCGATGCAAAACAGAAAAGGGATAAGACTATTTTATCCATATTCTCCATCGAAAACCCTCTCAAGTAACAAGTAATATCTGTGTCTCATCCCAGATAACTGCAAAACTACAATTATATGTGGTTAATTTATGTAAAGCATGGATAACGGCAAAGAAGGGTTCAAAAATCACAGATTCAAAAGGTTCAACATTGGGGATTTAGGGTTTTGGAGGAAAATCAATTTCTCACCTGAAAGCAACAAAAAATGGCAAACTCAAAGGAGGGAGGCGTGGAGAAGAAAGCAATGCTCACCAGAAATTTGGGACGTGGTAGAGGCATGGAGAAGAGACAGAAGATGGCGTGACTTCGCAGTGGTGCAAGTAGAGATGAGAGAGAAGAGGTTGTGGCTGCACAAGGAAATGCAGGGAGGAGAGAAGACTTGTGGGTTGTGGCTGATGGAGGAGGACGGAGGGTGAGTCGAGTGAGAGAAGGGTGTGTTATGTGAGCGAGAGAGAAGGGTTTGTGTTCTGTGAGCGAGAGAATAGCTTTTAGTAACTCCCTCGACAAATAAAAATTATCCTTGACATTTGCCACAGGTTTGCGACCAACCCTCCGTCGCAAATTAGCGACCAACATCCCTTTCCGTCGCAAATTAGCGACCGACATCTATTTCCGTGGCAAATTTAAGCGGGATTTTTAGCGCTCATGTCCAACATCTCTTTTCGTCGCAAATCCGTCGCATATTAGCGACAGACAGTCCTCCGTGGCAAATGTTGGTGGCAATACAGGCTTATTCTTGTAGTGGTTGAACTCTAAATTATATTCGGACGTCTTCCACCCCTTGCAGGTCGCCCAAGTAGGGCTACCAGAAGCTTGTCGCCCGCGCGCGACTTTGGAGGTCTGTCAAGTCAAAAGACCATAGATTCTTCCAGGTTTGTTCAACGTATGCCTGGTCGCCGCCATGCGAGTAGCAGTAGAGCGGCCGTAAGGTCACCGATCGGCCTGCAATCGAGTGCCATCGAATGGCCCAAGGGTCAAAGAATGACCCACAAATGAGGGTAGGCCCCGAGCGGTCTACAACGAACGCCATCGAATGGCCCAACCGAGTGCCATCGAATGGCCCAAGGGTCAAAGAATGACCCACGAATGAGCGTAGGCCCCGAGCGGTCTACAGCGAGCCCCATCGAATGGCCCAAGGGTTAAGGAATGACCCACAAACAAGCGTAGGCCCCGAGCGGTCTACAGCGAGTGCCATCGAATGGCCCAACCGAGTGCCATCGAATGGCCCAAGGGTCAAAGAATGACCCACAAACAAGGGTAGGCCCCGAGCGGTCTACAGCGCCATCGAATGGCCCAACCGAGTGCCATCGAATGGCCTAAACAAACGTAAGCCAACGAAGTGGTTCACTACGAGCGTAGGATGTCGAATGACATACAATGAAGGCGACCAACGAATGGCCTACGACGAACGTAGCCCAACGAATGGTCTGTAACGAACATGGCCAGCAGCGACCGGCCACAACTAGTAAGCCTGTTGCCAATAATCGCAAACGCGTCAAACGAGTCCGCTACGATAGCTGTAACACCCCGATTTTCGTGTGTCAGTTCTTTTAATATGTATTTGTTTTATGAACTATTTTATATTGATAAGATTAAACTATTTTAGGTTATAGTGGTTTGAGTTTGAAATTTAGTTGAAATCACGTTGAATTATATCTTAATACGCTATTGGTAATATATGATTATTATCATTATATATATATTTATTTATTTTATTTTTATAAAATATTAGTGTTTGAGATATTATTTATCTAGAAAATTATTTTGGTCCATTGAGGTGGTGTTAAAATAATAGTTATAATGATATTGGGATTTAAAAGTGTTTAAAATGGGTTTTTGGTTATTTTTACCGCATGCACCCCTCGTTACCTCATTGGACGCACCCCCACTACAAATCACTTAAGCCCACGCACTGCGCGCAGCCCACGAACGCGTGAACCGCCTGCACCGACCCGCTACCTCTCTTCTTCCTCACGCCGCACATCACGCAGAAAACGGCAACCTCATGCGTGGTTCCTTCACCATTTTCGTTCTCACTCTCCTCTCCATGGATGACCCTCAAACTTCACACTTCTACTCAAATTTTGCAAGGAACTCAATTATGTTCTCTGTTGAGCGATTGTAGCCTTCATCTCGTGATTTTGACTTCCTCACCCGTGGGTTTTGGAGCAAAACGCGAAACCCTCTCTCTCCGTCAGCGCGACAGCTACAAAGTGGTTCAAGCAACGAACCTTGATGTGATTCTCGAATCGGAGAACCATGTACGAATTTCCCTTTCCTCGCGTGCGTGTGGTCACAGATTCGGTTTCACCCTTGTGAGTTCCAATACATGGCTGAGTCGCTTCGAGAATCAGGATTTCAACGCGTTGTCATCGTGACTCAAATTCGACTAGGTAATTCGTTTGGAAAACCCGATTTGTTAGTTAAAGGAAAGTGTTTTTATTATTTTTAGATAGCTAATTGAACGTTTTGTTGCCTGATTATATGAGTTCGAGTCAATGGATCGTCGGATTCCGATCACGCTTGGAAGCTCGTTGTTTGTCCTTACATTGTGTCAAAAGAACGATAATGATTTGGAGATCAGGAGGATTTGACACCATTTGGGTGATTGTTGATAGGCTGACAAAGTCATCACACTTTATTCCTATTAACATCAATTACCCAGTGCCGAGGTTAGCAGAAATTTATATCAATGTCATTGTGAAGCTTCATGGAATTCCTTTAAGTATTGTTTCGCACCAGAGATCCAAGGTTTACCTCGTAATTTTGGAAGAGCTTGCAAGAGGCGTTGGGTTCCAAGTTGCGTTTGAGCTCGGCAGATACCATCCTCGATCGATGGTCAATCCGAGAGGACTATCCAATCCTTAGAAGACTTATCGAGGGCTGTGTGTTTGGAGCAAGGAGGTGCGTGGGACTCGATCTACCATCGATAGAATTCACTTACAACAACAAATCATCATTCAAGTATTGGAATGGCACCATTTGAAGCATTGTATGGCCGTAGGTGTAGGACTCCACTGTGTTGGCATGAAGCAGGAGAGAGGGTTGTGTTAGGACCCGAGTTGGTTAGATAGACTACCAAGAAGGTTAAGATGATCAGAGAGAAGATGAGGGCATCACAAAGCGCATAAAAGAGTTACCATGACAAGAGAAGGAAGGACTTAGAATTTCAAGCCGGTGACCATGTATTCCTTAGAGTCACCCCCTGGATCGGAATTGGACGAGCTCGAGGTCCAAGAAGCTGTTAGTAGCGACCAGAAAAATCCGGAAAGGATTCTTGAAATGGTTCTTTAGGAAGCCGCCACCAAATTTTAGTTTAAGTGGCAAATTTGGAAAATCCCTTTAAGTTTTAGATAAGGCGTTGTTAGGGTTCGAGTCGTTATGTGTGGGGAAGGTATTAGCACCCCACGACATCCTATTGTCTAATTAATTTAGGATTTATTTAATTGTTACCCCTTTACTTGTAAAGAAAATGACTTATTTAGATTTTTGTTTTTATGCTTGACGAGGTTGAGTCTCGCTCCTACGCACCTCCGCATGCAATGGAGGAATCAAAGCTACGTAGTTCTTCCCGAAAAAGTTTGTGGGTTGGTGTTTTTAATGTAGGGATCCTAGGATTCCTTGAACTGCATCTGTACCATCGATTCTAGGACGTTGGCTAACCCGATTGTACAACCGACTTAGCCCCTACTTTTTGAAAATAATTTTAGGGTTTTCAAAGAAAGTGGTTTGGTATGAGGTGGGTTCGTTTTAGAACAGTATTCTAGAACTCCCGAATCCGCATGTACTCATTAGTTCTAGAACGTTGACTAACCCGATGCATGTGGTAGACTTAATCCCCTATTTTTTGGAAAATGGTTTATTCATATTTGTTAAGTTTGTAGGTTACCGAATCTGACAAACTCATTGGCCCTAAAATAATGACTAACCCAGGTTGTACAACCGACTTAGCCGCTTTATTTTTAGAGAAATAATTTATTTGTTAGGTTTGTAGGGTTACCGAATCATGCATACTCATTGGCCCTAAAATGATGACTAACCCGGTTGTACAACCGACTTAGCCGCTTATTTAATTTTTGCGATAAAAATTATTTATATTTTTGTTGGGAAAAGAGGAAAAACGAAATAGGGGTGAACCTATTAAAGTGGGGTTTTATTATTCGCAGGGGGTGTATGGATAATAAGTGGTGTGAAAAGGAAAGCCTGGGCCAGATCTGGAAGCCTGAATGCTAAACCGGGCTTAAATTGGGGAGGTATACGCGTGAAATACAGGGGTGTTATTAACATTCGAGTAAAAACAAATTAAAAACAAAATAAAAATAAAAGGGTGCAAAGATATAACCTCGAGACCTAAAACGAAACCCTAAATCGATTATTATTCCCTTCACCCCATCCCAGCCTGCGGCGGCAAGAGAGAGAGGAACCAAAGCGTAAAATTTCGCGGTTGTTCAGGAAAGAGAGAGAGAGGTTTACTGTGGCTTTGGGTTCATGGGAGGGAGAGAGTTTTACTGGCGTGGATCTGCCGCTGCTTTTAATGGAGGAGAGAGAGCGGCAAAGTGAAAGGGAAGGAGATGGTTTCGGTTTTGGGTTGCGATGCGGTGGTGGTGGTGACGATGGAGACAGTGGTGCTGCGTTCAGCTTTGGGTGAGGTTCGTTTTCCCCTCTGTTCTCCCTTCTTTCAGTTCCTCTGTTTTTCTATTTTCCGTTTTTGTGTTTCCCTGATCCAGATCTAACGTGTTTTTTTTTGCTCATAGGTTCGGTTTTGGTGGTGATGCGCTTGAAGGAAACTTCGATCCGACAAGATTGAGGTCACTGGGTCGGTTTGCAGAGCGAAGCTTTCGGAGAAGACGACCGGAGCGTCGCCGGAGGTGATTTTTTTATTTATTTTTGTTTCTGTTTGATTTTTAAGCGCTTTCTCTGGTCTGGTTCTCTTCTACCCCTTTATCATCTTCTATCACATTTTTTTTTTTTAGAGTTGTTCAAATGAAAAACAAGAAACTGATCCTAAGTTACGTTTTTTGGAAAAGACATACCATTAGTTCTATATTCATTTCGTTTTTCTTTGCTTAAGAATGGATCTTCTGCTGTCCTCGCTTTTATTGCTCACAGAGAAACCATCAAACGCATATAAACAATGATATCACAGCATATTGACTCATGGATCAGTTCAACAAAAAAACCTAGATCATGTGTTTAAGGATAAAACGAACCAACCTGATCTTAATCTGTTTGAAAGAAAGGAAAAACGAGATCCAAGTTGCTGCTTGCTTGACTGATGTTGTTATTGTGGCTATGTTGTTGTTGCTGTTGGTTTTTTCTTGACTGCTACTACTGCTCACTTCTTTTTTTTTTTTTTTGACTGCTCAGATCTAAGCAACTCTGTTTAGGTGATTAGGGTTTCAGTTTAAAACCCTAATCTTTTTTCAGTGATTTTTCTTTTCTCGAAATTCGTGTCCTTTGACTGTGGTCTGATCCTATTTTTATACTAAAATTTCTAGGTTTAGCATTTAATTCTGTTCCTTGGGCTTTGACTAATTTTGACCTTCCTTGGTTTTTTCAGATTCTCAATTTCAACTAGCGGTTGGAGAGTAGCTGAGAAAATTCTATTTGCACCTTTTGTATTTTTTTTGTATTTTTCCTATTATTTTCGGATTCCCCTTTTTTGTATTTTTAGTATTATGATTTTTTGTATTTTTGGACTCTTTGGACTTTTAAGTGCTTTTAATTTCTAAATTAAACTAAATACTATTTTTTGACATTTTTTTTGGACTGTTACGGTATTTCTAAATTAAATAGAATTTTTTTGACACTTTGAACTAGTAAGTGCTTAAATAAATTAAATAAGCAAAGTGGGACTAAAATAGTAATAATAAAAAAACTAAATATAACGACGAGAACGGACCGGATTTGACAACCGCACTAAGACTAGACCAAAAATATAAGAAAATGGGCGCAGAAAAGAAATGACTCGAATCGCATGCTTAGGTCGAATTTAAGCCAACTTTGAGAAAAATGAATTTGGGTCAACCTATATACGCATGACTAAACTCGAATACGATATTAAATCGAAAAACGCATTTAAAAGATCGATCATTCGCGCGTTTCCAATTTAAAAACGGTATTTCGAGTTAGTTTGAACGAAGTGACTCGAATCGCTTGAGTTGGTAACCGAGAATCTCCCAACAATTCTCGTAATAATGTGACTCAAACACGCCCTTACTAAAATAAATGACTAAAACAAAAGGAATACTGACAAAATTGGGGTATAACAATTTGCCCCTCTTTATTAATATTTTCTTGGAAAGTGCTTAGCTCTAGAACTTTCGTAGTAGAAATAGAAATAAAGATAAGATAGACGCTAATTTTGTCCGCTTAAGGGGAAGTGAAAGTTTGAGAGGAGCAAGGAAAGGTTAACACTCGGTGCATTAACCGTAAGTTAAATGAAGCGGTCATCGGGGACCGAAGGAGCGCTTAAGACTCAAGGACCACTCGTGGTCCGAGGGAGCGATAAGGCTCAAGGACCACTTAAGGTCCGGAAGGTCGCCTAGGCCTTAATTGAAGGACCGTCGTGGTCCAAGGAGCGCAACTAGCTACGGTACTAATTAAACGGCCCGAGGGGGCCTTTATGCTCGGCGGCCATGATGGGTCAAGATCGATCCGAATCGATATGTTGACCGTGAAGGACGACACCGTGTCTTAGGCCGACACGACTAGTCCGCGACCACTCGGAGTCGCGAAGGTCCGTCGGGCTCGACCGACGTTGCGACCGGCCCTTAGGGCATCAAGGAGCGAGTGCTCAAGGACCACTCGTCGGGTCCGAGGATCTCGGTGATCTCGTTATATAGTGTGGGATTATGTTTGGATGCCCCTAGTGAGGGTGTGCGCTGAGTGAAACCTTTAATGATGCGGTGCATGGCACATGAGTGTATTGTAAGGTGTTTGATGAATGGTATTTAAGGATGATGCATGAGATGTGGAATGATGCTTTTCTTTCGCTCTTCTTTTTTTTTTTTTTTTTTTTTTTTTTTTTTTTTTTACTTGATCGGTTCTATCAACTCGCGGGATTTCTGGCGTGAGATATGAAATCATCTCGTATATTTGTATCGCGAGATTGACATGCTGGGGCGTGTTGTCATTCATTTGAAGTGACTGTGGGTGCATTTGTTAATTTTTTGTGACTGCTTTTATGAGAGATCATATCTTTTCTGTGATTTTCAAGAATTTCGTAATGATCGTAATGCTTATGATTATGGCACATGTTTCGCAATTCAGTATCATTTACCAAAAAGCATCATTTCAAAATGAGGGAGAATGAAAGAGAATGGAAAGTGTTTGAGATTAATATTGGAAGCCAAGTATGCAGAAGGCACACTGACCGAAAGATTACATCAGTAACCGAATTGAAAGAAACAGAAAAAACTAGAATACTAAGCAGATTTATTGGTGGCTAATGTCCCTTGAGATAACTTTGTCGGATACCCATATTCAAGCCTTTGACCAATCGTCATTCAACTTTCAGAAATGTTGTCTGCCTCAGTATTTTGGTCCAACTTCTTGGCCCTAATTTTTGCCTGGATTGCCCTTTTGGGTTTTCAATCCACCGGGTCGCTCTAACTTTTGCCTAGGCCGCCCTTTCGGGTTTTCGACCTAGCGAGCTCATTCTTGCTTGGCTCATTTTTCTCTTTTTTCATATAATTTCTTTAGGCATAGTATTTCTTGACTGCATCAGAGTTGATTGGGAGATGGAGGTCTTCGCCGTCCATATTTGTGAGAATTAGGGATCCTCCAGAGAATGACTTCTTTACCACGTAAGGCCCTTCGTAGTTAGGGGTCCATTTCCCACGTGAATCTTTTTGGATAGGCAAGATCTTCTTGAGCACCAGGTCCCCCTCTTGAAATTGTCTGGGACGAACCTTTTTATCGTAGGCTCTCTTCATCCTTTGTTGATACAACTGCCCATGACACAATGCAATTAGCCTTTTCTCATCGATGAGGTTCAATCGATCTAGGCGAGCTCGAACCCATTCTCGCCTCTTCTAGTTCTCGTCTCCATCGGCACCGTAGTGAGGTATTTCAACTTCGATGGGTAGCACGCGCCCATCCCATACACTAGTGAGAACGGTGTTGCTCCCCGTGGAAGTGCGATCGAGGTTCGGTACCCATGTAGAGAAAAAAGGAGCATTTCATGCCGTCTTTGAAAGTCACTACCATCTTACGCACGATCTTCTTGATATTCTTATTTGCCGCTCGATCGCCCCATTCATCTTTGGGCAGATGCGGGAGGAGTTATGGTGTTGTATCTTGAAGTCGTCGTGACAACTCTTTCATCATTTTGTTGTTCAAGTTGGTCCCATTATCCGTGATGATTCTATTTGGGAGGCCGTGAACGACAGCATCGATCTCTTTTTATGAACTTGACAACCACTGACCTTGTGACACTTGTATAAGAAGCGCTTCAACCCATTTGGTGAAATAATCGAGCAACAACTAAGATGAAGCGGTGCCCGCTTGATGCTTTAGGCTCAATGGGGCCGATGACATCCATTCCCCACATCGAGAACGGCCAGGAGCCGCGTAACATTCAGAGATGCTGGTGGTACATGGATGTTGTCGGCGTAAACTTGACACTTGTGGCATTTCCTCACATAACTGAAACAGTCTGTTTCCATTGTCGACCAGTAATAGCCAGCCCTCAAGATCTTCCTTGCCATAGTGTGCCCGTTAGAATGAGTTCCGAAGGACCCCTCATGGATATCTTTCATAATTCTTTCGGCTTCTTCTTTTGCTACACATCTGAGGAGGACCATATCATGGTTCCTTTTGTAAAGCACTTCACCATTCAAAAAGAAACCCATTGATAACCTTCTTAGTGTTCTTTTATCATTTTCCGAGGCACCAGGAGGATATTCTCTGTTTGTGATATATTGTTTGATGTCATAATACCAAGGTTTACTGTCGGGTTCTTCTTCGATTGCATGGCAATGATGTGCTGGTAGCTCACGATTTTGTATCTTCAAGAATGTGAGACTTTTGTTATCCATGATATTGAACATTGACGACAAAGTTGCTAAGGCGCTTACCAATTGATTTTCTTCCCGAGGAAATAGTGAAAAGAGATCTCTCAAATTGCTCACCATTTCTAGAATATGATCGCGATAGGGGATTAGTTTGGAATCTCTTGTTTCCCAATCGCCTCTTAGTTGATGGATGACCAAAGCCGAGTCTCCGTGATATATCGAGTCTTTTAACTTTCCACTCGAGGGTCTGCTCGAATGCCTAAAGTACATGCTTCATACTCGATATTGTTGGTGCAATAGAAACTCGATCTAGCCGTGGAATGGTATGAAGCGATTGTCCGGGGAAATTAATACAAAGACTCTACCCGTGCCCCCACATATTTGAAGCACCATCAAATGACATGGTCCACCTTTCATCGTCTGGAGACTTTCCTTCTTCCAACAGGCCATTATATCCTCATCCGGGAAATCACACCGCATTGATTGGTAGTCTTCAATAGGCCGATGTGCAAGTACTCGCCAAATGTACTACCTTTGATTGCTTTCGAGTGACATACAAAAGGTCGTATTCGGACAAGAGCATTTGCCAATGAGCAATTCTCCCCGTGAGTGCGGGCTTTTCAAAGATGTACTTGATTGGGTCCATTTTGGACACCAACCAAGTCGTGTGGCTTAGCATGTATCGCCTTAGTCGACGCGGCAAATTTCTGTGCTAAAGCACAACACGTTTTCTCCAACAATGAGTATCCGGTCTCGCACTCGTGAACTTTTTGCTTAGATAGTAGATAGCATATTCCTTCTTCCCGACTCGTCCTGTTGCCCCAAAGACACAACCCATCGAATTGTCTAGAATCGTTAAATACATGATGAGAGGTCCGCTCGCACAGTGGCATTAAGATTGGCGGGTTCGAGATACCTCTTGATTTTCTCAAAGGCTTTTGACAGCTTGTCATTCCACTTTGCCTCTTGATTCTTGCACAATAGCTTGAAGATTGGCTCACAGTGAATGTTAGCCGATATGAACTCGAAATGTAATTCAATCTTCCGAGGAAACCACGAACCTCCTTCTCGCTTTTAGGTGTCGGCATTTCAAGAATTGCTCGCACTTTGGCCGGATCTACCTCTATTCCTCTTTCGATCGACTATGAATCCTAACAACTTCCCCGATCTTACTCCGAAAGTGCATTTGGTCGATTTAGTCCGAGCTTGAACTTCCTTAGACGCTCAAAGAGTTTGTGCGTGATTAACGATATGCTCTTCATCGCTTTTGGATTTTGCGATCATATCATCCACATAGACTTCTATTTCTTTATGCATCATATCGTGGAATAGTGCTACCATTGCTCGGTATGTGGCACCGCCGTTCTTCAACCCAAATGGCATAACTTTGTAATGTATAAGGTCCCCATAGAGTGATGAAGGTGGTTTTCCATATCTTCGGGGCCATCTTGATCCGATTATATCGGAGTATCCATCCATAAAGGAGAAGAGAGAGTGTTGTCTTTGTACTTATCTACCAAGACATCAATGTGAGGCAGAGGAAGTCATCTTTAGGTCTGGCTCTGCTCAAATCCCTGTAGTCGCACACACATTCGGACCTTCCCATCCTTCTTCTGGATCGGGACAATATTGGCTACCCATTGGGGATATTTGGACACCGCTAGAAATCCCGCATCAAATTGCTTCTTAACTTCATCCCCGATTTTCAATGACATTTTCCGCCATCCTTCTCGCCGTTTCACTGGTGGGCATTCAGCTTCACCGCAATTTATGCTCGACTATGTTGGTGTCTAGTCCAGCATGTCTTTGTATGTCCATGCAAAAATATCGGCATAGTCAAATAAGAGCTTAACCGATTTTTCACGCCAAAGATCCGCATCGTCGTTCCGATCCTAATCTCCTTTCTCGCCCTCATCTGCACTCAAGTTGATTGTTTCAATTGATTCCTCGTGGGTTGAATCACTTTGTCCTCTTGTTCCATCATTCTCATTAACTCGGGGGTTTCCCATCATTTTCAACATCTTCTTCTGGTTTGATTAATGGGATGATCAAAGTTATGATATGGATTACCGACATTGTTATTTTCAAAGACAAAATTTTTAGATCCGCATTAGCGAAAAATTGACTAATGAAAACAGTGGAAGTTAAGAGCGAAACGAATAAATAAGAAACGAAGAAAATTATTGAAGAATTCAAAACGTTATTTTATTGATACTTGATATCGAATAAAACATGCGTTCTTATTGAGTTATCCTAAGGCTCTTGGGCAGAGCGCAGGATTTGCATTACGTAAAAATTACTTTGAATTGAAAACTACAGGAAAATCGACAATCTCCCGCTTCTTCACCTTTCATCTCATGGGCACCGCGCATAAGGTTGACGACACCGCCCTCCGCATTTCTTGGATCATCTTCAATCGCAGCAACTGGTTAGGATTTAGAATTCCTCGCGCTCAATGCTTTGGTTGATATCACAAATGAGCAACTTCTTCACCCCTTGGCTCTCTCGCCTCGAGCCTTGCCATTCTCTTCTCTTTCTTTTCTTTGTAGACTCTATTCTTGTCATTGCGACTGTGCCAAGATCCTATCCCGTGATCCGTTCTTGTTGTCGACAATTGATCGTCTCAATCCCTTGCTCGCCTCTTCCCTAGGCCGCCTCCAACCTTGAATCCATTGGTCGCACATGACCTGGCAACCATCATGGCGCCTTGGACAATCTCGGTTTAGGCATCGGGGTTCCTTCTCCGACAAAGGTGGTGTTGGCGATTTCGTGGCTTGGAAAGCGGTTTCAATGATTCTCACCGCCTCGATGTAGCGGGTGGAGGATGACTTATTGATCGCCAGCCTCCTCTTCGCCAAAAACCACTACTAACTTGCCATTCACAACAAACTTGAGCTTCTGATGTAAAGATGAGGGAACAGCTCCAGCAGAATGGATCCATGGCCTCCCCAGGAGACAGCTATAGGAGGGGAGGATGTCCATGACTTGGAAGACCACTATGAAGAGTTCTGGACCTACCTGTACAGGCAACTCCATCTCTCCAATGACTTCTCTCTTTGACCCGTCAAAGGCTCTAACTAGTGTAGAGCTAGGCTTCATATAGGAACAATCCACATCTAGCCTGTCCATAGTGGACTTAAAGCAGAACATCTGTGGAAGAACCATTGTCGATAAGCACTCGGGCGAGAGCATACTCCCCACATTTCACGGAAATATGTAAGGCCTTGTTGTGCCCTCTTCCTTCCACTGGGATCTCGTCGTCTGTGAAAGTGAGGTAGTTGTTTGCAACAATATTTCCCACTATCCCGCCCACCGGCAAACAAGTGATGTCTTGAGCGACATGTGCCTCGTTGAGTACTTTCATTAGTGCGCACGGTGAGCTTCTTTAATTGAGTAGCAGGATAGCAAAGATATCTTGGCAGAGAGTGTGGTTGGGTTGGTCCACCACTTGGTATTCGCTCCGCCTCATGAGTTTCAAGAATTCACTAGCTTCTTGCTCTGACAACACCTTCTTGCTTGTGTTTCCTCAAGAAACCCTGACTCTTTGTTTTTGCCTTTGCGGACCCTTTCTTCCTCTTCCCTTGACTTTTCCCTACCGAGCTCTTCAGGAGTATAGATGCGCCCACTTCGGGTCATACCGCTAGTCCCCGAGATATTAGTGACATCGTGGTTGCTTGGTAGCCCTTTCACTTGAACTTGAACGTCAGAATTCTGGGACCGCCTTGGTACTTTTGAAAGGGAAAGGCGCCGGCACTTGAATAGTGATGGGCCTTGGCATAGACAGTGCCAATTTTGTGTCAGTTTTGTAGCGGATCTCTAGTGGCTGCTGGATATTGCTTGACTGGAGAGTATACACACCTTCTCCTTCTTCGGGACCCATCCGCACTATGTTCCTCGGTCCAGTAGGTCTTCAAGAACTCGTTTGAATGATTCACAAGATCCAAGCAAGCAAGAGGGTCGGTACACACACTTTTGTTGGTGCATCCCTTCATGATGACTCGAAATGACACAATTGAGCATGTATGGTATCCAAAGGTGTCCCGATGTCTTCCACCTTTTGATCAAGAATTCTCCTCCAACAAAGATTAACAGATGGATTTGCATGCCCCGGTAGAGGATTCGTGGGCCACATTCGACCGTCTTCTTTGAAGTTCAACATCTTGGAGTCGATTAGCTCTTGTACTACATATTTAAACGCTTTGCGCTTTTCGGGTTGAATGACCTATTGCCCCAGCGTGGAATCCACAGCAAATAAGTTAGAATCATAACCTCGGGAAAGGAGGTGGAGTGGTCTCATTGGTCGGGAGTGATTAGGTTATTGTTAATGAGGTGATTCAAGAGGGTGTGTGAGACATGGGTATGGGGTCAAAGTTGATGTGTTTTCTTTCTGGGTAATTTTGGGTTCTGTAATTTTGGTAGGGAGGTGGAGCTTGTTCTGTTTGGGCAGGAAGTTGAAAGGTTGGTGAAGGGGTATTATAGGGGGCTTTTGTGATGGCATTTGTTTCCTTCTTCTTTCTTTTTGGGATATCCAGAGAAAGGCTTTTTCTCGGTTGTAGGTTCCTCGTGGAGCTATGGGCAATCTTTCCATTCTTCATTGCACTTTCTATCCTCTCCCTATGGTAACCATGTCCGAGAAATTAGAAGACACTCCTCCGATCAACTTGTCAAAGTAGGGGGACGGAAGAGTCTCCATGAACATGGCCACCATTTCTTTCTCTAACAGGGGTGGTGCTACCTGTGCAGCTAACCCTCTCCAGCGCTGGGCATATTCCTTGAACGACTCATTGTCTCTTTTGGTCATGTTTCAAGTTGCGTCCGATCAGAGCCATATCAATGTTATACTTATATCGCTCAAAAAAGCGCCACCTAGGTCTTTCCAAAGACCGAATGTGAGTGCGCTCTAGTTGCATATACCACTTGATGTCGCTCTCCAGCTAAGCCGTCCCGGAAGTAGTGGATCAAGTTTATCGCTATGCGCAAACCGAGCCATCTTTCTCGCAAAGACATGATCAGTGACTACGAGGACAAAGTTGCCCTCGATATTTGTCGAAGTCCTAAGACTTTGAATTTATGAGGATGATCACATTGGGAACGAGGCATAAGTCATATGCATCCCCACTCCCACATTGGACCCTTCCACGCCTCTTGACGCGCTCTTCTAGTATTTGCAACTTATCTTTTGCTTGAGGATCTTCGTTTGGTAGCCATGAGAAAGGCCACCGCATTGTGGTAGGGATGAGGAACCGGAACCACGGCATGTATGAGTATGATTCTTGAAGTCGTTCGGGATTTGAGAAAATCCAGGGGCGCGCCAGAGGCCTTGTGTTGAGCTTGTTCTGCCTCATCGGTCACATTGTTTCTCGCTATTTCATCTTGAGCATCAGGCAACAAGCTCGTAAGTATCTCTCTCCATAGACAAAGATTCGCCGTTGGAGGCGTGTAACCCTCGTGGTAAACCCCATCGAGGCCATTGCACACCCCGAGCGTTGGGGTTAGGAGGACGGATACGTTTGTGGCTCGGTCCCGGCGTTTCCGGTGAAACCCCTTCTTCGTCGCTCTTCTTGGCGAGAAGCTCCATCATCTTGGCCATCCGGTCTTTCGTGCCCAAAGATTTTGGTCATCCGCTCCTTCAGCCTTCTCAATCTCATCCTTTAGTGCCCGGTTGTCTTGAATTTCAACCATCTTTTTGCTTGAGAGCGGGTCCAATAACGATGTTGAAGAACCGCTTTGCCTTTTTTTCTCGCTTTTTTTTTTTTTCAAAATGTATGATGTGAGTATGAGTATGCATGAATTGCGAATGTATGATGGAATGTATCGATCGGGAATTGTAAGCCATTGTTTCGACAAATAAAACGCAAACTTGGATCAAAAATAAAAGGAGTTCATTCATTAATAAAACGTGAAAACATAATGTTTGATAATCGACAACTACATTCAAGCTCTTTTCCTTTTCTTTTCATCCGCACACGCGCTTAATTTGGAGCACTTCAATAAGACTCCTACGTAACTTAACAAATTTAACAACTTTAGTGGGAGTGTTTTCTCTAGTCATAATGAGTTCACCGCTTTGTGACGCCTCGAACTTCTCTCGATAGCTTCATTACCCAACCCGCCAAGCATGAGAACCTCTCTTTCCAAAAAGATGTGCAATGATTGTCCAACTTCGTATTCGGACTTAAGGTGAGCAAGGGCATCCTCACCGCTTGCAAAGCAACTCACAATATTCGCGAAACTCTTTGCCTCGGTGGTATCTCTCGAATCTGTTGTTGTAGGTCGCTTGACATTCTTCAAGCCTTCCTAGCACTACTCCTTTAGCCTTCCTTTCAACCCCAAGTTTACTCGTGATTCGCAACTAACTCCTCCAAGTGAGCTTTCATTCTTTCTAGTTGACCTCGCAAGTCTTTCTCACCGCCGGATCTATTCAGTTGTGTTTCAAATGCACAAAGCTTTGTCAATAGCTCTATCTCTATCTTGGTTACGTGCCTTGAGTTCATCATTAGCGCTTTGAGACATTTTTGCACATCGAAGAGTTTTTATTATTGCGCTCGCCAACTCCTTAACATAGTCACGATGCGTTTATCTTTGAGAGCATTCTCTTGCCGCATGTTCCTCTTTTCTTGAAGAGCTCTTTCTAATCGAGCTTGTAATTCAAGCCTTTCTCTTGTTCGATTTTGCCAAGGCGTTCTTGAGTTTCTCAACTTCTTCATTAAGGATAGGAGTAGGTTCGGGAACTTTCGCTCACATGGAAGTGCAGGACGGAAGGGTAGTTTGACCTCTTGGACTCGAGTTGAACCCATCAAGGTAACTTTCCCCACATTAGTTCCTCTTGCGACCCAATTCAAGGCGACCTTTCTTGAGTACTGTCCCATGCACGATCGATTCTTCTCAAAGATACTAAGATCTTCGAACCTCTTTTGTCGAGCAGTACGGCGGCCAAAGATTCTCGTTGGAGGCGGATGCAAAGATCGGATAACCAAGTTGTCTTAAGGCAAGTGCGGGATTGTAATTGATGCAACCCTTAGTTCCTATGAGAGGACATTTGGGAAACCTCACATTGGTAAATAAACTCATTTTTGTGTCTCGAGCAAGGGAACACCATGTTATGTCGCTTTCCCGAGGTTGGTGATGTATTGCTTCCAATGATTTGCTTTTAGCTTCAATGTGATAGTTACTCTTGAAGATGTGAGAGATTAAACCAACGATACAAAGACATGTAGGCAACATATGAGCACACCGCTTTCTTGTCATGGCGATCATGGAGAGCGTAATATATGTCGCAAGGATAATCGAGGTAGGATTCTCGTCCTCGAGTTTTGAAGGCTAGAAAGACGCCAATGGCGGTCAGCAGTCCAACAAAGTCAAGAACATAAGGGAACAAAACTATCCCATAGATAAGGAGTGCTAGGACATCACCGAAGGCAACCCAATCATTTTTACCACCAAAATAGAAGTTACTTCTTCCAAGTATTCTCTAGGTAGACCTTCCATTTTCTCTTTTACCACCACTTCTTTAGCTAAACTTGATGCATTGACTTTGAGGATACCGCCAAACTTTTAACCCAAGAGTTGTTTTCAAAGATACCTGGTAGGGCTTATTGTTCTCAAAGCAGGAATTGCAGAACTGCTCGAACTCTTCCAAGGTTGGAGCCAATCGATAGTCTTGGAAAGTGAAGCACCGGGTTGTAGATCATAGAACCGGGCTAGAGCAGAAGGGCCTCGCTTGCACATTGATTTTTAGGAGACTCGTAATATTCCCATATTTGTTGGAGAAGGAATCACGCCGTCCCGATGGCATCTTGTCGCTTAGGTCAAGCAAGCTTTTTAGGTCCGGGTTGTCTCGATTTTCAACTTCACGCTTTTCTTGATGTTTTGATCCATTTTTTTTTCAAAAGGCTTACAATTCCTCGACAAAGAAATTAAAAACAATGCATGTAAGGAAAAAATGCATGTAATGTGGTATATTTTTTGTATGCATGTGATATATATTTTTCTATTTTTTTATATGATGTAATGTAAAAAAAAAGTGCATGTGTTTTGTGAAAATAACAAATTTGATTTTTCTTGTTTTTTTGATTTTTTTTTGTTTTCTTGTTTGTGAAAAGACGACATGCACTAATGTTTGTTTTGAATGCAAGGGTGTTAAGCTCCTTTGTGAACCTAGGAGGTATCTTATGGAAATGGGTCTAAGGCTTTCTTTACAAAGTTGAACCTCACAAGGATGGTTCTAAAGGATCCTACACATGGTTCCTAGAGCCAAGGACCCCAACCAAGAACATCGACTTTCGACAATAGGCAAGCTATTAGAAGGGATAGCATCCTCAAAAGGAATCAAACTCTAGGTGAGATTTTCGTGACCACCCAACGAGACGCACGCCCCGCAGCCATCACTACGCAATCTCGCTTCTAACTTAGGTTTATGCTCGAGTCCGGCACAGGACTTTTCTCACGTGTGTGAAGTGTAGAAGTGCAAAGTGTGTGTAGGAGCAAAATAAACCCAAAGTCGCAAAACAAAACAAACATACATACAAAAATATCGCTCACTACCCTAAGGTTTACATAGACAAATAATACAATTATTGCAAAAAGTAAATAAATAGATGAATAAATAAAAGGGTAAAATCGAATTTAATCCTAAATTAATTAAACTAGGTTTTGACTCTCTTAAAAGGGAAAGTCCCCAGTGAAGTCGCCAGCTGTAGCGACCGAAAAATCCGGGAAAGGATTCTTGAAATGGTTCTTTAGGAAGCCGCCACCAAATTTTAGTTTAAGGGCAAATTTGGAAAATCCTTTAAGTTTTAGATAAGGCGTTGTTAGGGTTCGGGAGTCGTTATGTGTGGGGAAGGTATTAGCACCCCACGACATCCTATTGTCTAATTAATTTAGGATTTATTTAATTGTTACCCCTTTACTTGTAAAGAAAATGACTTATTTAGATTTTTGTTTTTTATGCTTGACGAGGGTTGAGTCTCGCTCCTACGTACCTCCAGATGCAATGGAGGAATCAAAGCTACGTAGTTCTTCCTGAAAAAGTTTGTGGGTTGGTGTTTTTTAATGTAGGGATCCTAGGATTCCTTGAACTGCATGTACTCATCGATTCCTAGGACGACAAGCTAACCAGTTTGTACAACCGACTTAGCCCCCTACTTTTGAAAATAATTTTAGGGTTTTCGAAAGAAAGTGGTTTGGTATGAGGTGGGTTCGTTTTAGAACAGGTATTCTAGAACTCCTGAACTGTACAGCTCATTAGTTCTAGAACGTTGACTAACCCGACTGTACAGCCGACTTAATCCCCTATTTTTTTGGAAAATGGTTTATTCGTATTTGTCAAGTTTTTGTAGGTTACCGAATCAGCATGTACTCATTGGCCCTAAAATAATGACTAACCTTGGTTGTACAACCGACTTAGCCGCTTTTTTTTTTTAGAGAAATAATTTATTTGTTAGGTTTGTAGGTTACCGAACTGCATGTACTCATTGGTCCCTAAATGATGACTAACTTGGTTGTTGTACAACCGATTTAGCCGCTTATTTAATTTTTGCGATAAAAATTATTTATATTTTTGTTGGGAAAAGAGGAAAAACTAAATAGGGGTGAACCTATTAAAGTGGGGTTTTATTATTATTCGCGGGGGGGTGGATAATAAGTGGTGTGAAAAGGAAAGCCCGGTTCAGATCTCGGAAGCCCAGAATGCTAAACCGGGCTTAAATTGGGGAGGTATACGCGTGAAATACAGGGGTGTTATTAACATTACGAGTAAAACAAATTAAAAACAAAATAAAAATAAAAGGGTGCAAGATATAACCCCGAGACCTAAAACGAAAACCCTAAACTGATTATTATTCCCTTCACTCCCATCCCAGCCAGCGCAAGCAAGAGAGAGAGGAACCAAAGCGAAAATTTCGCGGTTGTTCAGTGGAAGTGAGAGAGAGGTTTACGGTCTTTGGGTTCATGGGAGGGAGAGAGTTTACTGGCGTGGATCTGTCGCCGCTTTTAATGGAGGAGAGAGAGCGACAGTGAAAGGGAAGGAGATGGTTTCGGTTTTGGGTTGCGTGGTGGTGGTGGTGGTGACGATGGAGACAAAGTGGTGCTGCGCGCTCGACTTTGGGTGAGGTTCGCTTTCCTCCTGCTTCTCCCTTCTTTCAGTTCCTCTGCTTTTCTATTTTCCGTTTTTGTGTTTCCGATCCAGATCTAACGTTTTTTTTTTGCTCATAGGTTCGGGTTTTGGTGGTGATGCGTTTGAAGGAAACTTCGATCCGGACAAGATTGAGGTCATCGGGTCGGTTTGCAGGCGAAGCCACGAGCCACGGAGAAGACGACCGAGAGCGTCGCCGAGGTGATTTTTTTATTTATTTTTGTTTCGTTTGATTTTTAAGCGCTTTCTCCGTCCGGTTCTCTCTTCTACCCCTTTATCATCTTCTATCACATTTTTTTTTAGAGTTGTTCAAATGAAAAACAAGGTCGATCCTAAGTTACGATTTTTTGGAAAAGACATACCATTAGTTCTATATTGATTTCGTTTTTCTTTGCTTAAGAATGGATCTTCATTGTCCTCGCTTTTATTGCTCACAGAGAAACCATCAAACGCATATAAACAATGATATCACAAAGATATTGACTCATGGATCAGTTCAACAAAAAACCTAGATCATGTGTTTAAGGATAAAACGAACCAACCCGATCTTAACTGCTTTTGAAAGAAAGGAAAACGAGATCCAAGTTGTCGCTTGCTTGATCGATGTTGTTATTGTGGCTATGTTGTTGTTCTTTGTTGGTTTTTTCTTGATCGCTACTATCGCGCTCACTTCTTTTTTTTTTGACTGCTCAGATCTAAGCAACTCTGTTTAGGTGATTAGGGTTTCAGTTTAAAACCCTAATCTTTTTTGATGATTTTTCTTTTCTCGAAATTCGTGTCCTTTGACTGTGGTCTGATCCTATTTTTATACTAAAATTTCTAGGTTTAGCATTTAATTCTGTTCCTTGGGCTTTGACTAATTTTGACCTTCCTTGGTTTTTTCAGATCTGCAGAATTTCAACTAGCAGTTGGAGAGTAGCTGAGAAAATTCTATTTGCACCTTTTGTATTTTTTTTGTATTTTTCCTATTATTTTCGGATTCCCCTTTTTTGTATTTTTAGTATTATGATTTTTTGTATTTTTGGACTCTTTGGACTTTTAAGTGCTTTTAATTTCTAAATTAAACTAAATACTATTTTTTGACATTTTTTTTGGACTGTTACGGTATTTCTAAATTAAATAGAATTTTTTGACACTTTGAACTAGTAAGTGCTTAAATAAATTAAATAAGCAAAGTGGGACTAAAATAGTAATAATAAAAAAACTAAATATAACGACGAGAACGGACCGGATTTGACAACCGCACTAAGACTAGACCAAAAATATAAGAAAATGGGCGCGTAAAAAGAAATGACTCGGAATCGCATGCTTAGGTCTGAATTTAAGCCAACTTTGAGAAAAATGAATTTGGGTCAACCTATATACGTACGACTAAACTCGAATACAGATATTAAATCAAAAACGCATTTAAAAGATCGATCATTCGCGGCGTTTCCAATTTAAAACGGTATTTCGAGTTAGTTTGAACGGTGATAGGAATCGCTTGAGTTGGTAACCGAGAATCTCCCAACAATTCTCGTGAATAATGTGACTCAAACACGCCCTTACTAAAATAAATGACTAAAACAAAAGGAATACGGACAAAATTGGGGTATAACAACTGTCACCTCGTTTCATTGGACCCTATCAAATCTTGGAGAGAGTTGGGAAGGTGGCATACCGAATTGCACCGCCACCTAATCACAAATTTGCACGATGTGTTCCATGTATCTCGGTGAGGAAGTATGTTCTGATCTGGCCCCATGTCATTCAAATGGATGATGTGCAAGTGAGAGACGACCTCTTTGTGGAGACAATGCCAATCAGAATTGAAGACCAAGAAGTAAAGACTCTTAGAGGAAAAGAAATCAAGTTAGTGAAGGTGGTTTGGGTAGGAGCTGCTGGTGAGCATGCTACTTGGGAACTAGAGAGCAAGATGAAGGAGGCCTATTCCGAGCTGTTTGATCAAGGTAAGATTCCGTGGACGTAATCTCCTAAGTAGGGGAGAGTTGTAACACCCCAAATAATTCAATTAATTAACTTAGTTGAGTTATTAAGGGTTTACAACATTTTAATTTTTAAGTCAAATAATTTATTAAGAGAGTGTTAAACATGTGTTACCCTTAGTAAAGTGTCTAAGTAGGAGAGGGTGTGGGAAGTGGAAGCCCACGGCCTAAACAAGGCCAAGGCCCATTTAAGTCCCTTTAGGACACATTAAATGGTGCCTTCGAAGGGAACATTCCCATTGAGTTCAAAAATTTAGTTAAGTTACCAAATTGAGAAGTAGAGAGAGAGGTGAGACCGAAGAGAGAAGGAGGAGAAAAACGAGCATGGAGAGTTCAAGAGGAGAGGAGAATTGTTGCTGTAGTTACTTGGAGAGTGAAGGATTCTCATTCTTCTCAAGTCATTAAGGTTAGGGGGTCTTCTAAGACTTGTAATGTTTTGTGTTGTTTGCATTTTGGTGTGAGTGGTTTCTGAATCACCTTGCATGCATGTTTTATGTGTTGATCTTAACATGTTTTGCTGTGTTCTTGCCTTTTGATGTGATTTGTGGTGAGGAACGACGGTGGATCAACTTGGAAAGAGAGAGGAGTGTAACACTCTCTCTGTTCTGAGTGGTATGAAGAGGGAGCAGTGCATGGTGAGCTGAAAATGAGCTTGCATGTAGAGTTAGGGAAAGGATCGGAGAAGTAGAGTGAGTATACGAGTGTGAGTGAGTGTGGTGAGCTAAAAATGAGCTTGCATGTTGAGTCTAACTTAAGAAAACAAAGTAAAGGAGTGAAATGGGAGTTAAGCGCCTTATTTACGCGCGTAAAACCGAAGTGTTCTTCAACTAGAGTGAGAGAAACCGAGTTGAGGGAAGTCAACGTCTAGCTGTGTCTTAGTTGAGGGTCTATTGGTGAATATGAGGGTGAGTATGTGTCTAAATACCATAAGCGAAGGGTAAGGACGCCTAAAACGAAGTGTAGGTGTTTCGCCTTAAGATTACCGAGCTGTAGAGATAGTGAACCGATGTCCTTAGGCCGAGGTAGCGTCACCGAGGTGAAACGCCCAAGTGCCTAAGTATAGGTGAGCTGAACCAGGGAACACTAAGGAGTGAATTCCCATGACTTAGGTGATTTTGTTGTAAGGTAGTGCTTAACTGTGAGCACGTTACCGAGTTGAGGGTTGAGTGTGTTTAGCCAAGGTACACCCATAGTGTGCCGAGGTGATGTCGAGGGGTTTAGCCGAGGTACACATATAGTGTGCCGATGTGATGATTTAGGCGCCAATGTTGTTTACCGCATTGTGGAACGCCACTGTGAGTGCCATTTAGCACCAATATGTATAAGTGTTGGAGCGATTAAGTCCATTTTGGTCCTTAGGGGACAAGTTGGTTCCTAAGTGTAGTTGTGGACCTCGGTGTGACACTTAGTCCACTGTGAGTGCCGAGGTGACTAAGAGGTGCCGAGTTGACTGAGAGGTCGGTTGTAGGTCCTAGGGTGATTCTACCGGTGTTGTAGGGTCGACCTTAGCACTGAGATAATGTCTAAGTGGTGTAGACGTCATGTGAGCGACGGAGTGTAACGACGGAGTAGAACGACGGTGAACGACGGTGAACGACGGTGTAAACTTTCACATACGCTATGATTTGATTTGTGTGTGATTGTATTTGTCATGAGTCCCATGTTCATGTGCATATAACGACGGAGGAGGTCTCGGCCTCGGATATGGTAAGACTTCGGTCTCCATATCAAAATAACGACGGAGTTAACGACGGAGAATGCCGACGGGCTAAATAACGACGGTGGAGGTACCTCATTGCATAAGGCCCTATGGTTGGGTTGCATTTCATGCATACATGACATGATTCAATATGTTTGAGCTGATTGATGATGTGTGTGATTGTTTTTGAGCTATCGGTGAGTGGCTTTGTTAGCTGAACCGAGGTGCTTTTAGTGCCATTTCTAACCTTATGTTTTATTCACATTGTATTACTTGTGTTAAGAGACTCACCCTATTTGCTTTTGTTGCTCGCTCGTGGCAACTTGCAGTGCACGCATGAGTGATGGTAGGCCTAGCTCAAGTTGGTCGTGGTCCGCTCCGGTCATGTAACTTTGGGTTGGGGCCGAGTAGTCTATTTTGTGTTGTTTATTTGAACTTGTGTATATTTTGATAGATAGTCCTTGAACCGAAAACTATCATTATTTTGTAACTATTACCATGTAATATGACCTTGATGTGTACTGGCCGAGGTGCCTTATATGATGGGCTGAGACCCTTTTGCCGTGGTGATGCGTATGATAATATGCCTGTATGGTACTGTGAAACTATTTTGAACTTAATTGAATTCTGTTTTCATTTTAATCACTAAATGTAGCACTCCTTTGAGTGGATTTTTGAAAACTCTGATTTGAATTTTAGTAGACCGATTGATTAGAATAAGGGGGTGTTACAGTAAATGACTAGAATCCTAAACCCATCCCCTAGGTGCTACGTATCAGAGCAGACCGACTCGGGGAAGTGAAGGAACTAGGCCTTCACTCATGGCTACCTGTGGTAAACAACAACAGAAAGGGTGAGTCTCGAACTATATAATAAAAACTATAATAATCACAACCATCACACTCAGTTCATTATCATTTATAAGAATGGATGCAATGTAATGCAAAGATGCATGTGGTACCATCATCACCAGACCGCAGCCTCATCATTATTCATTATACACCACGACCGCAGCCGAAATAAAACACCAGACCGCAACCTTTACAATATATCGTCGCGACCGCAGCCGAATGTATGCATGTGACTCATGAACACACACATCATCGGGTTTCATTTATACACGCATCGCGACCTTTCATATCGTTTATCATTTATACATCAATCCGACCAACTCTCATCTCATGGTCAATTTCACTTTGGCCCCCATGGCCCATGCCCCCATGGCATCATCATTAGTCCATTATTCACTAACTCAACCCAATCAGGTCCCAAGGACTAATCACGACTGGAGGACTAAACCTCCCACAGGGATTTAAAACACCCTTTAGGACCAAAACAGTCACCTAGGGACCAAACTGTCACCTAGGGATCAAAACAATACACACTTGGGCACAAGGCAGCCCCAGGCGCCATTTCCCCCACAATCTGGCGCCACCACATGCAACACAAACACCAGCGCGTAAACTTCAAGCAATTTGGCGCCCGTGGCAACACAAACGACCATGGCGCCACTTTTCTAGCAATCTGCGCGCCCCGGGCAAAGACAAATCCTAGACACAAACTAAGACACAAACGAGAGACACGCTCTCGGACACAAGCTACTGTCTAGGCGCCTGGCAAAGCTCTTGTTTGGCGCCCGCACTTGGCACAACACACACAAAGACATGCAAAAGAAAACCACTCGAGCCAAAATGTTTAAAATTGAATTTCTAAGAAAGCACGCAAAAGATGGCACGGTAAAATTTGCTCGTAACACCAAGTTTCACTCAACAACCCCTAGCGCACACATATGGCGCCCAAAGAAATGCCCTCTAGAACATCTCTCAAATGACACAAGCAAAACTAAAACTACTCGAGCCAAAATGTTTAAAATTGAATTTGGGCAGGCTACTGCAAAAGATGGCACGGTAAAATGTGCTCAGAACACCAAGTTTCACTCAACCACCCCCTAGGCGCACACATATGGCGCCGCCAAGAAATGCCCTCTAGAACATCTCTCAAATGACACAAGCAAAACTAAAACTACTCGAGCCAAAATGTTTAAAATTGAATTTGGGCAGGCTACTGCAAAAGATGGCACGGTAAAATATGTTCAGAACACCACGTATCCCTCCAACCACCTCATATGTGCACGTGAACAAAGGCACCGGCGCCGATTCCCAAAGAACTTGGCGCCCGTGACAAAGAACACGCCCACCGAGCCATCAAGCATAGCGGTGACACAGGCGCCATTCTAGGCACCCTGGGGCAGCATTTGGCGCCCCTGTCACTGGCACACACACACCCAACACGCAGCAAAGGCATTGGGCACCATTTTCCAAAGAATGTGGCGCCTGGCGTAACCCACTGCACAAAAACACATTCCAAAGACTGAACAAAGTGTCCATGGCGCCATTTCCCCAGCAATGTGGAGCCCTGGCAGAGACAACCCAGCACCACACATATTTCTGCGCGTGAACAGTACACAGGGCGCCAAATCCCTAGCACATTGGCGCCCCATGACCCAAAAACCTCCAATTCTCAAATTCTTTCGATTCAACTCATCATGTACTACTCAAATACAATTTATAATCATGCCAACACATTCAATTTCTTATCATAGCACTCAATCATGCATCAAAGCCCAATCAAGAACATAAAATCCCAATTTAAAGCCCTAAATCGATTTTCCTACTCAATTCAATTCAATCCATCAAAATCAAACATACAATCATCAAATTCAATCTCAATTAACAACACTAGAGACTCTATAATCGACCTACACCCTATTATACTCTCTATTATAGAGTGAGACTCCCCTTACCTTGAATAACCGGAAACGGAGCTCTCTCTACGGAATCACCAACAGAACCACAGCAACTGAGCTCCTCTCTTCCTTCTTCTTACTGAAACAACAGGTCACTAAGATCCCGACGTAAACTTCACCGAAATGAGTGAAAGACTAGTGCTTCTCGAAGGTTTCAACGCGTAGAATCCGAATACGATATCCGTTTCTCCAACCGAAGACCGTGGTGGTCGGAATGTGTGAAGAACCGTCCGCCCAGATTTAGAATACGCGACAAACGGTGCTTCTTTTGATTAAACGGAGGTTGGAAACGGATTCAGGAGGAAATTTCGAGTTGGAATGTGAAGTTTTGGATCTAGCCATGGTCTATGGGTAGAAAACGAAATGCAAGAAAGAATGAGGAAGGGTTTTCCCGCTATTAGCATCAGACGCGGCGTGAGGAAGAAGATGATGGTCCTGGTCGGCCGCATAAAGGTCGTGGGCCGTGAGATAAGCGGGGGTGCACTTAGGAAAGGAAGGGGTGTATGCAAGTAAAAATAACCAAAAACCCATTTTAAACACTTTTAAATCCCAATATCACTATAACTATTATTTTAACACGTCAATAGCCCAAAATAATTTCTAAAGAGATAATATCTCAAACACTAATATTTAATAGAAATAAAATTAACATATAATATTATTAGTCATATATTACCAATAGCATATAAAAAATACCATATTTTTATTTCTAATATTTTTCCACAATCTAATCCCCAATAATTTATTAAATAAATATCCAATAATCTTTGGGGCGTTACAACTCTCCCCCACTTAGAATGTTTCGTCCTCGAAACTTACCGACCAAAACTAAACAACCTCCCACTCACAACTACAGCCATCTAGACAACTAATGCTATCTACTCTGCTGATTATCATTTCATTGATTACCGGCGGCGAGTGATTGGGCGGTCGTCCCTCCTACTTCTTCAGCCAGGTAACTCAAGAAATAATAACCAGACTCATTCATACAAACCTAACTCAAGAGATGACTACGCCATCCCCATCGGACTCAACAGGCTAATAAACAACAACAAGAAAAATACAATAGTACCAAATCCAAGCGAAGCAACAGTCACGCAACCCGACATAGAACCAGTTAATATGGAGCAACTATAAACTCACTACTAAAAATAAAATATCAAGAAGGCAGAAGTCACGCAAGCACAACAACCACGTTACACATAAGTCGTTCAAATCCAAGGAGTACATTAACGCAGAGGATATTGTTATAATAACCGTTTTGAACAATTTCAAAGATTACATACGTAGGGATTCTAACCACATATATTAATTATTGATTCCTGTAAAAGTGCACTATATAGCATTGAAATTCTGATTCTTCAAAACACAGTCACATAATACAACTCCCACACAACTTAAACAACATAGAAAAGTGGCTTACACAGCACAAGTTCTTTTCTCTTCCTTTTTTATACGCAAAAGAAGATGAAATTTATAAAAACAATTGAAGACAGTCGAAAGTGAGAATATTGTGGTTAGAAAGCATCAAGGCAAACAACACTGGCTACAAAATACAAGAGTTTTACAGGTGACAAAAGAAAATAATTGAATGGTTTGTCTGTGGTCAATTTGTAAAATATTCCCTTGAACAAATTTCAAACGTAAATTCGCATCAGGTCTTTCAGTCTATTAAACTGCAAGGCAACTCGCTAAAGGAAAATACTTGACAAAACAATAATTTTCTCAACTATGTCATGCTAGTACTAACTCACATCTCAAGTCCGGAAATCAGGTTGTAACGCACATCATATAAATATACACATGTTATAACAAAGGATTATTTCCAAGACTTGGTATTAATTAAAATAAATATATGGGGTACAATGTGAACACTTAATAATAAAAACTAGTTCAATATAAGTTTACACACACAAAGCACAACAGACCCTCAACACAATTGGTTAGTCCCACCAATTGTGTTGAGGGTCTTGGCCTAATATAACTAAAATATCGAATAATCAATCTACTCTATAAACAACTAGAAGTCAAGGTCTTGGCCTAATATGTTCAAAATAACATTTGTAACGCCCCAAAATAATTGAGTAGTTATTTAACTAAATTACTTAGGTATTTCTTTAGAATAGATATAATAAGATAATAGGAGGATGTTTAATGAACTAAGTAAGTGGTATTTTATAGTGTTATGGAGTAGTGTTTATTGATTAAATAGAGGAGGTGTTTAATTAATTGAGGGGGGTTGCAAATAGAGGCCCAACCCATTGGGCCCAATTGTTGGTTGGATTAAATGAAAGAAATGAAAAGAAGAAAGGAAAAGAAAGAAGTGAACCGAGAGAGAGATGCAGCGGAATCAGAGAGAGAGAGTGAGGGGCTGGAAACCCAGGGGGGAGAAAGGAAAGGAAGAGGAGAAGAATTGGAGAGATCTTCTCCATTTGAGCTCAAGGTAAGTGGGTTTTAGATACATTTCTTCTCCATTTTTCCTCCTCTATCTATTGATGTGAATTTCAATCCCTAATTTCTTCTTGTTCTCATTTTGCCATTAATGGGGTTTTAAGCTCAAAGATGGAATTGGTGGTTGTTTTGGTGATTGTTGAGTTGTGAGTGGAGGGAAGCTTGTTTCTTCATTTCTTGAGGTAAGGGAGCTATCTAATGCCTATAATATAGTATATGATGAATGTTGTGTGAAAATGAGATTTTGGGAAGATGATGAATAGTGATTAACACTATATTTTGATTTTGATGTGTTTAGAATGATTTATGAGTATGAGTGATCATTTGAGTGTGTGTGAATTGAATTGAGGGTATGTTGTTTAGAGAAAATGAAAAATGAGCAAGTGGGTGCTCTAGGTATAAATGACTTAATTGGAATTATTTTGGGTGGAAAGGGTATTTGGAGGTGAGGTTAATTGGTGGAATGTGTCGTGATAAAATGTTGTGGAATCAATCTTGGTGTGGCTTATGCCTTATGTGTTGTGTGTTATGGTGTGATTTGTGATTAAGTGGTGTATTAATCAATTGATGAAATACGGTGTGGAATTGTTGAGTTGTTGTCCGTGTGTGTGGGTGAGGCGTGGCACGATGATGCCTTGTGCTCACATAGGAGTGCGCGCTTGGGAGTGTGTTGCGATGCAGGTGTTGGTGCGTTGACTGTTGCGTACTTATTATTTGGCGTTGGCGCGGGCACGATGTTGCCTTGGTGCCCACGTATGGGCGCGCCTTATGTTTTGCTGTCTGGACTGGTTATGCAGGTGAATAGTTTACTTTGGGATGTCCGTATTTGAGGAGGAGACTCTGCCGGATTTTTGTTAGAATTTGGATAAGCATCCGTCAAGATGTAAGTATGTATTTGAATTGTAAGTGAGTCGAGTTTTAGGCGTTGTTGCTTAAATGGGTGTGCTTGTGTGTGGCATGTGGATAGGAGTGTGATACGTGCGTGTATGGGTATTGAAGTGTTGATGAAGTGTTGTTGACATGGTGCAGTTTAAGTGATGGAAGGTATTATGGGCTTTGAAATAGGTTCAAGTGAATCGGTGTAGTAGAGGTAGCGTGAGTCGATTGTAGTGCGATGATCAATGAGACGAGGTAAGATGGAGGTTAAGCACGTAAATACGTAAAAGGTTGAACGTAGGCAATCGAAGTGTAGAGATGATTAAGCTTAAGGAAGTGGAAGTGGTAGTATAATGATGCGTAAGTGATTAAGTGTTGAATACTAAGAGTAATGGATTGTAAGCAGAGGTGTAGGCGTCGACTTATAGCTACCGAGGTATAGGAATGTATACCAAGGTGAAATAGCCAAGTGTAAGTGTACGGATATCTAAGTATAGCCGCCTAAGTGTAGTAGGCGGGGTGAAGTGTGGTGCTTAGGTGTGAATGCCTAAGTGTAGTAGTTGGAGTGTGGTATACACAAGCCTAAGTGTAGTTGTTGTAGTGAATGTAGGTCGAGGTAGTGTCGTCAAGGTGTGGTGTATGTAGGGTGCGGTGTAGAGGTCGAGGTGTAGTCCCTAGTTGATGAGGTGGGCCTGGTAGTGATAGTTTAGTTCACTACGTTCAGTGGGTGGTGTGCCGAGGTGTCCAATTAGTGTGCCGAGGTGTTGTTAGCGCCGGTGCGCAGGGGGGTTGTTAGCGCGACTATGAGTGTGGTTGGACGCTATGTATGTTCAAGAGGTCGAGTGATGAAGTCCGTGTGGTCCCTAAGTGATGGTTCGGTCCTTAGGTGATGATTTAGTCCTTAAGTGACGTTGTGGTCTCCGGAGTGGCTGTGTAGTCCACGATGATGGTGTTGAGGTGACAGAGGGGTCGGTTGTTTAGCGGTAGAGCTATGTTGTGGTGTAGTGACGTTAGCCTTAGTGCTATGGATGATGTCTAGGTGAACTAGACACTAGTGTTCTTGATGAGTTTTGATGCATGATTGAGTGATATAACGTGCAATTGAATGTGTTGATATTGTTATACAATGTATTTGAGTAGTATATGATGATTAGAATTGAGAGGGTTTGTGAATTGGGGGTTTTTGGGTCATGGGGCGCCAAGGTGCTAGGGATTTGGCGCCCTGTGCACTGTAGCAGGGAGTTTTTGGTGTTGTGTTGCTGTGCAGGGCGCCAATTTCCTAGAGAAATGGCGCCTGTGTCACTGTAGCAGTGACTGTGCGTGCGTGTTGCTGTCCTGGGCGCCACATTGCTGAGAAAATGGCGCCTGGGTTACTGTTCATGTGCTAGAATTGGGTTTGTGTGCAGGGTGTTGCTGCCAGGGCGCCAAGTTGCTGGGGAAATGGCGCCCAGTGCACTGTTTGAGTGCTGTGAGTGTGTGTTTGCTGTCTGGGCGCCAGAATGTGGGTATTTTGGGGCCCGGGGAGTGAAACTTGTATTTCTGGGCACATTTTTCGTACAAATTTTGTATTCACCGCCCAAATTCAATTTTAAGTGTTTTGGCTCGAGTGGTTTTCTGCAGTTGCAGTGTTAATTTGAAAATGTCCGGTGGGGTTGTTTTTGTGTGCGTAAATGGGGTGGGTTGAGGGAAACTCACATTTCTCAACATATTTTATTGTGCCAAATTTTGTATTCACACGCCCAAATTCAATTTTAAGTGTTTTGGCTCGAGTGGTTTCTCGAGTATGTGTGTTATTTTAAAAATGTCTCGGGAGGGTGTATTTGTGTGGGTAAAGGGGGTGGTTTGGGTGAAACTTACTTTTCGGGCATATTTCACCGTGCCATATTTTGCATTTACACGCCAAAAACATTTTTAAACATTTTGGCTCGGGTGGTTTTTGGTTTGAAAGTGTTGGGTGTCTTGGGAGTCGGTAGGGGCGCTAAACTTGTCGCCAGGCGCCTAGTCTGGCGCTCGTGTTCGAGGCGTATGCGAATCGTGGTTCGAGTTTGTGTCTCAGGTCTGTGTTGCCCGGAGGGCGCCAGATTGCTAGAAAAGTGGCGCCAGTGGGTCGTGTTGCCACGGGGCGCCAAAATGCCGAGTTTTTGGCGCCTAGTCTTCGTGTTGCTTCAGGGGGCGCCAGAATGTGGGGAAAATGGCGCCTAGTGCTGCCAAGTGCCTAAGAGTGTGCTGTTTTGGTCCCTAGGTGACAGTTGGGTCCCTAGATGATTGTTTTGGTCCTAAATGGTGGTTTAGGTCCTTGAGTGAGGTTGAGTCCTCTAGATGAGATTAGTCCTTGGGACTTAATGAGGTTGAGAGTGTATAATGAGATGACTGAGAATGCCATGGGGCATTAAGCCGGAGGGCCAAGCCATGAGGGCTATAAAATGATATTAATACTGAGGTAAGAGTTAATGTGTGTATTGAGTTGTTGAGAATGTGTTTGTGTGGTTACATGGAGTCTCATGCATACATTTGGCTGCGGTCGTAGAGCTTATAAAATGAATTGTGAAGCCTGAGGGCGGCCGGAGGGCCAGAGTCATGAGGACTCCATTATTGATGAGAATGTCGGAGGGCAATATTGAGAACGCCGGAGGGCAAATGGTACCACATGCATGATTACATTGCATACATTCTCATGAGTGCATGAATGTTATTGAGTGATTATTGGTGTGTTTGATGTTGCTATGAACTGTGATTGTATATATTGCGTATTATCACTTTTATTATATAGTTCGAGACTCACCCTTTCTGTTGTTGTTTACCACAGGTAGTCACAAGTGAGGGCTTTCTACCTTCACTACTCCCCGAGTCGATGCGCGCTCGATACGTAGCACCTGGGGTTGGGGTTTTAGAGGCTGTTATTGCTTTGTTTTGCTCATCGTTGAGCTTTCATATATGATTCTCTATGTATTACTTGAGATGTAACTCGATTTCATTGCATGTTATGAGATTGTTTATCACGTGATTTATGGTGTTACGTATTTTGATTATGTTTATGAGATGAATTAACTGTTGAGTGTTTTAAGAGAGAAGTGTGACGCTCCATTTAATGAAGAAATGATTTTTATATACTCTGATTTTTAATTCAAATTACCGGGTAGAAATGGGGTGTTACAGCATAAACAATAGTTAGGACTAAAAGACTCTACGACCGGACAACTTGGTCGGACAGACCGAACTTTTGCTCTGATACCACTAATGTAACACCCCATTTTCTACCCGGCATTTTATAATAAAATCAGAGTTACAAAAATTTAATTCCAAAATAGAGTGCTACACTCAATACAGCACCAACAGTAACAATTAAAGCATAAACAATTTATTTCTACACTTTAATACGCAACACCAGCTCAAGGATGGAATTTCTCGTCACTTTAATAAATATTTCCACGCACCATAATTAATAACCATTACGCAGCGGAAAACAGAAATCTTAGTCTCAAATGGACAACAATAATCTCAAATACAACGTGGTAATATCAATAACATAGTTCAATAGTCAATAAAGGGTAAATGACTAGAATCCTAAACCCATCCCCTAGGTGCTACGTATCAGAGCAGACCGACTCGGGGAAGTGAAGGAACTAGGCCTTCACTCATGGCTACCTGTGGTAAACAACAACAGAAAGGGTGAGTCTCAAACTATATAATAAAAACTATAATAAGCAGTATATCAGATACATAGAAGTCAATCAATCACAACCATCACACTCAGTTCATTATCATTTATAAGAATGGATGCAATGTAATGCAAAGATGCAAAAAGAAAACCACTCGAGCCAAAATGTTTAAAATTGAATTTCGGCAGGCTACTGCAAAAGATGGCACGGTAAAATGTGCTCAGAACACCAAGTTTCACTCAACCACCCCCTAGGCGCACACATATGGCGCCCCAGCAAATGCCCTCTAGAACATCTCTCAAATGACACATGCAAAACTAAAACTACTCGAGCCAAAATGTTTAAAATTGAATTTGGGCAGGCTACTGCAAAAGATGGCACGGTAAAATGTGCTCAGAACACCAAGTTTCACTCAACCACTGATAAAGCATATTTATATGAGTTATTTATACCTCTAATCATTAAATTAAGTAAGTTCTCAAGTAATAATAGTATAGTATTTATTGCATTTCTGTTAATATTAGGAAAGGAAGGGCTAAACACTGCTTTGCTATGAAATTGGCATATTTAGTGCCCTTGTGAACGTTTTGATGTATTTTGTGAGTAATGCAGTGTTTGGCGTTATAGAGTCTAACGCTATAGCGTCTAGAAGGTAGATCAGCTGAGCATCTAAAGTAAAAGTGCATTTTTGGCGCCAAGCTCATTAATCCAAGCTCCATATCTTGTGTCCACTGTACTTGCTGACATGCCCAGATTTTATTGGATCTTTGTGGACTACTTGGAATCGCATGAGTGAAGAATAGTGGAGTTGGTGAAAAGCAAACATCAACTTTATTGACTTTTGAGAAGACATGCAACACATGCTAGGGGACTACATCATCTTCCTTCTCCCTTTCCCTTAGAGTAACCGAGAGTTAGAGAGAGTTTTTAGAGAGAGATAGAACTTGATGTTTTTTCTCCTCCATTAAAACACTTGAAGCTTTTGGATTTTATTTTCTCTTCTTTTGTAATTTTCTCTGTTTTTCTCATGGTGTTAAGCTGATGATGTACCATCTTTGCGTGGATGATTAGGAGACTTCAAGATTGTATCTTTTGCACTTGTAATTTCCTTCTTACCTACGGTAATGCAAGTATGTTTATTTGTGTTATTTTGATGATGCTCAACATGAGCTAAGCTCCTTGAGTTGGGTTGCTAGAACTTGTAATGAACCTTTAATATTACGTATATAATTTCTCATGTGTTGCGTTTTAATCCTTGTGTTATAATTCTTCCCAACTTGTTTTATATTTGGCCACGTAAAACAAGTATTTCGTGATTCGCACATGAACCATGGAACGATTTCAAGGATTAATATAAACGATAAGGTTGATTAAAGACATTTAACCAATTTTTGCTTCCTCTAGACATAGAAGTTGCAATAGTTTATAAAGCTTAAGTCGTGGGATCTTGATTATACAGGGTGAACTTATTTAGAACCTAGACATAGGCATCTTATAATGAAACCACGGCGTTAGTGACCTGAAAGGCACAAAACATTTACAATAATACGCTTAACGCTATAGCGTGTGACGTTATAGCGTCTTATTTCGGGAACTTACTTAGTGAAAGCAATCCAACTTATTTCTCTTGAATCTTAATTACTTTTTAGCTTGTTACCTTAACCACTCTCTGTTTAATCGAACTTTGCTACTCAATTACTTGTTACTTGTTCCTCTAAGTGTAATTCCTTTTAAACTCTAAAATTAATACCAACTCGTGGAGACGAACTTTACTTATCATTATATTACTTGTTGCGATTGTGTACACTTGCACATCACCTTTTCGCACAACAAGTTTTTAGCGCCGCGTTCTTAGGTGTAACATCCTGCATCGCTTCGAATCGCCGATCGCCTCACGAACCAACACGAGTCTTTTCAGCATGCTTTGTCCTCACTTGCATGCTTTCTGGGAAACTTCCCAGTAGGTCACCCATCCCACTACTACTCCAAGTCAAGCACGCTTAACTATGGAGTTCTTATGGGGTGGACTCCCGAAAAGAAGATGCATCTTGTTGGTATAGGTAGTCCAAATCAATTCTTTTAAGTCTTCCTTCAACTGCATAAATCCCATACCGCATGTACCCTCGGGATCCCTCTCATTCCGGTGCGTATTCGGTTCATTCACGCGCCTTCGCTGAAGCCGCCAGAGTCGCTCTTTGCCATGCCACCTTTTTGGGCACCGACGATCACTCCGCCCTCCTCTCACCCGGATGTCACATGCCCACCGGCTTTCCGCTTGGTTCGTCCTCGAACCACACCGCATCGAGAGAGGTCCACGCGCTCGATACCATTTGTAACATCCTGCATCGCTTCGTAAGCGCCGCGCCCCACGAACCAACACGAGTCTTTTCAAAGATGCTTTGTCCTCACTTGCATGCTTTCTGGGAAACTTCCCAGGAGGTCACCCATCCCACTACTACTCCAAGTCAAGCACGCTTAACTATGGAGTTCTTATGGGGTGGACTCCCGAAAAGAAGATGCATCTTGTTGGTATAGGTAGTCCAAATCAATTCTTTTAAGTCTTCCTTCAACTGTACAGTCCCATACCTGCACAACCTCAGGATCCCTCTCATTCCGGTGCGTATTCGGTTGAAGCTGCCAGGAGTCGCTCTTTGCCATGCCACCTTTTTGGGCACCGACGATCACTCCCGCGCCTCCTCTCACCGGATGTCACATGCTAATGTAGCACCCCATTTCTACCCGGTAATTTAAATCAAAAATCAGAGTATACAAAAATCTTTTCTGATCATCTTCTAGTTTAGTGTGTTATAAAATAGTGAACTGATTGACTATGGGATTACTCGGGTAATCGATACTACTTGCAATGTGTATTGACCTCCTTTGCAGCAAGGCTCTCGATGATGCCCTTGTAAATACACCAAATAAAGAAATTACGACCTTAGTGGCGAACCACAATTTAGCCATAGTCATTCAAAGACACTAATAGTATAACATAAATCATTTTCACTAATGGAGTGTTACGCTCTCTCTCAAAAACTCAACAATCGATTCGAAACATGCATAGATACATAACACCATACAACACGTGGGGTAAAATCTCAGTCAAGCAAATGGAAACAAACTACATCTCAAAGTAATACTCAAGAATCTCAAAACAAATACATATAAGGCTCAACATGGAGCAAAACAAGCAATAACAGTCTAAACCCCAACCCCTAGGTGCTACGTATCGTGAGCGCAGGCCGACTCGGGAGTAGTGAAGGTAGAAAGCCCTCACTCCCGACTACCGTGGTAAATAACAACGTAAAGGGTGAGTCTCGAACTATATAATAAAAGTGATAATAAGCAATATATAATCATAGTTTACAAAGATACTCAAACACACCAACCATCAATCAACAATATTCATGCTCTAATGGGAATGTATGCAATGTCGATGATGCATGTGGTACCATTTGCCACCGGCATTCTCATCAATAATGGAGTCCTCATGACTCGGCCCTCCCACGCCCTCAGCTTCACAATCTTTTCATAAGGCCCCGGCCGCCTCGAAGCTTCACAAATCATTTTATAAACTCTACGACCACGACCAATGTATGCATGAGACTCCATGTACATCACAAACACCATTTCAAACAAATTTCAATACACCCATTAACTCTTACCTCGGTGTTAATCTCATTTTATAGCCCTCCCGGCTTGGCCTCCTCCGCCCATGCCCCCATGGCATGCTCAATCACCTCATTATCAACTCTCAACACCATTAAGTCCCACCGGACTATTCTCCTCTAGAGTACTCAACCTCACCCGGGGACCTAAACCACCATTTAGGACCAACACAATCATCTAGGGACCAAAGCTGTCACCTAGGGACCAAAACAAAGACCCTCTTAGGCACTTGGCAAAGACTAGGCGCCATTTTCCCCACATCGGCGCGCCCGGTGCAACACAAAGACTAGGCGCCGAAACTTCAAGATTTTGGCGCCCGTGGCAACACAACCATCGGGCGCCACTTTTCTAGCAATCGCGCCCCTGGGCAACATGCACTAGACACAACTCGCATACGATTTGGACACAATCTCGCACACGAGCGCAGACTAGGCGCCTGGCAAAGACGATTTAGCGCCCCTGCGACCACTCACCCCACACTTTCAAACCAAAAACCACCCGAGCCAAAATGTTTAAAAATGAATTGGGGGGAGTAAATACAAAATTTGGCATGATGAAATATGCCTAGAAAAGTAAGTTTCACTCCCGGGCCCCAAAACACACACAAAACAAGCCCCACCAGGACATTTTCAAAATAACACCTGCAACTGAAAAACTACTCGAGCCAAAACACTTAAAATTGAAAGTTGGGTGTGAATACAAAATTTGGTACGAGAAAATATGTTCGTAAATATAAGTTTCACTCCTGTGGCCCCAAAACACACACAAAACAAGCCCCACCGACATTTTCAAAATAACACTGCAACTGTAAAACTACTCGAGCCAAAACACTTAAAATTGAAAGTTGGCGGTGAATACAAAATTTGGCACGAGAAAATATGTTCGAGAAATATAAGTTTCACTCCCGTGGCCCCCCAAACACACGCATTCTGGCGCCCCAGACAAAGAACTCACTCACCCGATCCATCGCTAAAGTGACACATGCGCCATTCTCGGGCACCCCTGGGCGCATTTGGCGCCCCTCACATCGCACACACGCACTCAACACACAACAAAGGCATTGTGGCGCCATTTTCCCAAAGAACTTAGCGCCTGGCAGAACACACACCGCACAGAACACATTCCAAAGACATGAAGCGAGGCATGTGGCGCCATTTTCCCAAAGAATGTGGCGCCACTGGCAAAAGAGCATTCCGCACAAACTCTCAATTCACTGTGAGCGAGTAATGTGGCGCTGAATCCTAGCATCTTGGCGCCCCAAACCCCAAAATTCCAATTTTCCCAAAATCTTCCAAATCAATTCACTCAATAATTCTTCTAACACTCCTAATCTCAGAATCAAACAACCAATTGCATGCTCAAATCATCAATCACATCAAAATCACGAAATTAAGCACATAAACCCTAACACTAAGCCCTAAATCGATTTCTCATGCAATTTCATCAAATTCACCCAATCAAATTCAATCAATCAATCAATTAACACCAAATAGAGATCCTATGACTCCTATACAACCTATTATATCCTCTATTATAGAGTGAGACTCCCTTACCTCAAATTAACCGTAGAGAAGAACCGAACTGAGTCACGAACAAAACCATCGCAACAATCCAAGCCTTCAAGTCACGAAATTGCTTTTCTCCTCCTCTTCTCCCTAGGGTTTTGCGTAGTGAGCTTCTTTTCTCTCCTCCTCTCTTTCGTTTTCTTTCTCTTGCACAAATGAGAGAAAATTCCACTTTTGGGTATATGTATATTGGGCCAAGCGCACCTTGGGCCCTTTTACACCCCTTCTCCATTTCTTCCACCATCCCCTTCAATTAAAATAAATTACTAAATTATAAACACCATATTATAATTTAATATAATTAAAAATTAGTGTAACACCTAAACAATTTAATCAATTTCTTAATTAAATTATTTGGGGTGTTACAACTCTCCCCCACTTAGGAGATTTCGTCCTCGAAATTCATACCTGAGTCAAATAACTCTGGATAGGACTCCGCGATCTTGCTTTCCCGGCTCCCAAGTCATACTCTCACCAAAGCGGCTCCCAACCACACTACCTTGACCAAGGCAATGTCTTTCCCTCTCAACGCCTTCACTTCTCTATCATCAATCCTCACTGGCATAGTCTCCACAGTGAGGTTCTCACGTACCTCCACATCATCCATGTTAATCACATGAGACGGTGCGGAATATACTTAGAAGGCGTGACACGTGAAAAACATCGTGCAAGTTCGAAAGATTAGGCGGCAAGGCCACCCTATAAGCAACCTTTCCAACTCTCTCAGTGATTTGGTACGGTCCAATAAACCTTGGAGTTAACTTCTTTGCCTTGAGCACGCCCAACACGGTCATAGGCGTGACCTCGTGAACACATGCTCACCACCAAACTCCAAGTCCTTCCTCCTCTTATCATGATAACTTTTCTCGCCGACTACGAGACTCTTTCATCTTCTCTCTCCGATCATTTTCACTTTCTCAGTAGTCTCCTAACCAACTCTGGTCCAAGAACAACACTCGCGGACTCATGCCAACACAAAGGAGTTACGCACCTCCGCCCATACTGATTGCCTCAAAAGGAGCCATCCCGATGCTCGAATGATAGTTGTTATTATCGTGAACTCAATCGCTGGAAGATGCGTATCCCACGCACCTCCTCGCTCTAGCACACAAGCTCTCAAAAGATCCTCCAAAGATCGGATGGTTACGTAACACCCCATTTCTACCGGTAATTTAAATCAAAAATCGAGTGTACAAAAATCTTTTCTCGATCATTTTCTAGTTTAGTGTGTTATAAAATAGTGGACTGGGTGACTATGGGATTACTCGTGTAATCGATACTACTTGCACATGCATTGGCCACTTTTGCAAGGCTCTCCGATGATGCCTCGTAAATACACCAAATAAAGAAATTCTAGCCTTAGTGGCGAACCACGTTTAGCCATAGTCATTCAAAGACACTAATAGTATAACATAAAGTAATACTCAATGAAATGGAGCGTCCACAACTCTTTCTCTTAAACCAAAAACCAGATACGTAACACCGTAAGATAACTCATAGAAATATAGTTTCACATACTGCAATGGAAAACAATCAATGTCTCAACAAAGATAATCCAAAGAATATCAAAACAAATACATAAAGGCTCAACAAGGAGCAAACAGTAACAACAGCCTAAACCCCGACCCCAGGTGCTACGTGATCGAGCGAGGCACCGACTCGGGAGTAGTGAAGGTGGGAAGCCCTCACTCCCGACTACACGTGGTAAATGCCAACAGAAAGGGTGAGTCTCGAACTATATAATAAAGGTGATAATAAGCAATATATAAGCATAGTGTACAAAGACTCAAACACACCAATCATTAATCAATAATATTCATGCACTAATGAGAATGTATGCAATGTCATCATGCATGTGGTACCATTGGCCCACCGCCGCCTCGAGCTTCACAATCATCATACAAGGCCCCTACGCCCGCAGCTTCATAATCACTTTATAAGGCCCCCGCCGCAGCAGCTTCATAATCACTTTATAAGGCCCCGGCCGCCGAGCTTCACAAATCATATTATAAACACTACGATATGCACCCAATGTATGCATGAGACTCCATGTACATCACAACATCATTTCAAACAATTCAATACACCCAATTCCTCTTACCTCGGTGTCAATCTCATTTTATAGCCCTCCGGCTTGGCCCACCGCCCATGCCCCCATGGCATGCTCAATCACCTCATTATAAACCCTTAACACCATTATGTCCCACCTGACTATTCTCCTCAGGGTACTCACCTTACTCGGGGACCTAAACCACCATTTAGGACCAAAACAATCATCTAGGGACCGAATCTGTCACCTAGGGACCAAAATAAAGACTCTCTTAGGCACTTGGCAAAGCACCAATTATTAATCATCACCACCTCAATTATTAATCTAAATCACACCTAAGGACCTTCTCTTCACTTAGGGACCATTTTGACACACCAAAATGAATTTAAGAACTTAGGAATTCAACAAAGACAAGGTTTTGGAAAATCCTCACCGGAGGCGCACACACCGGGCGCTGCTAGAAGAAGAGAGGCGCGCAAGAAGCGCGCGCGGTAGTCGCTCTAACTCTCAAAGTTTCGTCCTCCCGTGAGAGGTGTGCGCACGAGGTTACGCTGCAGGACGCTGCGCGCAAGATGGCGCGCAGTCTTGATCAAGCCTTGGCTTTCTTGCGCGTAAGTTTGCGCCAAGACGCGCAAGATGGCGCGCAAAGACACCATTTCGACACAGCAAAGACACGATTGGCGCCCGTTGACCCCACTCACCCAAAGACCTTCAAACAAAAACCACCCGAGCCAAAATGTTTAAAAATGAATTTGGGCGAGTAAACACAAAATTTGGCATGATGAAATATGCCTAGAAAAGTAAGTTTCACTCCCTGCTCCAAAACACACCCTAAAACGAGCCTACAGGGACATTTTCAAAAATACACCGCAATCAGAAAACCACTCGAGCCAAAATGTTTAAAATTGAAAGTTGGCGTGTGAATACAAAAGTTGGCACGAGAAAATATGTTTAGAAATACAAGTTCCACTCCCTGCCCCAAAACACACACAAAACAAGCCCCACCGGACATTTTCAAAATAACACACCGCAACAGAAAACCACTTGAGCCAAAACACTTAAAATTGAAAGTTGGCGTGTGAATACAAAATTTGGCACGAGAAAATGTGCCCTAAACACAAGTTTCACTCCCGGCCCCAAAACACCCACATTCTCGCGCCAGACAAGAACATCGCATCAGTAGCCTCATCTCATAAATGCACTGTGGCGCTGAATCCTAGCCCTTTGGCGCCCTACACCTCAAAAATCCTCAATTCTCAATTTCTTCCAATTCTAACCACCATATATCATTCCAATCCACTCTATAATCATTTTAACATGTTCAATTTCACATTTCAAACATCAATTCACACCAAAACACGAAATCAAGCACATAAACCCTAACATTAAGCCCTAAATCAATTTCTCATGCAATTTCATCAAATTCACTCAATCAAATTCAATCAATCATTCAATTATCAACAAATAGGGACACTATAACTCCTATACAACCTATTATACCCTCTATTATAGAGTGAGACTCCCTTACCTTAGGTTATTCACGAAAATGGAAGATTTCCACAAGTCACCTACAAAACCCCAACAATCCACGCAATTCAACACTTCTCCTCTCCTTCTCACGATCACACCTAGGGCTTGGTTCACGGTTCTCTCTCTCCTTCCTCTTCTCCCTAGCGCCGATTTCCCTTCTCCTTTCTCCCTTCTTTCGTTTTCTTTCTTTCTTTTCTCAATTGGTGCGAATTGCACCAACCCTAGGAGCCTAAGTCATTGGGCTTGGGCTCTTGGGTCGATACTTACCACCCTAATTATTGATACTTCTCCCTTTTCTTTTTAATTAAAACACCATCCTATTGTTTTATTATAACAACTCCATGAAACACCTAAGTAATTTAATTTAATAACTACTTAATTATTTTGGGGCGTTACAACTCTCCCCACTTAGAACATTTTAGCCTCGAAAATCTAGTCAAACCCCAAACACTACCAAATCTCTTCTTCATCTCTAACCGCCCTCCTCCTCCAAAATCTATCGCATACTTGGCGTGCAGACTAAACACCCTCCCACTCACAAACTACAACCACCTAGACAACTAGTACATTCCACATTGTCGATCATTATTTCCTCGATTCACCGTGCAGAAGTGATTGGGCGGCCGTCCCTCCTACTTATTCACCAGTAACTCCGAGAAATAATAACCGCACTCGTCACCTCCAAAACCCACCGACTTACTACGACAATTAATCATGGACATGGTTATGCTCTAACCAGATTCATACCCGAGATTACATCTAACCTATTCAACGGCAGCAAGTAAGATTCACCACAAGGTCCCCGTCGAAGATCGACAAGGGACACCGAGAACACAACACACACAACCACATATCCCGACCACAATCATAGTGCGGTCAAAACATCAAATGCGCACTGTTCTCACAAATCACACAGGCTAGGTAGCTCATCACAATGATATCAAAACATAGTCATACATCACATATTATAAAGAAGATAGTGACAAGAATACACACATGGTTTACCCGCACATTTAGTTATTCGAATCCAAATAATTCTTTATACTTTTAAATTCGTCAATAGTAATCATTTCTTATTCAAATAGTATAGCATCAAAATATTAACATAAGGTTAATTACTAACTCTAATCCCATTGCATTCCTTTTTAATGTGGCATACAATATTTCTGCACACAAAATGTTACACTACTTGTTGGCTCTTTTACTCATTCCTCAAGGCAACGGCATTATTTTATATTCATAATTCAAATTTGAGACACGACAAACACACCAAAACAATTCAATTTAAACGATCTCTACAAAAATAATAATATTTAATCACACATGAAGACCATACCAAAGATGTCATAGGGTACTCAATTAACGTCATTAACTTGGGAGTTCCATAAAAGCAAATGTGTAAGAACAATATCTACAATGATACCAACATGCATTCTATCCTTAACATGCATTCCATATTTAGCTCATTAACCCACACAACACAATTGGTACAATCTGCGAAATAATCTAATAGGAATTCGTTTATTAAAAATAAGTTTGATACCAATATTGTATCCAATCGTAAAATTTGTTTATTAGGGGTTCACAAACAATCTCATAACTCAGTTCATTTTCAACTTACAAAACCACGTAACACAATTAAGGAAGTAACAACCAAAATCGGACAATAAAATCGGGTTGTAGACAATTAGAGTTCACAATTAGTTTAAGCATGCATTTATTCTAGTCACCTCTACAGTCATATTTCCTAAATTTCAATGAAACATAATCCCACTAATCAAACACTAAACATTTACATTTATTTAAACATGTGAAAAGAGGAGTAACTAGACTCGAATAGATTACAAAGGCAAAGAGAAACGGACTCCAAACACTTAACACCAAGCAGTCATACTCGAGAAGGAAATCAAAGTGTTCAAGTGTGCAACATCAAGAGTGTGGAACAATTCTTTACTATCATCTAATTGAAAACTAGAAGGATACACTGTCATAGGACCTATACACTTCACAACTTCAATAGAATTAGAAATACCACCCAAAAATGAGAGCCAACGGAAAAATCCTTTCATAAAACCAATTTTCAAATGTAACGAACTCACCGTCAATCCAACATGGTCAAATGATGATACCTATAGGTTTTTGGTTCCATGGAATAACAAGCTAATAAGGAGCCTATCCATTTTATGACGCATAGCTCAAAGCAGCTCAAAAATCTTTTTCTTTGGGTTAATAAAGAAGTAAGTGAGACGCATTCTACCTAGCTTCGTAGAAGGGAAGATAAAATACTTAACACTACAATTTTGATCAATTACCCATTGTCAAATAAAATTAAAACACGAGTACAAACATCGTTTTAATTTCAAGAACTCGACACTTCAAGTTATTCAGAAAACAGCACGTTAGATTGTAGAAAAACAACACATTCTTATTTTGAAGCCAGAACAGCCACTTTACGCACAATTAGAATTTGGCGCCTATACACCCGTGGGGATGCATAGGTTACATGCTTTCAAAACATTAATTTCCTTTCAAAACGTCTCAACCCATTGCGTTATCACTTAGTCTTAGAACCTCACATTTATTTTTGGAAGACATCACGTTTAGTTTAGAGAAACATCTCGTTTTCAGGCTTAGAAAACATCACCTTTAAAGAGTGGAAAACATCACAATTTAATCGTAGAAAGCATCTCGTCTTAAGTTATATGACATCCCTTTTTGTTTTTGAAAACATCGCATTTTAACTCGCATACAACTTCAAAACAACACCCTTACAACATAAAGACAAACCCTCCTACTCTAAAAAAACAAGACAAAGAACTTTGAACAATATAATACAAAGACACTAGTCACTTTAAAAAAATTAGAACAAATGACTTGAAACATCACAAATAGCACACCATTTATTTTAAATAGAATTGTAACCTTGATTTCTTTGAAAGCATCAAATCCAGCTTATCAACTCTATGAACCATTATCAATTCATTCGATTCAATTTAATCATCACTTTATATTTCGAGAAAATACACTCTTTTCTTTTAGAAAATACTACATTTCAAATGGGAAACATCACATCAAAATTGAATAGAACGGTATTTTAATTATAAGTAAACAATGAAACAGAGTGGAAAACAAAGACCTCTTTCAAAGATAAAAATAGCGCTTCATTTTTGTAAAACTACCGTATAATTATTTTTAAAAAAATTGCAAAGCACTCATACCTCAATTAAAACGGCAGACAAAGACTCCTAACTTATAAAAACAAGACTCCATCTTCACAAAACCGCACTACACTTATTTCATAAAACAACAACTCATTCTATAAAAATAAACCGTAATACAAAGAACTCATTTGGTTGGCAAACAAATGACATTTTAAATTGACAAAACAAATGCATTTTTATTCTTTTCAAAACAAAGAATAAAGATACAATTTTTAGTCACTACACATAGCATCCTCTCAATTTATTTTCAATTTCGTTTATCATCTAAACACACAATTCAATCACCACATACAACTCAACATTCAATTAAGGCTAGAACATCCCGCGATCGTATCTCAATTCAATTTCAAGGTTCATACGACAAGAAGATTTTGAACAAAACAACAGAGACATGGTTCACGATCGGGGAAAACAAGATAAAGACACACACATTACCAAGCAGGTATCTCCCCACTGGTTCTCTTACCATAAGCAGTCTCCAGTCACTCTTTTACCTGCAGGAACATCACTACCACACAACCATTGGTTAGAACTAGACGGCAAGAAGACTCGATCGCCGACTGACACGACGACTCGACAACTTGGTCGGAAGGACCGACCATTGCTCTGATACCACTAATGTAACACCCCATTTCTACCCGGTAATTTAAATCAAAAATCGAGTGTACAAAAATCTTTTCGATCATTTTCTAGTTTAGTGTGTTATAAAATAGTGGATCTGGCCGACTATGGGATTACTCTGTAATCGATACTACTTGCAACAGCATTGGCCACTTTTGCAAGGCTCTCGAGTGATGCCCTCGTAAATACACCGTGAAAGAAATTCTAGCCTTAGTGGCGAACCACGCTTTAGCCATAGTCATTCAAAGACACTAATAGTATAACATAAAGTAATACTCAATGAAATGGAGCGTCACAACTCTTTCTCTTAAACCAAAAACCAGACACGTAACACCGTAAGATAACTCATAGAAATATAGTTTCACATCTTTGCAATGGAAAACAATCAATGTCTCAACAAAGATAATCCAAAGAATATCAAAACAAATACATAAAGGCTCAACAAGGAGCAAACAGTAACAACAGCGGTCTAAACCCCAGACCCCAGGTGCTACGTATCGAGCGCATCGACTCGGGGAGTAGTGAAGGTGGGAAGCCCTCACTCCCGACTACACCGTGGTAAATGCCAACAGAAAGGGTGAGTCTCGAACTATATAATAAAGGTGATAATAAGCAATATATAAGCATAGTGTACAGCACTCAAACACACCAATCATTAATCAATAATATTCATGCACTAATGAGAATGTATGCAATGTCATCATGCATGTGGTACCATTGGCCCACCGGCCGCCCTCAGGCTTCACAATCATCATACAAGGCCCCCCGGCCGCCCGCAGGCTTCATAATCACTTTATAAGGCCCCCCGGCCGCCCGCAGGCTTCATAATCACTTTATAAGGCCCCCCGGCCGCCCGCAGGCTTCACAAATCATATTATAAACACTACGACCGCAGCCAATGTATGCATGAGACTCCATGTACATCACAACATCATTTCAAACAATTCAATACACCCAATTCCTCTTACCTCGGTGTCAATCTCATTTTATAGCCCTCCTGGCTTGGCCCACCGGCCCATGCCCCCCATGGCATGCTCAATCACCTCATTATAAACCCTTAACACCATTATGTCCCACCGGACTATTCTCCTCAGGGTACTCGGCCTTACTCGGGGACCTAAACCACCATTTAGGACCAAAACAATCATCTAGGGACCGAATCACTGTCACCTAGGGACCAAAATAAAGACTCTCTTAGGCACTTGGCAGCACCAATTATTAATCATCACCACCTCAATTATTAATCTAAATCACACCTAAGGACCTTCTCTTCACTTAGGGACCATTTTGACACACCAAAATGAATTTAAGAACTTAGGAATTCAACAAAGACAAGGTTTTGGAAAATCCTCACCGAGGCGCGCACACCGGCGCGTTGCAGAAGAGAGCGCAAGAAGAAGCGCGCGGGTAGTCGCTTCTAACTCTCAAAGTTTCGTCCTCCCGTGAGAGGTGTGCGCGCACGAGGTTACGCTGCAGGACGCTTGCGCAAGATGATGGCGCGATCTTGATCAAGCCTTGGCTTTTTCTTGCGCGTAAGTTTGCGCGCGCCAAGACGCGCAAGATGGCGCGCAAAGACACCATTTCCGAACCACACAGCAAAGATGGTTAGCGCCCCTCGTTGACCAGCTCACCCAAAGACCTTCAAAACAAAAACCACCCGAGCCAAAATGTTTAAAAATGAATTTGGGCGAGTAAACACAAAATTTGCACGATGAAATATGCCTAGAAAAGTAAGTTTCACTCCCAGGGCTCCAAAACACACCCAAAACGAATCTCTAGGGACATTTTCAAAAATACACTGCAATCGAAAACCACTGAGCCAAAATGTTTAAAATTGAAAGTTCAAGCAGTGAATACAAAAAGTTGTACGAGAAAATATGTTTAGAAATACAAGTTCCACTCCCGGGCCCCAAAACACACACAAAACAAGCCCCACCGGACATTTTCAAAATAACACCGCAACTGAAAACCACTTGAGCCAAAACACTTAAAATTGAAAGTTCAAGTGTGAATACAAAATTTGCACGAGAAAATGTGCCCGTAAACACAAGTTTCACTCCCGGGCCCCAAAACACCCACATTCTCGCGCCAGACAAGAACACCGCATCTTTGTAGCTCATCACTAAATGGCATGTGGCGCTGCATCCTAGCCCTTGGCGCCCTACACCTCAAAAATCCTCAATTCTCAATTTCTTCCAATTCTAACCACCATATATCATTCCAATCCACTCTATAATCATTTTAACATGTTCAATTTCACATTTCAAACATCAATTCACACCAAAACACGAAATCAAGCACATAAACCCTAACATTAAGCCCTAAATCAATTTCTCATGCAATTTCATCAAATTCACTCAATCAAATTCAATCAATCATTCAATTATCAACAAATAGGACACTATAACTCCTATACAACCTATTATACCCTCTATTATAGAGTGAGACTCCCTTACCTTAGGTTATTCACGAAAATGGAAGATTTCCACAAGTCACCTACAAAACCCCAACAATCCACGCAATTCAACACTTCTCCTCTCCTTCTCACGATCACACCTAGGGCTTGGTTCACTCTCTCTCTCCTTCCTCTCTCTCCCTAGCTAGCCGATTTCCCTTCTCCTTTCTCCCTTCTTTCGTTTTCTTTCTTTCTTTTCTCAATTGTGTGAATTGCACCAACCCTAGGAGCCTAAGTCATTGGGCTTGGGCTCTGGGTCGATACTTACCACCCGGAATTATTGATACTTCTCCCTTTTCTTTTAATTAAAACACCATCCTATTGTTTTATTATAACAACTCCATGAAACACCTAAGTAATTTAATTTAATAACTACTTAATTATTTTGGGGCGTTACAGGTTCTCTCTGTCTGACCATCAGTCTGAGGATGGTAAGCTGAACTCAACCTCAGCTTGGACCCCAAAGCCTCCCGCAAGCTTCCCCAAAACTCGATGTAAACCGCGGGTCTCTATCCGACACAATACTCTTGGAACCCCATGAAGCTTCACAATCACCTGAATGTAAATCCTAGCCAACTTTGACACAGGAAAGGTGATGTTGATAGGAATAAAGTGAGCAGACTTGGTCAACCTATCCACAATCACCCAAATAGTGTCGGACCTCTCTCACGAGATTTGGCAATCCGGGCCACAAAATCCATGGAAATCTTTGTCCCACTTCCATTCCGGAATCTCCAAAGGTTGCATCAACCCGCGCAGCTTCGGTGCTCAATCTTTGACTTCCGGCAAGTCAAACATGCATATACAAACCGCGCAACATCCTCTTCATACTGAGCCACCAAAGCAGTTTCTTCAGATCATGGTACATCTTAGTAGCACTTTGGATGAATGCTCAACTTACTCCTATGACTCTCCTCAAGTATCATCTTCTTCAACTCAAGATCATCCGGAACACGATTTTGTCCCCGAATCTCAAAACACCCGGGAATCCAACTCAGTAATCCCCTCTCGCACTTGCTCACCCGCAACCAAAGAAGTCTACCAACTTCACATCTAGTCTCTGGCGTCTCGATACTAACCAAGAATTCGTTCCCAATTCTCAAGATCCCCAACTCGACACTGGGTGTCACCTCCTCACGAACCAAACTCAAGTCACGGAATTGCTCAATCAATTCCAATTCCTCACCATCATAATGACATATGCAAAGTCTTCCGACTCAAAGCATCACCACGACATTAGCTTTGCTTGGGGTGATAGTTCAAGCCGAAATCATAGTCCTTCAACAACTCTAACCAACGCCTGTCTCATATTCGGCTCTTCGTCAAACAAGTACTTGGACTCTTGTGATCACCGAACACTTCGAATCTAGTACCATAGAGATAGTGCCTCCAAATTTTCAACACAAACACAATCGCAGCCCAACTCTAAGTCATGAGTGGGATAGTTCTTCTCATGGGTCCTCAACCGTCGGGACGCATAAGCAACCACCTTCCCATCCTCGCATCAATACACCTCCCAAACCCATCTTGGAAGCATCACAAGATACACAACAAATGGTTGCTCGCACAGCAACACTAACACCGAGACGTGGTCAACCTCCTCTTTAGCTCTTGGAAGCTCTCTTCACACTTTGCATCCCACACAAATGCCTTTCCTTACAAAGTCAATCGAGTCAATGGAAGGGCTAGCTTAGAGAACCCTTCAATGAACCTCCTGTAATAAACCACCAACCCCAAGAAACTCCCGATCTCGGCCGCAGACTTTGGGCTCTCCCACCGCAACACTTGCATCAACCTTGGTTGGATCCACGGCCTATACCATCACGTAAATAATATGACCCAAGAAGCTCACCTCATGCAAAGCGTAACTCACACTTCGACAACTTGGCATACAACTTCCTCTCTTTCAAGACCTCTAGCACAAACCTCAAGTGCTCGTGATGCTCTTCCTCGATTTTGAGTACACCAAAATATCATCAATGAAGACCACCACAAACCGATCCAGATAGCTATGGAAAATTCGGTTCATGTACTCCATAAACACCCCCGGTGCATTTGTGACACCAAACGGCATTACAGAGTACTCATAATGCACATACCTTGTTTCGAATCTTTGTCTTACGGATATCCTCATCCTTCACCTTAACTGGTGATACCCGGACCTCAAGTCAATCTTGCTAAACACTTTAGCACCCACCGGTGATCCATTAGATCATCTATCCTCGGGAGAGGATACTTATTCTTGATAGTCACTTTATTCAAGTATGTCAGAGTCCACGCCATGCACGCATACTCCCATCCTTCTTCTTTACCAACAAAACCGAGCTCCCATGGTGATACACTAGGCCTCACAAACTTCTTCTCAAGAAGCCCTCTAATCGCTTCTTCAATTCAACCAACTCTGAAGTCGACATCCCAGTGACGGTGCCATAGACACGTGCCTAGTACTGTGCACAAGCTCAATCCCGAACTCAACTTCCTCTCTGGGGCACACTAGGAATCTCATCCGGAAACACTTCAGTGGAACTCACACACCACTGTAACCCATCAACCACGCTCTGTTTCTCGCAGAGACATAGACGCCATAAAAGCAAACAACCGACCACCCTCTTTCATTACCTGCGCAATTGCTCGCCAGACAACAGAGAGCGCACTCTTCCTCTCGGGAAGGAGAAAACTAATAGACTTATCGAGCAGGTTGATGTGCACTTGGTTATCTACTAACCACCCATGCCCGAGAATCACATCTAACCCACCCAAAGGCAACCAAATCGATCAACGTAAAAAATCTCGCAGAAGACCGACAGAGGACACCTAGCACACATCAGAGAAGTAGTTATCAACCCTTAGCCGTTGGAGTGTCGATAACCATCCCCTCTCCATAGTAGACAATACTAAATTTAACTTTTCAGCACAAACAGATGCAATAAAAGAGTGCGTAGCACCCGTGTCAACAATAGCAACTAAAGGTGTACCAGAGATGAAACATGTACCTCGGATATCATTAGGTCCCTCTGAACCTGCCAATGCAAACACCCTCCCAGTAGATCTTTCCTTCTTAGGCTTGGGACACTTGAAGCTAATGTGACCGGCTTCACCACCACGGCTTGAAACATACTGACTTCCTTGCGATCACACTCGGATGCCATGTGACCACTCTTTCCACACCTAAAACATCTCTTCACTTCCATCTTACAATACCAAAGCTCTTGTGACTGGCTTGTCACACTTGAAACACACAATATCGGATGGGCGTCTCCCACTTGGCTTCTTGCCCTCATGGTGCCTCCTCCACCTCAGCAGACTGTTTCCACCATTATACTTGTTACCACCCGAATACCTTTGCTTTCCCTTGTCGCAGACGCCTCATAAGGCTTACCCTGTTATGAAATTTCCCCTCCGGGTCTCTCATGACCCTAGAGCGGGCATTGTTGTCTTCCTCATAAATCCTCGCGAAGAATCTACCGGATCGCCAAATACTCTAATTTTCTCGATACCCTACATACCGCTTGATATCGGCTCTCACCCATTCTCAAACTTAATGCATTTTGAGAATTCAAATTTCACTTCTCAAGATAGTGTGGATAGAACTTGGCCAACTCGTGAACTTGGCAAAGATATTCGATATGATCATACTTCCTGCCTGATTCCAAGGAATTCCGGCTCTTTCTTACCTCTCACGTCCTCCGGAAATACTTTCTCAAGAATTCCTTCGAACACAAACCTCAAGTGATCTCTTCCCGTGCAAAGACCCAATCTCTCACCGGTCTCTAGCCACCACCATCGCCTCTTCAGATAAAGTATGAGTACTGCACTCGACTTTACGCTCATCATCAGTGCACCCAATCACCCCCAAGATCCTCTCAATCTCCTTCACCAAGTCAAGGCACCATCCGGTTGTACCTCCCCCTCGAAGGTAGGGGGTCTCTCTCCGAACGCCGCTGCATCATGCGGGTCTCATTATTACGCTGGGTACCACGATCTGCGCTTATAGCCCGCAAGGCCTCAAGAAAAGCGAGATCGATCCTTCCGCCATATCAACCTAACACCGCAAAGATAAACAACCGGTTCGTAATTACTTTAAGACACCTAGTTGTCATACACACTATGACAGATCGACACACTTGGCCGGACAGCACCGAACTTTTGCTCGATACCACTAATGTAGCACCCCATTTCTACCCTGTAATTTAAATCAAAAATCGAGTATACAAAAATCTTTTTCGATCATCTTCTAGTTTAGTGTGTTATAAAATAGTGAACTGATTGACTATGGGATTACTCTGTAATCGATACTACTTGCAATGTGTATTGACCTCCTTTGCAAGGCTCTCAAGTGATGCCCTTGTAAATACACCAAATGAAAGAAATTTCGACCTTAGTGGCGAACCACAATTTAGCCATAGTCATTCAAAGACACTAATAGTATAAGATAAATCATTTTCACTAATGGAGTGTTACGCTCCTCTCTCAAAAACTCAACGATCGATTGAAACATGCATAGATACATAACACCATACAACACGTGGGGTAAAATCTCAGTCAAGCGGCGGAAACAAACTACATCTCAAAGTAATACTCAAAGAATCTCAAAACAAATACATATAAGGCTCAACATGGAGCAAAACAAGCAATAATAGTCTAAACCCCACCCCCAGGTGCTACGTATCGAGCGCACCGACTCTCGGGGAGTAGTGAAGGTAGAAAGCCCTCACTCCCGACTACACCGTGGTAAATAACAATGTAAAGGGTGAGTCTCGAACTATATAATAAAAGTGATAATAAGCAATATATAATCATAGTTTACAAAGATACTCAAACACACCAACCATCAATCAACAATATTCATGCTCTAATGGGAATGTATGCAATGTCGTGATGCATGTGGTACCATTTGCCCACCGGCATTCTCATCAATAATGGAGTCCTCATGACGGCCCTCCGCCGCCCTCAAAGCTTCACAATCTTTTCATAAGGCCCCCTACGCCTCAAAGCTTCACAAATCATTTTATAAACTCTACGACCACGCCCAATGTATGCATGAGACTCCATGTACATCACAAACACCATTTCAAAGCATTTCAATACACCCATTAACTCTTACCTCGGTGTTAATCTCATTTTATAGCCCTCCCGGCTTTGGCCCTCCGCCCATGCCCCCATGGCATGCTCAATCACCTCATTATCAACTCTCAACACCATTAAGTCCCACCGGACTATTCTCCTCTAGAGTACTCAACCTCACCTGGGGACCTAAACCACCATTTAGGACCAACACAATCATCTAGGGACCAAAGCGTCACCTAGGGACCAAAACAAAGACACCCTCTTAGGCACTTGGCAAAGACTAGGCGCCATTTTTCCCACATTCGCGCCCGCGGTGCAACACAAAGACTAGCGCCGTAAACTCAAGCATTTTGGCGCCCCGTGGCAACACACACCCATGGCGCAACTTTTCTAGCAACTGCGCCCCTTGGGCAACACAGACCTAGACACAACTCGCATACGATTTGAGACACAATCTCGATACACGAGCAAGCAGACTAGCGCCTGGCAACGATTTAGCGCCCCTCACGACCCACTCACCCCACACTTTCAAACCAAAAACCACCCGAGCCAAAATGTTTAAAAATGAATTGGGCGAGTAAATACAAAATTTGGCATGATGAAATATGCCTAGAAAAGTAAGTTTCACTCCCTGCCCCAAAACACACACAAAACAAGCCCCACCGGACATTTTCAAAATAACACTGCAACTGTAGAAAACTACTCGAGCCAAAACACTTAAAATTGAAAGTTGGCAGTGAATACAAAATTTGCACGAGAAAATATGTTCGTAAATATAAGTTTCACTCCTGTGGCCCCAAACACACACAAAACAAGCCCCACCAGGACATTTTCTAAATAACACTGCAACTGAGAAAACTACTCGAGCCAAAACACTTAAAATTGAAAGTTGGTGTGTGAATACAAAATTTGGCACGAGAAAATATGTTCGAAATATAAGTTTCACTCCCTGTGGCCCCAAAACACACGACTCGCGCGCCCAGACAAAGAACTCACTCACCCATCAAGCATCTGGTGACACAGCGCCATTCCAGGCACCCTGGGGGCATTTGGCGCCTCACATCGCACACACGCACTCAACACACACACAAGCGGCATGTGGCGCCATTTTCCCAAAGAACTTGGCGCCTGGCGTAACACACGCGCAGAACACATTCCAAAGACATGAACAAAGTGCATGTGGCGCCATTTTCCCAACAATGTGGCGCCTGGCAAGAGCATTCCGCACAAACTCTCAATTCACTGTGAGCGAGTATACGTGGCGCTGAATCCTAGCATCTTGCGCGCCCAAACCCCAAAATTCCAATTTTCCCAAAATCTTCCAAATCAATTCACTCAATAATTCTTCTAACACTCCTAATCTCGAGAATCAAACAACCAATTGCATGCTCAAATCATCAATCACATCAAAATCACGAAATTAAGCACATAAACCCTAACACTAAGCCCTAAATCGATTTCTCATGCAATTTCATCAAATTCACCCAATCAAATTCAATCAATCAATCAATTAACACCAAATAGAGATCCTATGACTCCTATACAACCTATTATATCCTCTATTATAGAGTGAGACTCCCTTACCTCAAATTAACCGTAGAGAAGAACCTAACGGAGTCACGAACAAAACCACTGCAACAATCCAAGCCTTCAAGTCACGAAATTGCTTTTCTCCTCCTCTTCTCCTAGGGTTTTGCGCCGTGAGCTTCTTTTCTCTCCTCCCTCTCTTTCGTTTTCTTTCTCTCTTGCACAAATGAGAGAAAATTCCACTTTTGGGTATATGTATATTGGGCCAAGCGCACCTTGGGCCCTTTTTACACCCCTTCTCCATTTCTTCCACCATCCCCTTCAATTAAAATAAATTACTAAATTATAAACACCATATTATAATTTAATATAATTAAAAATTAGTGCAACACCTAAACAATTTAATCAATTTCTTAATTAAATTATTTGGGGTGTTACAGCCGGGGATTGCATTTAATTTTTATTGTTTAGAAATTATTACATCCTTAGGGAGGTGTTGTGCGAAAAGGTGATGTGCAAGTGTACACAATCGCAACAAGTAATATAATGATAAGTAAGATCGTCTCCACAGGGATTGTTGAGTTTACTTCTATAATTAAATTAGTAAATTAGCTAGTGAGTAAAACAAGTAACAATAACAAGTTGTAGAATCATTAATGTTATCAACATAAAGGTACAAAAGCAAATAAGATAGATTATAAGTAGAAATTCAGAGTGAGAGTAGTTGGAATGCTCTTTGCTAAGTAATTTCCCAGAAGTAAGGCGCTATAGCGTCTCACGCTATAGCGTCAAGCGCTGTTGCAAATGATTTTGTGCTTTTCAGTCACTAACGCCAGGGTTTCATTACAAGATGCCTATGTCTAGGTTCTAAATAAGTTCACCCCTGTATAATAAAGAACCACTGACTTTGCCCTATGAACTATTGCACTTCTATGTCTAGAGGAAGCAAAAATTGGTTAAATGTCTTTAAACAACTTTTCGCTCATATCAATCTTTGAGTTCGAATCATGGACCATGTCTGTACCCATGAATATACCTATTTTAGCTGATCATTTCTAAAACAAGTTTGAAAGAAGTAACACACAAAGATTGAAACGCAAAACGTGAAATATTATATACGCGATACTAAAGGTTCAATACAAAGCTTTAAGCATCCAACTACAATAGAATCAGCTCATGATGAGCAACAACACAAGAAATACAAAGATAAAAGTGTTACCTAAAGCCATAAACCGAAATCACCAAGAGGTAGAAAACACTCCAAATGATGATACTCCGTAAGCCGCTTATAGCGCTTGACGCTATAGCGTCTCTCTCGCAAAGATCGCAGAAAATCTACTCTTTATTGTGAAAATGGAGCTTGGACGAAAATGGAGTTTAAGAGTTATTTCTAACTCTCCTCTCTTCGAACCAAGAAAACCAAGCTTGAAGATGAAGTTTTAAGACTTCAATATAAAGAAAATATCTCTCAAAAAGGTGAAAAGCCATCCCACCAACTATTACCAACTACCATTACAAAATAGACAAGTGTCCTATAAAGCAAAAGGTGGGTGGGTGATGCAGAACCGCATCTCTCGATCGCTCTCTGGTGATTTAACATCCGCCAAAATTGCTTTTTCGTTTTCTCTCTCATCACCGCAGAATCCAACGCTATAGCGTCTCGCCGCTATAGCGCTAATAATGTCAGAAGTGAACAAACACATTAAAAATAACAAGAAAGCACCAAAAGTGCCAATTTGTCACATAATCAGTTCCTAACCCTCTTTTACACTAAACAACATATATTTACTTAATTAAACAACAATATTACTTAAGAACTTGAATTAAGTTAAGTAATAAGAGCATAAATAACTCATATAAATTTGAGTTATCACACACCCAAACTTAAACCATTGCTTGTCCTCAAGTAATGACGCTTGACAAAGAACAAACAACACAACATCGAAGAAACAATGACATAAATTAGCTGCACAAACAACACATTAACAATATCTCTCTAAAAAAAAAATTATTACTTTAGAACTCACATTTATTTAAGTCTTGAAAGCATGAATAACTCTTATTGATAAGAGTTATCACTCCCCCAAACTTAAACCATTGCTTGTCCCCAAGTAATGACTATTTACAAAGACAAACAACTAATTGAAAACATAACAATGACATGATAGAAAGGCAAAACCAGTTGCTTCCCTAAATCAAACAGTTTTTCAAAAATGTTCTTAATGAGCCAAACTTTCAGATTCACACCCACACACACACACACCATTGTTTTTCACAACATCTAGAAATATTACTGCTCAATTGTGAGTGGGTGATCTCTAAGTTCAGTTTAGTTCCTAGCTAGGTTCAGAATTTCTCCTAGCCTTGGAAAGAGTGGCCTTCTTTTGGCTTAGTCAAAGAATTTTTCAAAAAGGAGAGTAGACTAACAACTTCACATAAGACTTGAGGGGCTTCAAAGCACAACAAATGGTTTGACCAGTGCACTAACTTATGATTTGGTGATTTCTCAGCGTTATAGCGTTAGATGCTATAACGTTGGTGACTTGAAGAATAAATTTTAGCTACAATGCCCTCATTACTGAACTCCTTTATTTGCATTTATTTTTTTTTTCTTTTTTTTTTCTTTTTTTTTTTTTTTTTTTATATGCATTTTTGGAACAGTTCAGCATTTGTTTCGGGCAAATGCAACTAATTACAATATACATGACCAATTGACAATACATTTGTAACAAGTTGTGAGCCTAAATCACTGGTCATCCTATAATCTTCATACCTAGCCTTAATATAACCAATGCACCCCCAAACTTAGCTTCAAAAGCTACTCTCAATTTTTAATAAAAACTTGACTAAACCTTGGTTAACCAGGACTAACTTCAGCATCAAATAGTCCCTAGCTAACTAGGTTCCTTGCTAAGCCTAGAGTTTTGTGTAGCAGCAAAGACAATAAGACTAGTCATCAATCAAACAAGGCCACACTACACATATACACTTAATCATCATTAAATTTGGCTGGAAGATACACATTCTATTCTTGAAAGACAAGGAATTGCAATCGATCATGCTTTCTATTCAACAAACATAATATTAAACACATAATATTAACATTTTACACATATAACATTAAACACATTTAAGGTCCTCCCCAAACTTAAGACTCAAAGCAGTTGTCTTTACTTCTCATGCAATTCTAATGGGAGAGGCCTTTTGAACACTACAATACTGAAATTAAAAACATTTAACACAACATACTTTTTGAAATCATACACAATTGCTAGATGTTATTACAATGCTACAACATTCAACAAGTTTATTTGGAAACACTTAACACCACAATGAGAAAATAACACAACACAACACAACACAAGAGGAAGAGTTCTTGGTTGGCGAACAAAACACAATTCTTTTCTTGTTCGGGCCAATTTGCGGCGTGATTGGCGCTTACACACAAAGCTATAAGCGCTTCACAATTAAATCTCACTTCATCAATGCAATGGGACATCCCTGCAACATCAAAATAGAAACAAAAACAACAAAGATTAGAATAAAAATGCAGGTTTGCTCTCGAAGAGCGCTTGGTTTAAGAGTCCTCACTGGACTTGGAATTCAAAACCCAAGTTAGGGTGGATAATAGGACAAGAAGAAAATATCATTCTTCCGCTTTTCTCTTTTGGTTAGAAATCCCATGTATTTGGTATATGGAAGCAAGTGTTCCCAAGCACCAACCAATAAGCATTTGGGATAGGAATTCTTCCTCTCTTGAAAAAATTGAAGCTCATTTTGCGGAGGATTCTTTTCTTCACTTACCAAAGGTTGAATCTCAATTTTCACATGACTCTTTTCATACCTCAACCTTGGATTTTCTTTCTTGTCACTATTTTTGAATTTTTTTTTTCTACAACTACACTATTTTTTTCTTTTTCTTCCACCATTTCCAAATGACCACATTCAAGTTCACACTCTACACTCTTTTCTTCCTTTTGCTCAACCATATCTTCAATACAACTCTTTTCTTCTAGCTCAATCACTTCTTCAATACAACTCTCTTCTTTTAGATGCTCCAAAATTGTGTTAATGTGAGCTTCTATATTCTTACATGAAGCTTCAAAGTTGTCATGATACATCTTCATATAATCAATGGAATGAGCTAAGAGTTCTTTGAAATTATCTTCATTTTGCTCAACCACCTCTTCAATACAACTCTCTTCCATATTATTGCATGACACTTGAGAGTTGTCTCTATCCACTTTGATATCCTCAAGGAATTGAGCTAAGAGTTCTTTCAATTCAAAGTTGTCCTCATGTAGTCCTTCGGTTTGAGCTTGAGAATATGAATCTTGCTCATACACAACATTTCCCATGCTATAATCCATATTTTGGGCTGTCATGGGCATGAAATTTGTCTCATAATGACCCCTTTTATGTTCACTCTCATGGAAATCATAATTGAAACATTGTTGTTGATCATTCAATTCATTCATTTCTTGCATAAAGTCAAAACTCCAATGGTCCATGGCATAAAGTGGTTTTTTTTTTTTCACAAAACACTAAAAACAAATAGTAACACTAATAACAACAAAGAGAATACATTACAAACACAAAGCACAATGCAAATTAAAAAAATTCTTTGAAAAAGCAGAACACACTAAAAAAACAAACTAAACTTACTAACTAAATAATAGAAATTAACTTTCACAATCCCAAACAACGGCGCCAAAAACTTGTTGTGCGAAAGGTGATGTGCAAGTGTACACAATCGCAACAAGTAATATAATGATAAGTAAGATCGTCTCCACGAGGATTGTTGAGTTTACTTCTATAATTAAATTAGTAAATTAGCTAGTGAGTAAAACAAGTAACAATAACAAGTTGTAGAATCATTAATGTTATCAACATAAAGGTACAAAAGCAAATAAGATAGATTATAAGTAGAAATTCAGAGTGAGAGTTGGAATGCTCTTTGCTAAGTAATTTCCAGTAAGTAAGCGCTATAGCGTCTCACGCTATAAGCGTCAGTATTTGTGCAAATGATTTTGTCTTCATTCATCACTAACGCCAGTGGTTTCATTACAAGATGCCTATGTCTAGGTTCTAAATAAGTTCACCTGTATAATAAAGAACCCACGACTTTTGCCCTATGAACTATTGCACTTCTATGTCTAGAGGAAGCAAAAATTGGTTAAATGTCTTTAAACAACTTTTCGCTCATATCAATCTTTGAGTTCGAATCATGGATCATGTCTGTACCCATGAATATACCTATTTAGCCTGATCATTTCTAAAACAAGTTTGAAAGAAGTAACACACAAAGATTGAAACGCAAAAGCGTGAAATATTATATACGCGATACTAAAGGTTCATTACAAAGCTTTAAGCATCCAACTACAATAGAATCACTCATGATGAGCAACAACACAAGAAATACAACATAAAAGTGTTACCTAAAGCCATAAACCGAAATCACCAAGAGGTAGAAAACACTCCAAATGATGACAGCTCCGCGTGTCCGCTTATAGCGCTTGACGCTATAGCGTCTCTCGCAGCACTGCAGAAAATCTACTCTTTATTGTGAAAATGGAGCTTGGACGAAAATGGAGTTTAAGAGTTATTTCTAACTCTCCTCTCTTCTGAACCAGCAAAAACCAAGCTTGAAGATGAAGTTTTAAGACTTCAATATAAAGAAAATATCTCTCAAAAAAGGTGAAAAGCCATCCCACCAACTATTACCAACTACCATTACAAAATAGACAAGTGTCCTATAAAGCAAAAGGTGGGTGGCTGATGCAGGAACTGTCTCTCGATCGCTTCTACTGCTGATTTAACATTTGCCAAAATTGCTTTTTCGTTTTCTCTCTCATCAGCTGCAGAATCCAACGCTATAGCGTCTGCCGCTATAGCGCCTAATGCTGTAAACTGAACAAACACATTAAAAATAACAAGAAAGCACCAAAAAGTGCCAATTTGTCACATAATCAGTTCCTAACCCTCTTTTACACTAAACAACATATATTTACTTAATTAAACAACAATATTACTTAAGAACTTGAATTAAGTTAAGTAATAAGAGCATAAATAACTCTTATAAATTTGAGTTATCAGGAGGTTTTACCTTGGCACTTGTCTGTGGTGTGTTACAGGAAGTGCTATAGCGTTTGACGTTATAGCGTATGCCCGCATCGAGAACCACCTACTTTTGAGTTTGATCCGAACCCGAGAGAAGATTCGAGAAGGCAAGACGCCAACAAAGGCTACAACAACTCGGACCAACTATGTCCGAGCACTCTCATCATCTTTGGAAGAGTCTCAATGGGGAAGAACTCCTCACAAATAGGAGGAAGAGGTCCAAGAGGTGGAAGGCAAGGTCCTTTTACCCATCTCAAGTTGATAACGAATGCGAGTGCAGAGACGATTCATTAATCAAGGACCTGATCAAATGGTGAATGACAGAGACAGGCCAATGAGAGATTATGCTGTGTTTGATCCACATTCCATGGAAACAAGCATCACCAGGCCTGTTGTGACTGCTACTCACTTCGAGTTTAAGCCTATGATGTTCCAAATGCTCCAAACAACTGGACAATTTGGAGGGTCCACTCAAGAAGATCCTTTTGCTCATCTAAGAAACTTTCTAGAAGTGTGCAGTAATTTCATTATCCAGGGGTGAGTGAGGATGCGTTCAGGCTGAAACTGTTCCCTTATTCTTTAAAAGACAGAGCTAAAGCTTGGTTGAATTCCTTGGAGTCCAACTCCATCACAACTTGGGAAGATATGACAAAGAAGTTTCTGGAGAAGTATTTCCCACCAAACAAGAATGCTAGGATGAGGAATGACATCACATCCTTCAAGCAAAAAGAAGGTGAGACATTACATGAGGCTTGGGAGAGATGGAAGGAATTGCTTAGGAAGTGTCCACATCATGGAATTCCTATAGTAATTCAGATGGAAACTTTCTACAATGGGCTGGAAGCGCCTACTAGGTCGATGCTAGATGCCTCATCTGGAGGTGTAATTCTTAACTCATCATATAATGAAGCTTGTGAGCTCATAGAGCGCATTGCCATTAACAGTTCTTCATGGCCTACTGAAAGGCTGAATTCTACAAGGAAAGTAGCTGGGGTTCATGAGGTGAGTGAGGTTTCTGCTCTCTCAGCCCAAGTGGCAACTCTGACAAACATGATAAAGGAATTAAATACTGCCAACGCTATAGCTTCTGATGCTATAGCGCCTAAAGAGTCAACTGTGGCTGCAATTGAACAAGCTCCTCCTGGAGAAGCTAGTTGTGTATACTGTGGAGGTGCTCATCTTTATGAAGAATGCACAACAAATCCTGCTTCTGTCAATTATGTGGGTTACAACAAGGGTAACAACCCTTATTCCAATACATACAACCCTGGTTGGAGGAACCATCCTAACTTTAGATGGGGGGGAGGAAATAATGCTAACACAAGCACAAATGCTCCTGCTATTCCCCCAGGCTTTCCAAGACAACAACAACAACAACCTCCAAGACAGACTGCTCCTACTATGGACAATTCAATGGAGTCTCTGCTAAGGTCATTCATCAGTGATTGTAAAACAACTATGCAGACTCATGAAGCATCCATCAAAACTCTGGAGAATCAAGTGGGACAGATTGCATCTGCTCTCACTCAAAGGCAAAATGGTGGACTCCCATCTACTCATCGAACTCGCTTCATCTCATGCACCGTGCAAGGAGCAAGTGAAAGCAATAACCACGAAGTGGTAAGGAGGTAAATCTCGCGCACCCAAGAATTTAGAGTAAAGTGTTGCTGAAAAGGAAAAGAATTTTCCTGACGCTATAGCACCTGACGTTATAGCGTCAAATGCAAACAGAACACCTGAACCTAAATTGGTGCCTGAATATCCTGCTCCACCTTACCCTCAAAGGTTGAAAAAGGCACATGAGGACAAACAATTTAACAAATTCCTTGAGGTGTTAAAACAATTGCACATAAATGTTCCTCTAGTTGAGGCATTACAACAAATGCCCAACTATGCCAAATTCATGAAAGATGTGTTGACAAAGAAAAGAAGGTTGGGAGAATTTGAAACTGTGGCAATGACTGGGGAATGTAGCATGTTGATGCAAAATAAACTCCCCAGAAAATTAAAGGACCCTGGTATTTTCACAATACCCTGCTCCATAGGAAATTTTTATTCTGGTCGTGCTTTATGTGACTTAGGGGCTAGTATTAACTTAATGCCTAAGTCCATTTACACACAGTTGGGTATAGGAACTGCCAGGCCTACTTCTGTAAGCCTTCAACTAGCTAATAGGTCACTTGCCTATCCTGAGGGAATACTGGAGGATGTTTTAATTAAAGTAGATAAATTTGTTTTTCCTGTTGACTTTGTTATTTTAGATTTTGAAGCAGATGCAGAGGTACCTATAATTCTGGGTAGACCATTTCTGGCTACAGGGAAGACACTAATTGATGTACAAAAAGGAGAATTGACAATGAGAGTTAATGATCAAGAAGTTAAGATCAATGTTCTGAATGCATTAAAGCTCCCAGATGTCAATACAGAAGAGTGTTCCTTTGTGGTTTCTATTGACCAAGTGGTGCAAAAACATTTTCAAAAAACTAACAACCACTTGGGAAAAATGCTTAACAATATTGAGGAACATGAATTATGGGAAGAAGAGGAATTTCAAGAACAAAAGCAAGTTGTGAATGAGGTTTGGGCTAGAAGATATGAGTCACTAGAGCAAGAGAACTCAAACCTAAAGAAGAGTGTGCCTTCCATTATGAAACCACCTGATCTAGAGTTGAAGGAATTGCCCAAGCATCTGAAGTATGCATATTTGGGGGAAAATGAGACTTTACCTGTCATCATTTCTGCTAGTTTGAATCAAAATCAAGAGGTGGAACTCATTTCAACTCTGAAGAGACACAAGAAGGCAATAGGTTGGAAAATGTCTGACATACATGAGATAAGTCCTACAATCTGCATGCATAGGATTGTGTTGGAGGAAAATGCTAAACATAGCATTGAAGGACAAAGAAGGCTTAATCCCATAATGAAGGAGGTAGTAAAGAAGGAAATCCTCAAGTGGTTAGATGCAGGAATTATGTATCCTATTTCTGACAGTGCATGGGTGAGCCCTGTGCAGTGTGTGCCCAAGAAAGGTGGTGTAACTGTGATCACAAATGACCAAAATGAATTAATTCTTACAAGGACAGTGACTGGCTGGAGGATTTGCATGGACTATAGGAAATTGAACAAGGCCACAAAGAAGGACCATTTCCCTCTCCCTTTTATTGACCAAATGTTGGACGAGACTTGTTGGTAAGGACTATTCTTTGCTTTCTTGATGGCTACTCTCGCTATAACCAAATAGCAATTGTTCACGAAGACCAACAAAAGACCACATTCACATGTCCTTATGGCACATTTGCTTTTAGAAGAATGCCCTTTGGATGTGCAATGCCCTCGCAACTTTCGAGAGATGTATGATGTCCATATTCTCTCGATTTCATTGAAAAATCTATGGAGGTTTTTATGGATGATTTCTCTGTGTTTGGGGATAGTTTTCGGATATGTTTAGACAACTTGGAAGAAATATTGATAAGGTGTGAAGAAACAAACCTTGTGCTTAATTGGGAGAAGTGTCACTTCATGGTGCAAGAAGGAATTGTGCTAGGGCATAGGATTTCCAAGAAAGGTTTAGAGGTGGATAGGGCCAAGATTGAAGTTATTGAAAAATTGCCACCCCCCTATAGTGTCAAAGGTATAAGAAGTTTCTGGGGCATCTTTGGTTTCTATAGGAGATTCATTAAAGATTTCTCAAAGATCTCAAAGCCTCTATGTCAACTCCTTCAACATGACACCACATTCAATTTTGATGAAGCTTGCCTTGAAGCATTTCAGAAATTAAAGACAGCATTAGTCACTGCACCTGTTATTGTCACTCCTGATTGGAGTAAACCTTTTGAGCTAATGTGTGATGCAAGTGACTATCTTTGTAGGAGCCGTGCTTGGCCAAAGGTATGACAAAATCTTTCATTCTATATATTATGCAAGCAAAACACTTGTAGAAGCACAATTAAATTACACCACACAGAAAAAGAGCTATTGGGTCGTGGTGTTTGCATTTGACAAATTCGGATCGTACTTGGTGGGCACAAAAGTTATTGTTTTCACAGATCACTCAAACCATCAAGTACTTGATCTCTAAAAAGATGCAAAACCAAGGCTAATTAGATGGGTTCTCCTCCTCCAAGAATTTGACTTGGAAATTCATGATAAGAAGGGGTGGAGAAACAGTGTCACGATCATTTATCTAGGCTTGAAGGTGCGGGTGCATCACGGGGTGAAATTAAAGAAATCTTCCCGGATGAGAAATTGTTGTGATATCGTGCAAGCGCGTAACGCTATAGCGGCTGCCGCTATAACGCAAGACGCTATAGCGTCTGATGATACTGCTCCTTGGTTTGCAGACATTGTGAATAACTTGGTGAGTAGAATTGTGCCTGCAGATCTAAACTATCAACAGAGAAAAAGGTTTTTCCATATAGTAAAGGACTATTATTGGGATGAACCTTTTCTTTACAAAAAATGTCAAGATCAAGTGATAAGAAGATGCCTTGCAGAAGAAGAACAACCTCAAGTGTTAGAGCATTGTCATGCCTCACCATGTGGTGGACACTTTGGAGGAACGAGCAATTTACGCAAAGGTGCCGCAATGTGGATATTCTTGGCCTACATTATTCAAGGATGCTCGGGAATTGGTGAAAGAGTGTGCAAAGTGTCAAAGGGTGGGAACATCTCAAACAAGCATGAAATGCCCTTAACCAACATTCTTGAGATTGAACTCTTTGATGTGTGGGGCATGGATTTCATGGGTCCCTTTCCTCCTTCTCATGGGAATTTGTACATATTGGTGGCTGTGGATTATGTTTCAAAATGGGTTGAAGCTGTGGCTCTCCCCAATAATGATGCCAAGTAAGTTAGCAAGTTCCTTCAGAAGAACATATTCACCAGATATGGGACACCTAGAGCAATTATCGGTGATGAGGTTCTCACTCACGCAACAAGTTGATTGAGTCTCTCTTGGGAAAATATGGGGTGAGGCATAAAATTGCCACTGCTTATCACCCACAAACAAATGGGCAAGCTGAATTGTCTAATAGAGAGATCAAGGGGATGCTTAAAAAGATGGTGGGACCTTCAAGGAAAGATTGGTCAATCCATTTGGATGATGCATTATGGGCTTACAGGACAGCCTTCAAAACACCTTTGGGAATGTCTCCCTATAGACTTGTGTTTGGAAAAGCTTGCCACCTCCCTATAGAATTACAACACAAAGCTCATTGGGCTATCAAAAAGCTCAACTTTGATTTTGATAGGGCAGATAAGGCAAGGCTATTGCAGTTGAATGAGCTTAAAGAGATTAGGCATGCTGCCTATGAAAGTTCAGCTATCTACAAGGAGAAGACCAAGGTGTGGCATGACAAGAAGATTCGGACTAGAGAGGCGATTGAGGAGGCCAAGTGCTTCTCTTTAATTCAAGGTTAAAATTGTTTCCTGGCAAGCTCAAGTCCAGATGGTCTGGACCTTTCAAGTTGGTCAAGGTCTACCCTCATGGTGTTGTAGATTTATATGATCAAACAACCAACACTACTTTCAAAGTAAATGGTCAAAGAGTCAAGCAGTACCATGGTGACAATGTGATGAGGAACAAGACCTCAATTGATCTCCAAGATCCCTAACATCAGAAGAACAAGTCTGGCTGAAGACTCTTAAAACAAGCGCTCTTGGGAGGCACCCCAAGGTTTCACTAATAAATATTTCTTTTATTTCTATTTTTATTGTGCAGGAGGGAAGATTATTGTGTTGAGGAAGTTGAAAAAAAAAATTGAAAATCTAGAGTGTGGCATTAGCGTTATAGCGTCAAAAGGTGGTAGCTGGCAGTAGGAAACATTTTTTTTATTTCAAATAAGGGGACGGTTATCATTGACGTGGCATGCGCGCTCTGTGCAATCCAACTACTTCACCCTATGCACCCACGTGTGACAGCCCCCAATCACTTCAGTCACTCCGCCCCATCAACAACGGTCACATCATTCAATTCCCAATAACCTCACACTCAACCACTCCCTTCCTTTCCTTTCTTTCTAACCGTTGTTTCTCCTTCTCTAACCCCCATCGTTCCATAATTTCCATTCCTTGTCTCTCTGCAACCAATCTCACATTCCATTTCAGAAATTCACAAATCCCTTTCATTTCTTCAAAAATCATAAAATGGTGAAGAAACATTCAATTGAAAAACCCCCTAGAAAGTCCAAGACCTCAGAACCCAGTTCCTCTAAAGCTATGGACCCAAAGGACGATCCTGCGCGTTATTGGAAGATGAATTTCATAGCCGAGAGGGTTTCAAAAGCAGAAAAAGCCTACGATGTGTTCACGTCTCACTGTTACAACACGTTAGGGTGGCGAGAAATTCATCAAGCACGAGGGGAATTTGTGGTGCCATTGGTGAGGAGTTCTACAAGGGTATTCCTCCCAAAGGGGAAAGTCCCAAACCTATTCCATGGTTGGGGTGAGATGGTGGATTTCAGGTCCAAGTGCAATCAATGAGCATTTCAAATTAGGTTATTCTCGGAAAGGCTTTGGAGAAAAGCTTGATACTTGGGGTCGTGTGATGAAATGGAGGAGGTGAAGAAGAGAATCTGCGTGGAGGAAGCAACTTGGGAAAGATTTGGGTCAGAGTTCAAGGTGAAGAAAGCATTCCTGGTGGATGAGGCTGCTATGTGGTTTACTTTTATCAGGCACTCACTCATGCCCACTTCTCACACAACCAATGTGGAGAAGGACAGAGTTGATTGTCTTTGGATGCTATCTTGGGGGAAAGCATTGATGTGGGCAAGATCATTGCAAGAGAGATTGAGAAAAGTAAATTTGGCGATGGTAATCTCTATTTCCCTTGTTTAATTACTGAATTGTGTAAGCAAGCTGAGGTGGAGATTGAAATCCGTGATGAGAGAAGAACTCCTCAAGGAGACATCCCTGCGGTGTTCAAAACCAGGCAAAGAAGTGCTAGCGCTATAGCGTCTGATGCTATAGCGCTTAATCAGTTGAAAAAGAACCAGCAAGCACTGTGCAAGTTTGTGAAGGCCAAGTTTGAGTGGGAAAAAGGTGTCATGGAGAAGTTATCCAGGGGAAAGGAATTATTGGAACCCCCTGTGTTCCCAGAATGGTTGATTGAGAAAGAGGGTGTGCAGGAGCCACCTCAAGAAAAAGAAAGGGTCGCTAAAAAGGCCTCTGCTGATGCACTCAGGAAGAGAGCAAGGAGCCCTGCCATGAAGAAGGTGAAGAGTCCTGCCAAGAAAAAGACAAAAGTGAGCAGTGAAGAATCTCTGAATACTGAAGATTTGGAGGACCTCAGTGAAGAAGATGAAGAGGAGACCAGGAGGCTGATGAAGGAGGTTAATGACTCTGAGGAGGAGGAAGATTCTGAGAGTGAGGAGAAATCTGGTGAGGAGAGCCCAGAAGAGGAGGAAGGATCAGAAAGTGAAGAAATTGAAGAAGTGCATGCTGACCCCACACCTAGCCCTACCAGACCACCTTCACCACAAATGCCTTCCCCACAAGCCCAAGACCAAGTCATTCCTGAAACCCCCCAATCTGAAGCACCCATCCCAACCAAAGAAAGCTCACCCCCACCTACACAACAAACACCAACCCCACCTGAACCAGCACAAACAGAACCACCTGTCCAATCCCCCGTTCCCAGAAAAGAACCAAGTCCACCACAGCAACCTATTCCCCAAAATCCTTCTGTTGACCCTGGTAGCGCTATAGCGTCTGATGCTATAGCGCCTGCAACTCATAAAAGCCCAACCTCACCTATGTCAAGTGCAACCAAATCTCCTAGGCTTAAGCAAAAAGCCCAAAGGAGCCCATAATCAAAAACTAACATTATTGCAGGTTCCGAAGAAGAAGCTCAGGCTATGGCTGATAGCCCTCTAAAGGAGGTAGTTCAAGGCCCATTGCCATCTGGCACACCAAGCCGTAAGCTAAAGGAGAAGCATGTGGCAACAAAGAGGCCAACATATACATCTGCAAGAAGGAGCCCAGGTGCAAAGCTTACTGTGATCGAGGAAGATGAGCAAGGAAGGGAGCAGTCAGAAGCAAAGGAAGCTGCAAAGGACGTGTCTGAACAGGAGAAAGAAGCTGCTAGCAAGTTAGCAGAAATGATGGCATCAAAAGAAATGGAAGCCCCAAGTGGTAGCGCTATAGTGTCTGATGCTATAGCGCCTGATCAAAGCCAGAAGGAAGAGAAGAAGAAGAAAAAGGCTGCAAAGCCTCAACAACCAAGTCGTGTCAGTTCAAGGACCAGGTCTGGTCTAATCAAGAAATGATTTTAATGTTCTGCTGTAGTAGTTTTTAGTTATAGTATATGTTCCAATAAATTGTGAAGCGCTATAGCGTCTGTCTTGCGCTTCACAGATGTTAAAAGACTTGTTTTAATTTTGTGAGTGTGTTTGTTTTGGGCCTCTTCCTAATCCATTAGAGCAGTGAGGACACTGCTCACTTTTGTTGTGGGGGGGGGAGGACCTAAAGTTATCAATGTTTCGTTTCAGGGCTTTAATTTCTAACTATAGTCATTGAATGTATTCTCTTTGGGCTAGTTTTAGTGATGATTGTGTGAGTGAGTAAAGAGAGCCATGCTTTTAGATAAAATCTTTGTTTATTATTGCTCCTACACTTAAAAATCTCTGTGCTTAAGGAAAAAACTTAGTTAGCCTAGGACTATCTGATGCTTAGGTTAGTCATGGTTAACCAAGGTGACATCAAAGCTTGACTAAAAACTTGAAGAGCTGTAGAAGCTAAGTTTGGGGGTGCTTGGATTACATAAAGGCTAGGTACAAAGGTTTTAGGGTGGTTAGTGGCGAAGAAAGTCTTTGTAAATAAAGTGTATATATGTAAAAGGCTGTAGCTACCTGAAACAAAAGCTGGGTTGTTCCAAAAAGGCCACACATAAAAAAAAAAAGTGCCAAAGGAACTCAGTAATGAGGGGGTTACAGTCTGTAAAGTTGTCTATTTTTATTCAGCCGCTATAGCATCAAACGCTATAGCGTCTCTGTTAGTCATTAGGTTAGGAACGCTAACCACAGGCCTGAAGTAACTAATCAAGCCCTTTGTCATGTCTGAAATCCCTCAAGTCTATGTGAAAATGTGAGTCTAGTCATTGTTTTGAAAGAAATTTTGGTGTCACCAAAAGAAGGCCACTCTTCCCAAGGCTAAGAAAAATCTGAATCTAGCTAGGAATTGAGATGAGTCAGAGATCACACACACACTATTGAGCAGTAATAAGCTTAGAAGTTGATTAAAATGCATTGGTGTGTTGGTGTGAGTGTGAATCTGAATTACTAAGCCATTGAGAATATATTTGAATGAGTGTGCTTAGAAGTGAAGAACTGATCAGGTCTTGTGCTATGTTATGTGAATAAGTGTCAGTATGTTTTGTCTTTGCAAGTGTCATTACTTGGGGACAAGCAATGGTTTAAGTTTGGGGGTGTGATAACGCATATTTATATGAGTTATTTATACCTCTAATCATTAAATTAAGTAAGTTCTCAAGTAATAATAGTATAGTATTTATTGCATTTCTGTTAATATTAGGAAAGGAAGGGCTAAACACTGCTTTGCTATGAAATTGGCATATTTAGTGCCCTTTCGAACGTTTTGATGTATTTTGTGAGTAATGCAGTGTTTGGCGTTATAGCGTCTAACGCTATAGCGTCTAGAAGGTAGATCAGCTGAGCATCTAAAGTAAAAGTGCATTTTTGGCGCCAAGCTCATTAATCCAAGCTCCATATCTTGTGTACACTGTACTTGCTGACATGCCCGGATTTTATTGGATCTTTGTGGACACTTGGCATCGCATGAGTGAAGAATAGTGGAGTTGGTGAAAAGCAAACATCAACTTTATTGACTTTTGAGAAGACATGCAACACATGCTAGGGGACTACATCATCTTCCTTCTCCCTTTCCCTTAGAGTAACCGAGAGTTAGAGAGAGTTTTTAGAGAGAGATAGAACTTGATGTTTTTTCTCCTCCATTAAAACACTTGAAGCTTTTGGATTTTATTTTTCTCTTCTTTTGTAATTTTCTGTTTTTCTCATGGTGTTAAGCTGATGATGTACCATCTTTGCGTGGATGATTAGAGACTTCAAGATTGTATCTTTTGCACTTGTAATTTCCTTCTTACCTACGGTAATGCAAGTATGTTTATTTGTGTTATTTTGATGATGCTCAACATGAGCTAAGCTCCTTGAGTTGGCTCCTTGACCCAAAAACCTCCAATTCTCAAATTCTTTCGATTCAACTCATCATGTACTACTCAAATACAATTTATAATCATGCCAACACATTCAATTTCATATCATAGCACTCAATCATGCATCAAAGCCCAATCAAGAACATAAAATCCCAATTTAAAGCCCTAAATCGATTTTCCTACTCAATTCAAATCAATCCATCAAAACCAAACATACAATCATCAAATTCAATCTCAATTAACAACACTAGAGACTCTATAATCGACCTACACCCTATTATACTCTCTATTATAGAGTGAGACTCCCCTTACCTTGAATAACCGGAAACGGAGCTCTCTCTACGGAATCACCAACAGAACCACAGCAACTGAGCTCCTCTCTTCCTTCTTCTTACTGAAACAACAGGTCACTAAGAGCCCGACGTCAACTTCACCGAAATGAGTGAAAGACTAGTGCTTCTCGAAGGTTTCAACGCGTAGAATCCGAATACGATATCCGTTTCTCCAACCGAAGACCGTGGTGGTCGGAATGTGTGAAGAACCGTCCGCCCAGATTAAGAATACGCGACAAACAGTGCTTCTTTTGATTAAACGGAGGTTGGAAACGGATTCAGGAGGAAATTTCGAGTTGGAATGTGAAGTTTTGGATCTAGCCATGGTCTATGGGTAGAAAACGAAATGCAAGAAAGAATGAGGATGGGGTTTTTCATTGGCTATTCTTTATGACGTGCGTGAGGAAGAAGATGATGGTCCGGTTAAAATTTGCGCATAAAGTCGTGGGCGTGAGATAATCAAAAGTGCGCTTAGGAAAGGAAGGGGTGTATGCAAGTAAAAATAACCAAAAACCCATTTTAAACACTTTTAAATCCCAATATCACTATAACTATTATTTTAACACCTCAATAGCCCAAAATAATTTCTAAAGAGATAATATCTCAAACACTAATATTTAATAGAAATAAAATTAACATATAATATTATTAGTCATATATTACCAATAGCATATAAAAAATACCATATTTTTATTTCTAATATTTTTCCACAATCTAATCCCCAATAATTTATTAAATAAATATCCAATAATATTTGGGGCGTTACACCCCACCCGACGTGGACCTACTCGGAGCGCCCGAGGACCTTTTCCAGACCGAACGCGACGGATGAGCTCCCGAGCACTCTTATTCTACGTTATCCTGGAATTTCTATCCAAGTACCCAGGAACGAGAAATCACTCCAAAATCTAGGTACCGAAAAATTGCGACCAGAGTGGGAGACCAATCGCTGTCTTCCAGGAAACATCTTTGCAATCGGGCCCTTCGGGCATCCATCGGCGGCGGCCTCGGACGAACTAACGGTCTCGGCGGCTCGCTCGAGAGCTCTTATTTGAATAGCCTAATTTGGCTTCAATACCGCTTTCAAGGTCGTTCTTTGAATAGCTTAATCGCTTCAACGGCTCGCCCGAGCTCGTCACATCGAATATCCTAATCGGCTTCCGGCGCGCTCAGAGCTTTGCGCAGAATGGCCCTCGGCAGCCTCAACGACTCTCTAGCTTGTTGAGTCCGACACTCCACCAGAGAGTCCGCCCAGTTTTCCCTTCCTCCCGACGCGAACCGACGGAGTTACGCCGGGGTCGAACTGATTTCCCAATTTCGCTTACGCGAGCCCACCTTCCCTTGATGCCCGAACAAACGAGTTCTATCAAGAGGCCGAAGAAGGAGACCCATTGCGCGGTATCCGCCCAGAAGGTCGGTCGTTTTACGCGACACCGGTAAGAAGGCCGGACGTCTCACGCGACACCGGTAAGAAGGCTGAGTGTCTCTTACGACCTCGGTAAGAAGGTCGATAAGCTCACAACCAGCATCGATAAAAAGAAAGTGCAGGTCGGGTACCTCAACAACTCTGGTACCAAGGCCGATCGCCCACAACCGGCATCGGTAAAAAGAAGGAGAAGGGGACCCACAATGGTCTTCCTATCTTACCAGGGCAATGAGTCTGTCGTCTCGGCGCTCATCTGCTGGTCGTCTCGACCTCTTTTTCTCTCTCGGCCAAGTTCGTACACTTGCGTTATATTACGATTCACTCTAATGCCCGAGCGACAATGAATCTCGCCAAAGATCCGAGCAGTGCACGTGGTTAAACATGCATTCACAATTAAAAACATTCAAAATACACTTGAAATGAGTGCAGGTGATTGAAAGCCAGAAAAATGGGTTGGCACCCGATTGTACTTACAACTTGAAAATGGCCCCGGACATGCCCGAGGCCATCCAAACAGAATGCTTAAAAATGATTAAGAAGACAAGGAAGAATCCCAGTTCTCTCGTCTCGGCTTCCGTCCCCTTCAGGTTCCCTTCCTCTTGATTGGCATTGGGAGTCTAAACTTCGCCGCCGGCCGCATCCAGATTTTCTGCTTCATCCCCAAGAGCGTCCTCCTCAGCCTCGGGAGCAAGGTATACGACCTTCCCATCTTTCGACAAGATCTTTCCCCCCACCACTCGCTGAGTAAGGTGCATGTACTGCGTCGAAAGGCTGGGATCGAGCACCAAAGCCTGAGAGAGGCACCGAGTGTACCCAAGCTTGGTGCTTTCCACGTTGGAGTCCTTCAAGCTCTGGCACTTCTTCTCCAACTCAGCCACCCGGGCCTTAGCCTTGATCTCTGCATCCTCAACATCTTTACGCAGCCGGGCCAGATTCTCCCGAGTAATTTGCACCTCAGAGACCTTGTCAAGGTTGGCAACCTTCTTTTTATCCTCGTCATCTTGGTTCTCAACGGCAACCAACCTCGCTAGCATATCAGCATTCTTGTCACAATCCTCCTGCAGCCGACGATTCTCCCTCAGTAGCTCTGCATATTCATAGCGACGCATATATTTAAGTTCTCGCCGGGTCGTAGCCAATTTGTCTGCTAAATAATCGTTATACTCTTCGGTTTTGAAGCACATACCTTCAAGCTTCTCAGGAGTGTTTGCCAGGACAACCTCCTTCATCTTCTTTATGGCCTCGGCCCCCAGTTTGGCGACCTTGGCTACAGCAGCAAAGTCGGCCTCAGAGAGATCATCGACCAACGTCTAGACAGATTTATGCTTTTTGGCTAGGAGCAGCACATCCCCTCGGCCCTTGTCAGCGCTACCTCGGGTTTCTACTTCAGGAGGACCTTGTCGCCCCTGTGGAGTTGCAGCTTTTGAAGAGGTTTTCTGGCGGATTTTAATCCCCCAGAAACTTTCCGGCGGATTTTTGACATTTGTGGGGGATTTAATCCGCCAGAAACATTTTGGTGGATTTTTGACATTTGTGGGGGAATTTTTACATTTCCGACGGATTGTAAATTTCGGACAAAAAAAAAATCCGCCACAAAGGACAGGAATCCGCCGCAACGGACACAGTGAAAATGGGTGGGAACTTTAAATTTTGAAATCCGCCAAAACGGACATGAAATCCATATAACGGACACAACCTTTTTATCCGATTTCTTCCATTCTTTCTACAAATATTCACTCATTCTCAACACTCTCAAATTTCTTCACTCATTCTCAACTTCTCTTAACTTCTCTCAAATTTATTCACTCATTCTCAACTCTTCTCTTAACTTCTCTGAAATTTATTCACTCATTCTTTTCTCAACTCTTCTCTTAACTTCACTCAAATTTCTCAACTCTTCTCTTAACTTCTCTCAAATTTCTTCACTCAAATTTCTCAACTCTTCTCTTAACTTCTCTCAAATTTATTCACTCATTCTCAACTCTTGTCTTAACTTCTCTCAAATTTCTCAACTCTTCTCTTAACTTCCCAACTCATTCTCAACTCCTCTCACTCAAAAAACGCGTTTGTGGAAATTTAATTTTTTTGAAAAAAACACGCGCATTTTTGGCGGAATTTCTTTTTTTTTTAAAAACAACATTTCCGGCGGAATTTGTGTCGTTTGCGGCGGATTTGACTGTGCTTAAAAAAAAATTGCGGCGGAATTGGTTTCGTTTGCGGCGGATTTGACTGTCCTTAAAAAAAAAATTGCGGCGGAATTGGTGTCGTTTGCGGCGGATTTGACTGTGCTTAAAAAAAAAAATTAGCGGCGAAAAAATCTGCCAAAAAGGACAGAAAATCCGCCGCAAAATTCCGCCGAAAATTCCCTCACAAAAATCCGCCGCAAATGACCTTAAATCCGCCGGAAATTACCGGCGGAAATTCCGCCGAAAATACGTTGCGACCAGCCTTTTACCAGCGGAAAAATCCGCCGAAAATAGGCGTATTTGCGGCGAAATTGGGTGTTTTTTGGCGGAAAAATCCGCCAAAAAAACCTGTTTTTCTTGTAGTGTATATTCTTTGAAATCTCCACATCTGTGGACCCGTCCAGTATCTGATCAAGCTCGTCTAGGTTATCCATGCTATCTGCAAAAAGGAAAAGAAATTAATTCGGCGTCAGAATCAACCCGATCAGTGAGTAAAAGCAAATGAAACATATATGTACAAAAGGCTACGTTTATCAAAATATTCTTTCAGATTCTTTCTAGACTTTAATAACTCGTCAAACATCATGCCACAATTCAGCTTCATGCCCCTCTCGGCCAACATCTTGCCCATGTGTCTATAAGTCGGTATGTCGTCTCCCTCAAGGGTACCCAGATCTACCAAGTAGTCGGCATTGGTGATTACGTGTCCCTCACTTGTGAAATGATGGGCACGGTTCCAGCTGAACGGGAGGTGGGATTTCAGCAATCTCCGCCATGCGCCATCGGCAATAGATTTCTTCGCTGCCTTGTTCACCGCCTGCACGGAGAAGAAGCTTTCCTTGAAGTTCTTGTTCGAATCGTTGCCGGGAAGAAATATGATCGTTCCAATTTGTTCTTGAAGCCAATATGACCATATCTGTTCCCGTTCGCGCTCGACTCAGTTTTGCGGGTAACGGTGAAGAGGGTGAAAAAGACTCGAGTCGTCGGTCTCCTCCCAAGGTACTTCATTGCCAACTCGAATCCTCTCAAGAAACCTCAGCAGTTCGGCAGAAGTTGCGACGGAGCAGACCTCAGGTATCTCAACACTTGATTTTGAAATGAATTCAGAGGAAGTCGGACATTCATCGCCACAAGAGCCACCCCATAAAAGAAGTATCCATAGTAGCTATGCTCGCTGCAAACCGGAACACCTCGCACCAGAGTAATCATCCACTTCTCGCCCTCGGGCTGATCCAGGTAATACTTTTCATAAAATACTGCAGGTTTGTCCGACTTCAAGCGCGCGTAGATGTTGCAGACCTCGGTCGACACCCAATCATACACGTCTTCAAAGCGCTCGGAGTGATTCTCAATAGTCACCTCGGCGGCAGCCAAATGAGACGTTGCCTCAGTGTCATTTTCAAAACTCAGAGTCGGTGGCCTTTCCCAGCCGGACATGGGAACGGAGAAACTAGACTTCGCAGACATATTGTGATAGGTCATCTTGAGTAATGTCCGAGAACCCTCTGGCGCCGGGATCGGATATCCATCTGCTCTCCTCTTGAGGATCGGTTTCCTCGGTGGAATGAAGCTCTTTCTCTCCTCACTCTTTGTCCGAACCATCTGCAACACAGACACGCTACTAAATCCCTCTACGCTAGTTGCTACGCTCTTTCTACTTGATCCGCCTCGGGCCAACCGAAGCTGAGGCAGGACGGGCTAAGGCAATGGAGCCTGCCCCGACTAGCTACACTACTCTAAAGGTACGGACACCTAATAGCTATTCAAAAGTAAAATAAGTGTCTCGGAACTAACCTTTTGCAGTAAAGTAGAATTGAGCAAGCTCGGTCTCGGAACGACGGTGCTTTGAACTCGCGCGGTGGTGCTGAACTCGGACGGCGGCCAGAGAATTTCTCTCTCAAAAGCACTACGCTACTTCTCTCTCTAAGATCTCACTTAAAACGACAAAGTGAGGGAAGATTCCCCTCTCGCTCCTTATATACAACACCTCGAGAAGACCAAACGTCATGACGCTATCTCCCCACTCTCTGGATGACACGTGGCACAATGAAGACGACGGGCTAACTCAAGCCTAGGCCGACCTCAGCGCTCGTCCCCGACTTGGGGGGCCACTGTTCCGACTTGGGCTACGAAGCCCCACTGGATATTGGGCCGACCCAACACATCACGGACCCTGACGGCACATGCATGTCTCAACGTGATACAATCTGTTCCTACCAAGCCGACGACCAAGATCTCTCCTCAAGATCCGATGGCTCTGGTACGCCTCTCTGCTCTATAAATAGAGGACTGCTCCTCTACCCCGGTACGTTCTGCTCATTCGCCACTGAGCTCTCCCAGAGCTCTCTCTTTCTCCCTCTCTCTTTTTTCTACTTTCCTTACCTTGGCCACATACTGACTTGAGCGTCTGAGTGTCTTGCAGGTACCCCCCCCCCACTCGACGTGGACCTACTCGGAGCGCCTGAGGACCTTTTCCAGACCGAACGTGACGGATGAGCTCCCGAGCACTCTTATTCTACGTTATCCTGGAATTCCTATCCAAGTACCCCGGATCGAGAAATCACTCCAAAATCTAGGTACCGAACAAGTATGAACAATGTCGCATGAATAGTAAAATTGATCCACATTTTCATTAGCCTCTAAAAGCGACTTATATAGTAATATAAAATATAACGTGGCAGATTAATCATTAACTATGAAGCACTTTTTAATGATGTCAGTTAAGACATTGTTTAATATATACTTTCTATTTTATATATACTGCGTTCATTTTCAACACCCAGATATACGAAGAAAAAACAATTAATACCGTTTTGGTATGTCGTATTAACAATCAACTTACTTAATTTCATCAAGTTGTCAAATCTGTCAAGTGAATCCATGAGTGGAATTTCAAGACACTTAAGTGTAATTAGGGAAAGCATCTATCTCTAAAGATTAAATGGAGGTTGCCTACAACGACAAAGCTGGCCAGCCTTTAAGGGTCTATGGAATCTTATCAAACTCAATATTTTAATAGGGTTTTAACAAAGACAAGTACAAATAAGAGAAGATTTTTGTACCAAAGAATAAAATTAATTGTCAACGGAGGGTTCTCATGTTTAGGTTCATTGCCCCTATACAAGTTTCTTTATCTTGATTATTTATGTGTACTCTTTCAATAGTCTCAACAAAGGGGGTGTATGGTGACCCCTCCAAAAATATATTCGTGTACAGTATCTATTCACCACCCAAATATTTATTTTCGGACAAACTATGCCATCTAAAAATATATTTAGAGGTGTCAAACTCAGTCATCCAGCTCCTAAAACCTAAATGAGCTAGACTAGACATGGTTCTGTTTTTTTATAGCCCATCCCAAATGAAAGCATCAAAAAATATATTTAGAGGTGTCAAACTGAGTCATTCGGCTCCTAAAACCTAAATGAGCTAGACTAGACTTGGTTCTGTCTATTATATAGTCCAGTCCAACCCAAATCATCAAGCAAGTGGGTCGGCCCGGCCCGACCCAATTATTAAATAAGAAAATTGCAAAAACTATTAAAAAAAAAACTTGGGATCAGTTTGGCACCTAGGCCAACTGTGCTGAGTAAAAACTCTAATTTTTAGCGAGTCCACCTAAAGCATATCAAACAATCGAACCGAACAGTTGGCGGGACCCAAATTGACACCTCTAAATATACTTTAGGAAGGGTTGTATGTAATACAAATATGGGAGTGTACTTAATTATTTTTGTTTTTTAAAATGATAAAAAACCTTTCAACCTTTTTTTTTTTTTTTGTTTTCAACTAAAGTGCTTTCCTACCAATCATTGATCTCCCCCGTCTAAGGACAGCCACCTTTTATTTAAATGTTTGAATGAACTGGCAACAAAAGATGCTTGAACCTTAAGTTTCTATTATAAAGTGCACTCCTTTCATTGTTTTAACACTTGATAACTCTCAAGTGATATTATCTTGAATATTTTCACAAGGTAAAGGTTTCAAAAAATATGGGAAGACAACCTTGTTGTGATAAAGTTGGTTTGAAGAGAGGTCCATGGACTATTGAGGAAGATCATAAACTTGTCAACTTCATCCTTAACAATGGTATCCATTGCTGGAGAATGGTTCCAAAACTTGCAGGTAATTAATCTCTTGAAGTTGTTTTACACATGCATATGCACTATATAGTGGATATATATAAATAACTTTACCTTAACTTGGTGCGTTTTTTAATGCTTTTGAAGGTCTTCTAAGATGTGGAAAGAGCTGCAGATTGAGATGGATTAATTATTTGAGGCCAGACCTCAAGAGAGGTGGCTTTACTGTTATGGAAGAAGATCAAATTATACAACTACATTCACGTCTTGGTAACAGGTACACCATGTTTTCATAATGTTTTCAATGAACTAAGTTTTCAGAAAAATCACTACTTAAAGAAGTAGAATTATTGATCAAATTAAATTAGAGATGACAAAACAATATTGAACTAATTCTCTAATTTTGTAGCAAAGTGTTAGACATACTAGAATTTGATAACAACTGTATTTTCCGTCTTTAATATTCATCAATAATTCAACTTTTTCTAGTGGTGAATATCCGAGTTTTAGACAATGTATGTGTTAAGAGTCTCACATAGAGTAACTAAAAAGACTCAATTTTTTACTTTAGGCATTGAATTCTCTCATCTAATAGACTAATTTCTTAGATTAGGCTTTCCTGATGTGCTTAAATCGTGACAGATGCCTGTTACGTGCATGAATGTAGGATTGGTTGCAAAACAATGTGAATGGATTAATTAATGTATGTTTTTTTTCTAACATGATGAAGCACAATTTTTCAGGTGGTCAAAGATTGCTTCACATTTTCCAGGGAGGACAGACAATGAAATTAAGAACCATTGGAACACAAGAATCAAGAAGAAGCTGAAGCTCAATGGTGTAGATCCTCTGACGCACAAGCCAATAGACAAAAAAGAACAAAACACTGATGATGAGGAAAAAAATAAGACTAACCTTCAACCAACGATTTCAGTTGGAGTTGAAGAAAATATGGAGAATATTAAATCCATGGAAAGTGATATCACCAAAGAAATGACAATAACAGAATCAAATATAGAAGAAAAGGTGACATGGGATGATACCACTGAACTTTTAAACAATTTTGAAATGCTATGCTCACAATATGACTTGGGATTATGGATGGATCAAGAAACAAAACATAGTACTAATTCTGTTTCTAGTTCTTCTCTCTCTTTGGATAATACTAGCCACTTTTCTATGGATGAATCATCTTACTTTCAGGATAATTCATTGCAACAATGGGTTGATAATATGGATTCCATTCTCTCATTGGATCATGGTTTCAATTCTCTTGACCAAGATAGTTTCTTTTTGGACAATAGGGAATGAACTTAAGTGTATAACCAATAACAACTCTTATAAATTTTACCTATACTTTTAATTACATTATATCGACAAATAAAATGTTATTGATTATTAATGTATACAACAGTGCCCCTTTTATCCCTGCATTTTTGTTTTTGGTTTCATTGATGTTTAATGTGATGGAGATTTATTTCTTTTTTGTTATATTTTGTTTTAGGCTTAACCGTACTTTTGGTCTCCCTATTTTTATCAAATCCGTAATTTTAGTCTCACATTTTTTGTAATTTTAATCACCCGGTAAAATTGCTATCCAACTTCTTACAAAAATGTTGACACGACAGTAAAGTGGTGCTGTGGCAGTTACATGTCGTTTAATTTATAACAATTCATCTACTTAGCATTTTGGTAAATGTGTTGACTTTGGCCTTTTATTTATGGGTCTAAACCCCATACTTTGAATTTTTTAAATAATAATTCATCTTACTCAATTGGCACATCACTACATTACTGCCACATCTATATCAAAAACTGTATGATAATTTAATGAGAGACTAAAATTACAGATTTGATTGATAAAATTAGAAGACACGAATTACAAAAGTTAAAATGGAAAACTAAAATTGAATATTTGATAAAATGGAAGAACTAAAACTGCAACTAAGCATTAATTTATCAATACATGTGGGGCTGAAGACTGGAGAGTTAACAAGATAGTCCCTTTTTCTTGTCTCCTCTGTGCATCTTGTTTTATCAAAGTACTCCCACTTATCATCATAAAGTGTCCTACTTATTTTATGAGCAATATCTTTGGCTCTTCTAAAATATTGCACTTCTTAAAATAAAATATATAGTTATGAGTATTTATTAAAAAAAGTGGATTTGGGATTTTAACAACTTTTTAATTTAATATTTATATGCATGCATCTTATCATGACTCAATAGTTAATTTTCGCAACAATGGTTATAATATAAAATTAAATAATAGCTTCAATACTATATTTTTTACAATGCTTCAATACTATATGGTACACCACAGAAATACTATTTGTAATACATTTGATATCTAAAATCAGGGTAAATAATTATTCTTTTAGTCATCAAACCTTTTTCTACGTTTTTCAAACACAATTTATGCAATTGAGGATGAAAACGATCATATTAAAACTTAATGGACTAAAGCGAAACATCAATATTAAGTTGGTCAATTAAAATCATAGAAAACTCCTTTAAATTAAATCATTGCATAAAATAAATGTATACAATATATTGTAATTATGGTCTATTAGGAGATAAAGTAGCCATATTGATATATTATATATTTGTCAAAAAAATTCCTAAAAAGGATACACTTGAAGCTCCCTAAATAACTCAAACATGTCGGAACAGATCGATGACTACTAAAACTTTAAGGCGAATATTAGGCAGTATCCTTTAGAAATTATTTCTTTAATCAAGAAATAGATGTATCTAAGTGTGCATTAAGTCATGTCAAGCACTAAAATTATTGATCTTGAGCCACCACACTTTTTCTTTACTTGTAAGAATCTATGTGAAATCAAATTAAGTGAAGCAATAGGGAACATGAGACCCACGATTAAATGATGCTACACATTGGCATTACGGTTGTGATATATCTAAAAGACATGAACGATACAGCTTGTCTAGTTAAATATGAACAAATAACGCAGTCTTGGTTTCTCTTCCGAACGGAACACAAGAGAGAGAGAGAGAAATACCTGACGATGACAGATTTGAGGTGAATCTTGGGTGGCTCTGGGGTGGATCCGAAGTAGCTCCGAGGTGGATCTTAGGTGGATCCGAACTCCTGTGAGAGAAAAAAGGGGTCTGCCACCTTCAAGCACTTTGACGCCAAGTCACCCATAGCCGAGTTGGAGCATGTCGGAGGAGTGGAGAAACACTACAAAAAACGGAACAAATAGCGGGGTTTTTTTGCGGAGGTCTTAAAAACCTCCTCAATTTGATGTTAAAAAGGGACTTCTCGGTTCCTTTAGTTAATTTTTTTATTCTATTTTAGGGAGTTTAAAACCCCCGGAGATTGTAATAAAAAACCCCAGAGTTTGTGAAAACCCTTCGCCTCATTTTCCCTCTTCTATCACTAAACGATCGATTCATCTCCTCCCTCCCACTTGCATCTCCCCCACCCAGACTGAAACTCGATGAAACCCTCCATCTCCTCCCACTTTCATCTCCCCCAGACTGAAACTCGATTCAGAGGATGAAACCCTCCATCTCCTCCCACTTTCATCTCTCCTAAATCGATCCAGAGATGAAACCCTTTCCCCTCATTCTTGAAATCGTTACCCATCTCTCCTAAAACACAAGACAACACCCTACCTCTCTCTCTCTCTCTCTCTCTCTCTCTCTCTCTCGGAGAAGGTGTGTCTATCCCTCTTCTAGGGCGTTTCACCTATTTCGTGTGTCTCTCCTTCATTTGGCGTGCATCTTTTGCTGTTTTGGAGGTAAGGGTTTAGGGTTTATGTTATTCATCTTCCTCTTCTTTTTGCGATTGTCTCTGTGATTTGTATAAGTGTCTCACTTTCACCTTCATCTTCCTCACTTAATTGCTTCGTATTGTTGTATTTGGGTTGGTGGGGTTTCTTTAACATGATAATCTGCTACCTAGCTCTATTCTGTTTGTTTGTTTGATTGACTGTGATTGGATAATTGTATTTCTCTGGTTTTTTTCTTACATTGTGTTCCTATATGAGTTATTAAATTGATATGTGTAGATAATAACTGAGAATATTGTGTTCCTATATCAGTTATTAAACATACAGATCATAGGAACATACGAGATCAATAAGCTACATTGTGTTCCTATATGAGTTATTAAACATACAGATCATAGGAACACAATATTCTCAGTTATTAAATTTTTAAGGAAGTAGCATTGAATACCGAAGAGAATAAACAAATGTCTTTAACAGAGATACCGTATCTACACATATCAATGATAAAAGGTTTACTTACAGACTGATTCAATAGTATTGATTACTGAAGAAAGAGTGGTAGCAAAGAATATTATTGTTTAAGCACACAGATCAATAGCTGAAGAAAGACATACAGATCAGCTACAGACTATTATCTACACATATTTTCTTACATTGTGTTCCTATATGAGTCATGGCACATATCAATAAGACACTCTTTCTTCAGTAATCAATATAACAATACTGTCATAGGAACACAATATTCTCTGCTACCACTCTTTCTTCAGTTATTGAATCAGTAATCAATAAGACATACAGATCATTTATTGAAAGAGTGTAGATCAATATTCTCTGCTATTGAACATTATTGTTATGTGTAGATACGATATCTCTGTTAAAGACATACAGATCAGCTATTGAATCAGTTATTGAATCAGTAATCAATAAGATTAATAAGTCTGTAAGTAAACATATAGGAATATTATTTTGTGTGTTTGCCAAAATCAATAAGCTAGCTGAATATTATTTCTCTGTATTTTAGGTTTCGGTTTTGTCTTTTTTTTATTTGTTATTTTGACATGCTCCTTTATTTAGTAAAAGTTATGCTAACATGTTCGTCTCCGTACAACAAATTTAAATGGAAATGACAACATTGCTATTACTTTTCATAACCAAGGACCATATTGAAACAAAAAAAGTGACCAAACTAAAAACTAAAATTAAGATATTAAGATAAGGGAGTATAAAGTTCAACATTTAATTGAACTATAAGTTTTCAATTTTCATTGGTCAAACTGGATTAAAGGCGTAATGATCATTTAATAAATTTGTTTTTATGAATTATAGCGTAGATGTGTGGATGAATTAGAACTTATGAGACCTTATTTTACTCATCTCTCTGTTTATTCTCGCATTGCACCACCGCATGAGTGCTTGGAATTGGTGGATTATTATGCTCAAATTTTCTTCTTACAAATAGCTTCAACTAATCAAGGAGAACTCTGCGGAAAGTTTTATCTCTGTCAATCTGCAACAATTTCTTCATGAGTTCAAGGAAATAGCTGTGGCTATTGCAAAGATCTTATTGCCTCCTTCTTTGATTAAGTTGAATGATCCTGAAACAAAGGTTAGTAATTTAAAATCAGCTAATGTGAAAGCTTATCTTCTTCCTTGATTCGATGGGAATTTTTCTTTAGTTTAAAGTTCCACACATGACTTAATATGATGCACTCTTTTGTTTTCTTAATTTCTCCATCATTAATTCACTTCTTGAGGTTTTCTTAATTTCTTTTATACCTTCTTATCATTATTTAGAGGCCAGTTAAATATGGACAAATCTTGGATTGCAAAGCCAACAAATACAAGTGAGTACTTAAATGGAATAAGTCAATTCTTGGATTTTTCTTTTAAGCATAGCGCTATTAGAGATACAATAAAATGTCCGTGTCCTGATTGCGGGATTGTTGATTGGCAAACCAGAGATGTAATCACACTTAGAATCGAAACCATTCCCTAAAAACTATATCATATGGACTCGTCATGGTGAGAAACAAGTACCACAATCTACTAGAAATGAAGATCATGTGCAAGGGACATTTCATTATGAGAACCCGCTAGCCACAATGGTCAATGATGCATTTGGGCACCATAGGCAACAAACCACTAATAGAGATGAACCACAAGCAATAGCGCAAATGAAGTATTAAATGAAGGGCCAAGGGGGATTTTAGTGATTTTCATGAGTTTATCAAAGACGGAGTCGGATGTTGCCTGAAGGAGCAAGTATACAAAACTAGAATTTGTAATCAAATTATATCATATAAAGTTTTGTGTGGATTGAGTGACAAGGCAATGACTATGATACTAGATTTGTTGAGAGATGTGTTTCAACAAGCAAAGTTCCCCCCTTCTTTCTATGAGGCGAAAAAAATCATCAACAAACTAGGATAGATGCATGTCCACAAGATTGCATGTTATATTTGGGAGATGAAGACAAAGACTTGCAAGCATGTAAGCATTGTGGAGTGTCTCGATGGAACCCTAAGAAGAAGAAAAAACAAGCTGTAAAAGTTTTGCGTTACTTTCCATTAAAAGCAAGATTGCAAAGATTGTTCATGTGTTCTAAGACTGCAGAGCCTATGAGGTGGCACTCTACAGAGAGTAATAAGGATGGGTTGCTAAGGCATCCGAGGGATGGTATGGCATGGAAGACATTTGATTTGATGCATCCTGAATTTGATTTAAATCCTCGAAATGTTCGCTTAGGCCTTGCAAGTGATGGTTTTAACCCTTTTGGAACCATGAGTTCTGCTTATAGCACACTTCCTTCATCTTATCAATGATCATTCCAGGAAAGAAGATGCTTGGAAATAATATAGATGTTTACTTACAACCCCTTATAAATGAGTTAAAGGAGCTATGGAATGATGGTGTGGTTACTTTTGATGCATCAATGAATGAAAATTTTAGAATGCAGGCAGCTCTTATGTGGACAATTAGTGACTTTCCTGGCCTAGGAAATTTGTCTGGTTGGAACACTCATACAGGTTTGGCTTGTCCAACTTGTAATTTTGATGCTGAGCCATGTTGTCTCCCTCATAGTAGAAAATGGTGTTTTATGGGCCATCGTCGGTTTTTGAGCAGAAATCATAGATTTAGACTGAATCATGTTCGCTTCGATGGAAGCACAGAGGAGCGAAATCCGCCCTTAATTATATCAGGATCTGATGTTTTGAAGCAAGTGGAAAACCTTGATGTTCCATTTAGAAGAGAAGCAATGTTGAATGGTAGAGGAAAAAGATCTAGACAACCAACTAAGCAATGGACTAAAAGAAGCATATTCTTTGAACTTCCATATTGGGAATCTAATTTGTTGCGCCATAATTTGGATTTCATGCATATTGAAAAAAATGTATGTGACAATGTTTTGTGTACTTTGCTCCATGAGAAACCTAGATCAAAAGACAATCTTAATGCTCGAAAAGATTTGCAAGATATGGGTATAAGGCGTGATCTTTGGCCTGATAATAAAGGGAGATATCACCTTGCTTTGTTTTCACTAACACGCGATACGAAAAAGTTGTTCCTTAAAACTTTGAAGAATGTTAAAGTACCAGATGGTTACTCAAGTAACATTTCTAGATGTGTTGATGAGGCACAACAAAAGATATTTGGATTGAAAAGCCATGATTCTCATATTATAATGGAACAACTGCTACCATTAGCCATCCGCAATTTGTTGCCAAACCATGTTACAGCTGTCTTGGTGGAATTTTGTTCATTCTTTAGAGTTCTTTGTGGTAAAAGTCTGACTCTTCGAGATCTTCAACTTCTCCAAGATCGCGTTGTGATCACACTTTGTCATTTGGAAATGTTATTCCCTCCTTCATTCTTCACAGTTATGGTTCATTTAACTGTCCACTTAATAGAGGAAGCCAAGCTTGGAGGTCCTGTACATTATAGATACATGTATCCTGTAGAGAGGTAAAAGAATTTCTCATTCAATTGAAGCTATCTTGTTCTATATATGCCACTTGTATACACTAATTATCGATCATTCTTGTAGGGAATTGGGTCACTTGAAGTCCTTTGTACGTAACAAGGCTCGACCAGAAGGGTCTATAGCTGAAGGTTACTTAGCTGAAGAGTCTCTTACTTTTTGTTCTCGCTATATTGAAGATATAGAGACAAGATTCAATAGACCTTGGCGTGTTTGTGATGTCCCAAATGAGAATGAGTTCTCCTATGCATCCTCTATCTTCCCTCAACTTGGAAAACCAGTAGGAGCTTCCTCAATGTTCATGTTAACTCAAATGCAAAAACTACAAGCTCATCGATACGTGCTTCTGAATTGTTCAATAGTTGCACCATTTGTTGAGTGAGTAATTAGAATAAACTTCATTTCATTCATTATTAGACTTTTAAATATAATCACGTGCATTAAATTGCTATATTATTAATTCGTGTAGGGAATTTAGACAGTTCATAAAAAGAAGTTCAAGGTCAAGAAGACCTTCAGCAACAGAGATAGAAAAGAGAGTATCTAAGGAATTTGTTGATTGGTTTCGAAAGCGGGTATGTGATCATTCAATAGTTATGTTCCTATTTGTCATGTTTGCTTCGAAATTTGACTGACACAATTGCATTACATTATCTAGATTATGAATCCAGAAACAATGAATAACATGACTGCCGATCTAAAATTTCTAGCACGTGGTCCTTTGGACAATGCAAAGAGATTTAGTGGTTACAACATTAATGGGTTCAAATTTGAACTTGGCTCGAGAAGAGGGAGGGTGAGAACACAAAATAGTGGAGTTTTTTTAACATCCAACACATATTGTGTTTCAAGTAGTGTTGATAGGAACTCAAGACAGGCAGATATACCTTATTATGGGAAGTTGGAAGATATTATTGAGATTAACTTCTATGGGCAGTTCAATGTTGTTCTTTTTAAATGCAAGTGGGCGGAAACTACACGAGATAGAGGGTATAAAAAGGATAGTTGGAATTTTAATTGTGTAAATTTTGAAAGACTGATTCATAATGGTGATCGTGAAGAACATGACCCTTACATTGAGGCATCTCAAGCACAACTAGTGTATTATGTAGATGACGTGGTTAATAAAGGATGGAGTGTTGCAGTGCATTTAAAGCCAAGAGATTTGTATGAAATGGGAGAAGAAATAGAAGATGAAGTATATGAAAATGAACCCTACCAAGAGCAACAACTTGAACAATTTTATACGATTGATGATGAGTATGTGCAATTGGCTACAAGCCACTTTATTGATGATGTAATTGAGTCAAATATGTCTGCTGACTTGGCAACAGACTCACACATGTCTGAGTAGAATAGTATAATTAATATTGTATTGTAAATAAGGTAATAGATCCATTACGCTTTCTATGCATGCTAAAAGATTTGACAATATGACATTTGATTTGAATTTAACTTTATATGTTTCTCCTTTTTCATGAATATGCAGTGATGGCAAAGACTAGGCGTTTCCAAAATCCACTAAAGTCAACACCCAAGACTAATTGTGCAACACACCCTCCTATTCCAACTCAAGCTCCACTTCAGGCTTCTCAAACACACTCTCAAACTCAAGCCCCAACACATTATCCATCTTAAGCTTCAAACCATTCTTTACCCCACGCTCAAAGTGCAGGATACCATCCAACTACAAATCAAACTCCAACTAATCCTTCACCTCAAACACATCCTCCAACTCAAGCCCCAACACATTATCCAACTCAAGCTTCAAACCATTCTTTACTCCACACTCAAAGTGCGGGATACCATCCAGCTACAAATCAAGCTTCAACTAGTGCTTCACCTCAAGAACATCTTCCAACTCAATCCCCAAGCCATTCACTTCACACTCAAAGTGAAGGACATTCATCTCAGTCTTCCCATCAAACATCATTTGCCTCAATTGAAAATATTGGTCACAATTCACCACTAGAGTCTCAAAGCCGCATGCCATGTATTGGACGTGAGTGTGCAATTAGTTGGTCTGTTGAACAAATAGGTATGTGCATTATACTTCATTTCATTTGTCAAAGTTCTTATACATTTTATCTTTTTGATTAAATGATTTTTTTTGTTGTTTAAGACCCCGAAGGTGTTATTAAGAAGATTAGACTCAAGATTAAGCAAGTTCAATTCTTACCTAGCGGGAATCGCATAATTGTGCACTTTGATGATCAAGGTTCTGCAATTGGTGAGGCACAAGGCGTACTTGCAGGATATTTGGGTATACTAGCAATTGATTGCAAGATATTTCCAATTAACTTTGACCGGTGGAATGGACCACGAGGTCTCCCTATTAAATATTTTAATGATTGCTTTGGAGATAACATTGCGGTAATAATTATTTTCCCGTTCTTACGGTGGTGACTTCTTTTTGTAATCGTGTCAGTCAAATTATTGTAATTATTTCCTATAAAGCTTCAAAACCCACTTCTGTCACTTTGTTTGGAATTGTTTTGTTGATTGTTTTTTCTCTAATTTGACACAATTGCATTACTTTGATTTATTGTCAAAATGTATTGTCTTTTGTATGAACTTATTTTGTTTGAAACTCTATTGACTTAGCATTTTTTGGCAGCCTCGATTCTGTTTTTCGACTACTGAAACTGTTGCAAAAAGATATTGCAAACTTACCATTGCAAAGAAGTGGGCTGCAAACAGGCAAACCTTATGGGACCATTTCTCTGATGCAACTAAAACTAGAGCTGAAATCATAAGTAATGTGCCAACCGGCATAGATGAAACTCAATGGGCTTATTTTGTCACCTATCGTCTAACACCAAAAACACAGGTAGGATTTGGTTTACTTTGATCTATTTATTTTTGGTATAGCAAGTTATTTAACTAATACATAATTATATTTGTTTGTTCGTAGGAGGTTTGTCAAAGAAACAAAGAAATACGGAGCCTGCAAGATATTCCTCATACTGGTGGTTCTAAACCTCTCTCGAGAAAAAGACATGAGATGGTAGTTATATTAATTAATCTAATGGAGTTTGTGATCTATGATATATAATTATATCTATTGTGACATTTTTTTAATCTATTTTAGTTTTTGGAAAATGGACAACTACCGAGTCGAGGAAAAGTGTATATTGAAACCCATAAAAAGAAGGACGGATCAGTTGTTAACGATAAAGCTAAAGTTATAGTGGTAAGTTTCACTTAAACAATATCGTCTTTAGGTTTCATTTTTTATTTTAATCATGGGTTTTTAATCTGAAAATCTTATATGATGGTAGGAGCAAATTGAAGTGGGTTTGACTCAAAGTAATATTGATGAGATCTGTAGTTTCTCCAAATGACGTTTTGGGTAGTCTATTGGGGCTGAACACTCTGGTAGAACGCGGTGTATGGGTATGGGAGTGTCTCCCCTCTTGTTGCATTTAGAAATACTAGACTTCGACTTTCAAATTTGAATCTTTCTTCATCCACCGCTACCACATCATCTCCTAACATATGGAAAGAGAAGTACACAAACATGGGCGTGCACTTAAAGGATACACCACTTCACGGAAAGAAGGAGAGATCCTCAAGAATTTATTGGTGTCTTTGATTCATCAAATGTAAGTTTTCAAATTTCAATCAAGTTTGAATTAATTGTTGAAAAGTTTGAATCAAGTAAACTAATAATATCATCATCTCTCGTAGTCTTATCAAGTATTTTTAGGATTTGTCCGACTATACTTATCAATTATGTATTTTAGTTTGGAACAACTTGTTTTGACTATCGAGTATGACATCAAATGAATGAGAAATTGGAAATTTCTATGTTCTTCAATTTTTAGTTGGAATTTAATATGTATCAATTTAGTTTTTTTATTTGATTTTGGATATTTGAAATGAGTCAATTTTTCTTTTGTTATTTCAGGCAAGTGAGCGTGCAAGTGAACCTCATTCTCCATTGGATGCAAGTGGATCATTCGGTGCTAGCAACATTTAGTGGTTTTAGGATCCTTTAGTATATGATTTTTTTGATGTTATTAGGATTTTGTTTGTATGACAATAGATATTTGAGTTACAATTGTTTCTTTTTATTAATTTTTTGAGTTGGATGACATAAATATTTGACATTACATTTATGTTATCACAGTTATATTTTTAATGAAATTTTCAGTTTTTTAAGTAAGTGTTATGTAAGATGTATGTATTGTTATTAGTAATTAAATATGATAATGAGATAAGAAAAACGAAATTCTCAAAATGCAAAAAAAAAAAAAATTATGTCTATTATAGGAGGTTGTAACCCCACAAAAAAATCCTATATAACCCCTCAAAAAACCTCCATCGATTGTGAGTGGAGGTTAGTAAAACCTCCACCGATTGTGGGGTTAAAAACCTCCATGATAAAACCCCCACTAAAAGACATGATACCAGCGTTTTCTAAAAACCCAGTAAAGCGATTGCGGCACTTGAAACTCCGGCGTTTTTTAAAACTCCCGCAGTTTACATTGCGGGGGTTTAAAACCCCCGCTAAACGACTTAAAAACCCCCGCAATTTGTTCCCTTTTTTGTAGTGAAAGTGATACATTTTCAATGAGTGAGTGGTGGTATATATAGTGGTGTGAATGGATTAATGCTACAAGCCCCAAATAGTGGGCTGGCCAGCAATTTGGACTTCTAGGCTCATTATATAACTAATTCAGACTTGCAAATTTTGAAATTCATATTGCAGATCCTGAGTTGGGGGTAGGCGATTTGTTTCACTAATGCTCGTTGGACGGCCGAGCATTAGAGTGGTGGGAATCACTTCGTCCCAACACCATCTCCTCGTGGGAGGGCCTAATCAGAATTTTCTTAGCCCACTACACAGCCAACCGTTGCCAGTATCGGTACGAGGAGCACTTGGACACAGTCGTTCAAGGAGATAACGAGACTCTAAGGCAGTATATCAACCGATTCAACACTGAGGCCGAGACTATTCGTGACTTATCTGATAAGGACAAGCTGAAGTACCTCAAACGCGGTATTCGACCGGACCATAGGTTCGCAGAAGAATTCACACCGAATCACTATCAGGACCTCAACATGTTCTTAAGGAGGGCCAATGATCATATGGCATATGAAGAAACCCTGGCTGCAAGAAAGGGCGCCCGTGCGCGTCCTAAAGAAGAACTGAATAGACCGGCCAAAGGGCATGAAGGCCGCCGAGACAACCGGCCAGACTATAGAGATAAGAAATTCGAGCATCGTACTCGTCTGAACACTTCTATTGCACAAATTTACAGTGAGTGCCAGAACAACGAGTTTGTGGGTGTGAAACGGCCTGACCCTCTCGTGCTCAAAAAGGGGGCACAAATTTACAGTGAGTGACAGAACAACGAGTTCTTGTGTTATACCCTTACCTTTGCGAATCCTTTCCTTCCTCCTTTGAGGGACCCTTTTTCAGGACTTCGGGGACATAAACACGTCCGCTTCTAGTGATTCCACTGCTTCCCGCAATGTTTGTGACATCAGGAACAACTTGAGGCCTCTGAATGGGAACTGACACCCCATAGCTCCATGGAACAACACTATTCTGGAGCTGGGACGGGAATCACAATGGTCTTAGGTCTCTCCAAAATCGGCTTTCGGCTATACGAGACCTCAATAGGTTTCTGAACATTTCTATTCTTATCTGATTGAAAAGTCAACACATCCTCCTCTTTCTCTTGTACACCTATTTGGATTATATGACGATCCAATAGGTCCTGCAAAACTGTCTTGAAGGCCTCACATGCCCCAACACAATTAACATCAACACAGACTTCTTCCTGAGTACATCCTCTCTTGATGACCCCGAATTTGCACAGCTCTGCATGAATAACCTATAAGGGTGTCTGGATACACTCCACAGTTTTGATTAAGGATTGGCCCCCCATATCATGGATGGCAATGATTGCAGATTTCTCATGACCAGGCAGCGGATTAGTTGTGATGCTTGGGTTTTCTTGTTTGAAGGTTATCCCTTTGGTATCAATCAGATCTTGCACTGCAATTTTGAAGGCCTTGCAGTCCTCAACAGCGTGTCCAACGACACCTTCATGAAATGCACAGGTAACGTTGGGATTGTAGCCTCGAAAGTAGGGTGGCTGGACTGGTTTAATGGGTCTGGTATTGATGAGCTTGTTTGTGGCAAGATAGCTGAAAAGGTCAGTATAGGACATGGGGATGGGATCAAAGGTGGTCTGTTTTTTGTCTTGGTAGTTTTTGTGGTATTTATTTTGTGGTGGACGAGTTGGTTGCGTTTGAGTGGGGACAGGGATGTTTTGTGGTTGATAAGGTGGGCTTATGGTGATGGTGTTGGTCTCTCCTTCTTTCTTCTTTGAAAATCCGGAGAATGACTTCTTGTGGGTGGTTGTACCTGCGGAACCATGGGCAATCTTGCCGCTTCTCCATCCATTTTCTAGTCTTTCACCGATGATTACCATGTCCGAGAAATTGGAAGATACATTTGCCGATCAACCGATCATAGTATAATGGTGGCGAGGTTTCCATGAACATGAAGACCAATTCTTTCTCCAACAAAGGGGTGTTACTCATGGCACCCAAAGCCCTCCTTTGTTGGGCATACTCTTTAAATGACTCATTATCTCTTTTTGCCATGCTCAGAATCGTGTTGCGTCGGGCGCCATATCTCGTATTGTAATCGTGGTATTATGCGAGAAGGCATCGGCCAAGTCCTTCCAACAATGGATACGAGATGGTTCTAGCTGCATATACCAGTTGAGAGATGCCCCAACAAGGCTCTCTTGGAAATAATGGATCAGCAACTTGTCATCATGAGAATGTGTAGCCATTTTCTCTGAAGACATGGTCAGATGGCTTTTAGGGCAAGTCATGCCTCGGTACTTTTCGAAGTCCGACACTTTGAATTTAGGAGGTAAAACCACATCAGGGATGAAACACAGGTCCCGAGCTTCTCTTGCTCTAGAGCTCGACCCTTTAATCATTCTTAAGCGCTCTTCTAACATATGATACCTGTCTCTTGCTTGAGGAGTTTCAGCAGGATAGTTCTGAGGAAAACCATTCACACCGTAGTGAGGATTACTCATCAACATTACAGCTGGGTTCACGTGTGGGTCACGTGAGTGAGTGGTATTCCCAGGAATTGATCCCTGAACTTGGGGGTGGACCATTGTTGGTGAATGAAAGCCAAACGGAGTTCCCTGCGGAATAGGAAGCCTGAGCATAAGACTCTTAATAATGAGCAATCTCAACAGCAAGGGGACTCTACCACTTGGGAGTCTTCCGATAATATGCAATCTTCACAAATCCCTCAGCAGCAAGCAGACTCTCCTAATAAATAAAAACAACAAGGGGACCTCTCTCCGAATGAGACAGGCAAAAATGACACGCATTCTACCGATGAAATCCCTACCTTGGTTACTGCAGATGTTGGTAAGCCTTTGACCCAGCAACTAGATTCTCCCCTCAAGACGTCGACTAGCACACCTACAACTAGCCGAACTGGTAGTGACTCTACTCCGCCTCCCACCACTAAGCTTGATTCTCCCGTGTTTACCCCGCATTAGGGGTGTTGGAGATCCCCTCTTCATCAAATAACTCTATGGTGGAGGTTCTTCCTTCTTCCACCCAAGCTCTCAAGACTCAGCTAGATGTCTCCTCTTCTAACGCAATGGATGTACCTGACATGAGAATTATAGGGAACAAGTGGGGGGATGTCTTAGAAGAAGATGCCAGGCCTTCCGTCTCAGATTACATAGCTACATCGAACCCAATAGTTGAATCTAACATGAATATTTTAAGAAAGCTTTGGGGTGGGTCTTCAGATAATGTGGGTGATCCGGTGATTTCTGATTCTCATGGAGCACCTGTATTCAAGTCTCAAAAGAAGAAAGTCAAGAAGAAAAAGCAGTCGGCCGTTTGCTACAATACTCGCTCAAAGGGGAATTCCACCTCTGAATCCTTTTAATCTCTGTTGTTTCTAGCTTGAGTATCTTCCTGTTAGATTGGTTATTTAGGATTTTGTCTAGCCAGTAAGCTGCTGTGTTTTAGAGGCACTATGCCCGTTTGTTAAAAAATAATAATAATTTGTACAATCGAATGTCTAATTCAGCTTATAGAATTGAATTCAAAAGCTAATATTTAGTACTTACATGAACAATTAAACAAACAGTAACCTAAGAATATAACCTCTTGTGTCACTACAGGATGTGCATTTTTTAAAGCTTTACAAAACAAATTTCTTTCACAATTGATTAATATTAGTTATGATAATTTAAATAATATATAATTATTATACAAACATTCAACTGTTAGTTTTTTACAAATGAGTTTAAGTTTATTTTTCATTTATGTTTTTTAGAATAAAATTTACTCTAGACACAATAAAGAAGCCTATTTTTTTCTTTTTGTTAAATTTTCTAAAAAATGTATTAAGTTTTAAACATAATATATTATGAATTTAAGTATAATGTGAAAATTTAACCTAATACTAACTTCCTTATAAATATTAGGTTTTGCTCATCAGTTCGTGAGTGCAAGAAAGGATCGCCGCCGCTGCCTCCTCAAAATTGTAAGGGTTTTCTTCTCTTTCTCCATCTCTCTCTTTTCACACTTAAAAGCTCATATCATTGAATTGATCATGTTGATATCTGAATAATCGATGTGATTGCATTCTTCTTAGATCGTGAACCCAATTCATTGATCATAATTTGTCATTTATATCGTTTATTTATTCTTTTGTTTTTTTTCCAATAGATTTATGAGGGAAGCAACAATACTCGGTTTGTGGACCACTATTACAAGCTTGGTGAAAAGAGAATCATTAATGTTGTCTTTTATTTCTACACCTTCTCTCTTGTGCTTTGCTCTTTTGTTTGTTTTAATATTTTCAACATAAATGTTCAACGACTGTGATTCGCTTGATTAAATATGGGTAAGCCAATACACATCAGAGAAGGTCATGCTTATGAAATTAATGCACAGAGGAGGTATTAGAGGAGGTATAAATATTCTTCCCGCCTTGTTTTCCCCTTTCTTGATTTTTTTGTTGGTAAAACCCTGTCTTGATTCTTATTGTAATTTAATCTGCTACACTTCGTTTACACTATTTTGCCTAAAGAATAATTTTTTTATTTTCCTATTATGCAAACTCCCACTTTTTTCTCATTTTCCACAATGACTAAGCTTCTCAATTCTAGTTTTCCGTCAAAAATAAAACTTCTCTATTCTACTTTTATTTTCAACAGCAAATATGTTTAAATACTATATTTATCCTGACATTCCAAAATTAAAATTTATGATACTTTTTCATATTTTCATTCATGTTTTGCCAACTTAGGTTAAGAGATGACAAGTCATTCTCAAATATTGTATTTCTTTTAGTTTGTGTGATTTTCTAGTTAATGAGTTATTTTTTTCTTTCTTTTATTATGTCTCCTCCAGAAAATAAACTTTATTGGCTATCGCATTTCCAATAATCAAATTGCGTATAGATGTTGATTTCTTTTGATGGATGGTGAACTGCAGTGGCTGTGGATCTCGGTCGAGTAGTAATTTCAACATTAACCACATTTATTTGTGTGATAAACAATATAATTAAAATATGAAGGAATTGAAAGTTGAAATAAACATCACATCCTTTATAAATTATGTACATACATTAGGCCCTATTAGTAGGGCCATGAAAAATACATATTATTTAATCTCAATAAATTTTGTTGTAATTATCAGATGTACCCAAAGCCATCTGAGATGATGACAATAGTAGTATGCTCAAATGCATAATGGCATTGTTTGCTTGTGCTACCTGTTGTTTGATTGTCTTATTAGCATTAGCTTATGTTAGCTGCTTATTATATGTTTTTTGTTGTCGCTTAACTCTAGAAAGCAAAGGTGGATTTGAACACCTCAATGGGGGCAGCAAGTGGAGTAAATTCAAGTCTAAACAAAAACTCATGGTAGAAGAAGACAGTGACTCGGATTTGGAAAGTACGAGATTGCCAGCAGGTTATCCAAAGCAGGAAGCTGTTTTTGGGGTAAAAGCATTCAACATCCAGCATTTATTTAAGATAATGTTAATAAACCATAAATTAAAAAAATTTGGTTAACCTTGATAGCTTCTGATCACTTGTAAGGAAACACAACTTTCGGAACTTTAATTGAAAATTTATATCTTGTGAAATTTTTGGATGTGTCTCAAAGGTTTCTACTAGTAGTAGACTAGAACATCTATTCTTACTCTTCTTACATTCTCACATTACCATATATTTTTCAATTATTCATATATATTGACGATGCTCATGTTACTAATGTTGTTAATTGCAGATAGGTGTGTCCCCTATTGATGCTATGTTTACCTATGCTTAATACAGCCAACCATCTTATGTGCCAACGATTACAGACTTGTTAGGCTGATTTTTGGATGTGGCATAAGGCTTCCTCTGGTAGTATACTAAAACATCTATTCTCACTCTCTTTTACATTCTCACGTTACCCTATAATTTTCAATTATTCACACACACACACACACACAAATATATATATATATATATATATATATATATATATATATATATATATATATATATATATATATATATATATATATATATATGGGGCTGCTAACTTACACCCACTTAAAAATATGAAGGTGTATGTTAGCAAGCTACACCTTTTCATACATAAATGGATGAAAGTTCTACATTTTTTAGACTCATACATAATTGGAATGACATTAAAGTTGAATTTTATGGTAACATCTCGGTTGGTAACTAGTCACACAACACAAAATATTATCAATAACTCAAACCGGATGTATCGAAATTGGTGAATATATAACAAGAGATTTCATTCAAAGAAATATTTCAAAAAAACCACTTCTCATCATTTTTGTTTTTCCTATAGATGGCTATAGGACAAAGGTGAAACTAGCCTTCATAGTCAACAACTCTGCAAGGAGGGCAACTTACATCAAAAGGAAGAAGGGTCTACTGAAGAAGGTGGAAGAACTCAGCACCCTTTGTGGCATAGAAGCACGTGCTATAGTGTATAGCCCATATGATCCTCATCCTGTGGTTTGGCCATCTCCATATGGAGTCCAAACTGTGGTCTCAAAGTTCAGTATGATGACAGAACTTGAGAAAAGCAGGAAGATGGTGAATCAAGAAATCTTCTTGAGACAAAGGATTCTGAAGGCGAAAGAGCACCTCAAGAAACAAAGGAAAGAGAACAAGGAGAAGGAGATGAGCATGTTCATGCTTCAATGTCTTTTTGCAAGTAAGCTTGTGGATGACAATATGTCTATGGATGATTTGAATGATCTTTCACTATTGTTTGATAAGAAAATTTAAGGACATTGGCCAGATGGAAACATTGATTATGAATGCTGACGTCATGGCTCCAAGCCCGTTCCACTTTGTTGCACCTGCAACAACACTAATGCCAAACCCCGCACCGACACTTGTGTTCGCACACGCATCTGCAATTTCCAATAATGAAGAAATGGATTTAGTAGGTTAAGCCTATGGAATAGGTTTGATTGGTGGCGCGATGCAAACACAATGGTCTATGGATTCCATGATCAACGGTAATAGGGGTGCGGAAATTCCATTTGTAGAAGTAAATCTCTCATTGTGATATTAATCCAACATATTACCTTGAACAAATAAAGTCATGTGATTGGATTGTAGTTCTTATTGAGTTGTAATTCAAAGTCAATGTATTAGATAAACAATATTAATTAGTCAACTATTAGTGGTTGTATTAGTTACGGTTTTCAGTTGTTAGTTAGTTAAGTCTAACTAGGTGAAACTAACTATGGTTAGTGACATATACATTGTATTAAAAGCTCACTTGTAACCTCAGTTAATTCAAGTGAAGTGAATTGAATTTTCCCGCAATTCCTCTCTGGTTTTTCGTTACATTCTGTTACAGCAATTCTTCTTCTCACTTCACTACACACCATGCACCACCACAAATTGATCATGAAACTCCAACAATTGGTATCAGAGCAGGTCAATTTCTGGCAAAGTTGCCTGTGTTTGACGACAGCAATTATGAGCGGTGGACGGCACAAATGAAGGTTATCTTTCGTTACCAAGGTGTTCTTTAAGTGATACGGAGTGGAGTGACACCACTCGATGCGGCACCAACAGAGGCTCAAAGAACAACCCATCATGAACAATCGAAGAAAGATGACAAGGCGATTTTCTTGATTCATCAGTGTGTGGACTTGAACGTTCAGGAAAATATCATCGAGTATGAAATTGCTAAAGAGGCGTTGGACGTATTGGCAACTCACGCTCTCGTGACAAGCAAAGAAGAAGATGAAGCTTATGTCGCTCACGATGTCAATTTGGGCTATTGAAGATGGAATCAATCAAAGCGCAGTGGCACAATTTGTAAGCAGTTAGTTACTCTATCGAATCAAATGCGTAGTTGTGGTGAAATAGTAAGTGATGCTATGAAGGTAGAGAAAATCCTCACCAGGTGTAACACCTAGCTTTGACACGGTAGTTTACGCCATAGAACAATCTAAGGACCTAGATAAGTTGAAATTGGAGCAAATACTAGGATTCTTAGAAGCCCACAAGATCAAATTGAAAAACTGAGAGATAGCCAATAAAGAAGAAAAATAGGGTGCGAAGGCATTGTATGCTAATTCACAGAAGAAAGGTGGAAGAATAACAAGAGTGACCATGAAAAGAGAAAAAACTCTAGGCAAGAAAACCAGAATAGAGATGGTGAAAGTGGTGACAAATCCAAGAAGAAATCAAAAGAGCACATATAGTGCTACAACTGTCAAAAATATGGTCACTTTGCTGATGAGTGCAAGAATGACAAGGTGCCTAGAAACAGGAATCATGAAGCACAGTTTGTTTATGACTCAGACTATGAACCAATAATGTTGATGGCCATTACAGAAAATGGAGTTACAGTGATAGAATGGTGGTATCTAGACACTGGCTACTCGAATCATATGACTGGACACCTTGAATGGTTCTCTAAAATTGATAGGAGTATAAGGAAGTGGATCAAATTTGGTGATGGCAGTCCGTTATGGCGGATGGAATAGGTATCGTGGTTATCGAAGAGATGATGGTAAGAAGGTGATTGTTAATGATGTACTCTATGTGCCTAAGATGGAGAGCAATCTATTGAGTCTTGGAAATTGCTTGAAATGGGCTACTCCATGAGCATGAAGGATAATCGTATGTGATGATCGGATAGTAAAGATAATGTTGTGTTGAAGGTTATGGTATCAAAGAACAGGACATTCAAAGTTGGTGTGAATTCAATTGAGCAAAGTCGCCTTCTTGCTCAAGTTGAAACCGATGGGTGGAAGTGGCCCAAAAGAATGGGTGATTTGAACTTTTCAAGCTTGAATATGTTGTAAAGAAGAACATGGTGATAGGACTACCACTAGTTGATGAAACAAGGCAAGTGTGTGGTAAGTGTTGTGAAGGAAAACAGCCCATAAAGTCTTAGAAGACTGTAATACCAACAAGAGCAACACTGAAGGTTGAGCTGGTCCACTCTGATGTGTGCGGGCCATTTGAAGTAAATCTCATGGAGGTAACCTCTACTTTGTATCTTTTATTGATGATTTTACTAAGAAAATGTGGGTCTACTTGTTGCAAAGAAAGAGTGAAGTATTTGAAACATTTAGACAATTCAAGTTGCTAGTTGAAAAGCAAACTGGTAACTGTATAAAACAATTAAGAACAGATGGTGTTGGAGAATATGTTTCACATGAGTTTGGAAACTTTTGCAAGAGTGAAGGAATAATACATGAGGTAATGGCACCCTACAATCCTCAGCACAATGGTGTAGTTGAGAGGAGGAATAGGACAATCCTAAACATGGTAAGATGCATGCTAAAGGAGAAGAATCTACCTCATGAGTTCTGGGCTGAAGCAATGCAAACTGCTACTCATATACTGAACAGGTGTCCAACTAAGAGACTTGAAAATAGCACACCAGAAGAGGCTTGGAGTGGCTCTAAGCCTAGTGTAAAACACTTTAGAGTGTTTGGTTCCTTGTGCTATAGGCATGTACCAGAACTCAAGAGCTCAACCTATGATTTTAGTTGGATACCATAGCACTAGTGCATACAAGCTCTTTGATCCAATCCACAAGAAGATTGTAGTAAGCAATGATGTGTTAGTGGATGAGTCCAAAGAGTGGAATTGGACAAAGGCTACAGAGAAGAATTCTGATGAAACAATTGAAGTATGCAACCGATGTCTTGAAGATATTCAATATGCTGAATTGCAATCAATCCACTACACCAGCAGAAACTAGTAGCAAGCCTATAACTGATGATGCAGAAAACCAGCTAGTTGATGCTACTCTATATAGACAACTAGTTGGATCTCTGAGATATCTGTGCAATTCAAGGCCAGATATCACCTATTATGTTGGATGGTTGAGCAGGTACATGGAGAAACCTAGGAAGACTCATCGTATGGCTGCAAAACGTGTGCTTAGATACATGAAAGGCAGCATTGATTGTGGAATATTGCTCCCATCGGTGCTAACAAAGACAAGTGATAATATAGTTGGATATACGGATTCTGATTGAATGGTGACTTAGAGGACAGGAAAAGCACATCGGGGTATCTCTTTACGTATGGAAATGCTCCTATTTTGTGGTGCTCCAAAAAGAAGAATGTTGTTGCGCTATCTAGCTGCGAGGCAGAGTACATCTCTGCTACTTTTGGCCTTGATCAAGCGTGGTTGAGAATATTCTTTGGTTGAACTTGGAATGAAAAACGCCGTTGTGATGAAGTTGAAGATTGAAAGAAGTTCGAGAAATAGACTTAGCAAAACATCCATTAGCTCATGGTCGAAGTAAACACATAGAGGTTAAATATCACTTCCTTCGTGACTTGGTGTTAAAATTGAGTGAGTGTTTTAAAATTGAAAATTTTATAATTGAGTTTATTTTCATTTTTAAAATTGAAAATCAAATCGATGTTAAAATTGAGTTTATGTGTGTGGGCGCACGCCAACATTTGGAACTATATTTTCAAAATAATTATATCAGTTTGCTTTAAAGAGTATAAATTTTGTAATTTATTTATGGTAATATAGTTTGTCTTCATGGTTTTTTTATATTTTATATATTCATAAATATATTAAGTATTAATTAATTTTCTTATGAATATTGTAACATCCTAGTATTTCAACCTTGGAAGAAATACCGAGAACTTCCACAATTAGCATTAATCAAAGTACTAAACCTACCGAAGGAATTGAACGCACATAACTTGACGAAATAAACCATAAACCATCCATAACATTCTCCAGGAGGTAACTCAAAACTAGAGCTCAATATTCCAAAACTAGAGCTCTCAAAATGATACTTAAACTTAGATTACAACATAATAAGTTATAGTGTCAACATAAACATATTACCTAACATAACCCTAGGGTAAAGATAACATAAATCCTGATCCCTAAGGATCCTTTAAAACTTGTAACCCACTTCAGTAGCTACTTCTTCTCGATTTGATTTGACTATCCCTGCTCATCCAGAAACACCACATAACAAACAATGAGATACAATCTCAACTATTTCCCTTGTCTTTCATTTCCTCTCGGTGTTTTCCGTTATTTATCTTTCATTTCCTTTTATTCTCTTAACACAACCCGAGAGACTAACTCACTTAATCTCAACTGAGATCTCGACTTATTATTATTATACAGATTTATTCTAGGCCTTGGGTTCGGGCTCATGACTTTAATTAACCACTTTTGTTGACCTCACTTGATTTAAATGAGGAGTGGTGGTTAGTAAAGAGTGAGTGGTAATTTAATTAAAGAGAGGAGTAGTGCAAGTAATGGAGGAGGTGTGAATAGAGGCCCATGATAGTTAGGCCCATAACCATGATATAAGTTAGGTGTCGATGGTGAGAGAGTTTATTTCAACCAAAATCAAAGAAAAGTCAAAGAGTAAAGTAAGAGAGTAGAGAGAGAGAGGTGCGATAGCCTTACGAAGAAGAGAAGATCTTGGCGTGGAGAGTTCAAGCAAGGAAGAGAAGCTTGATTGTTGGTGATGGTTGGTGATTCTTGGTGGAGAGAGTGCTGGTGTTCTTCATTAAGGTAAGGGGGCTCTCTTTCACCTATAATAGAGTATATGATGAGTGTTATGTGTGGGTTAGACTCTAGGATGATTGTTGAATTGTTTGTGTTGATTGATTGTGTGATTGATGTTGTGGTTGAGTCAATTTGGTGAAATTGTGATGTGTGTATGTGTTGTTGATGATTTGGTCATATGAGAGACCTAGAGAAGAAATGGGATTTAAGGAACCCTAGGCGCAAGGGCGTTATTCTGGTGTTGGTACCTTAGTTGTACTTTGATGTGTGATGGACAATATTCGAATGAATATGTGTTGTAGTAATTGTTGTTTAAGTTTCATCATAGTATGAAAATCAAAGAAAAGAGGGAAGATGAGGGTTAGGTGTAACACCCCATTTCTACTCGGCAATTTATAAATAAAATATCAGAGTTTAAAAATTATTTTTCAATTCATCCAAACGGGATGCTACATTTACTTCATTTAAAACAACGACAACATAAAACAAATCATCTTATAAGTCAAAATAATACGTAACACCAATCGTGTGGGATGGAATCCTCAAAAATATATTAATTCAATTCACGCACTGGAAACTTATACATCACGCAGCGGAATAAAAGAAATCTCATAAATTCAAATCACGATCTCAATAACAACATAATATTCTCTAATAAAATAGTTCAACAGCCAAACAGAACAAAACAAGAAATCTAACGCCCATCCCCTGAGTGTTACGTATCAGAGCATAAGACTGACTCGCGGATATGAAGGAAAACAAGCCTTCACTCATGGTTACCTGTAGTAATAAACAACATAAGGGAGTGAGTCTATCCGTATAATCAAGCTTATAATAAGTAGTATGCTAGTGTATAGAATTATATCAATCACAGCATCACATAAAGATATACATACAACAACCTTAGTTATTTATTTATAACAACTATACTAACATGTTTTTGGTGTGTATAGCAGCCACTACAGTCACGTCCACATTTATGAGAATGAATGTATGAAAATGCAAGTATGCATGTGGTACCATTCATCGTCCTTAATTTTTTTGCCAATTGGGCACATCGTCAATAATTGAGCCTTATTCATCGTCAATAGCTCAAAGGCCGAAGCCTCACATCGTCAATAAAAATGCACATGAAATGAATGAGACTTCATGAACAACCAACAATTATAATTTTCCTAACATCATCGTCACTTTGGCTTTACGCCCATCATCAATAACATCATCATTTTTAATTTTCTCATTAGACCCATCGTCATTTAATAACATTGGCAACAGAAAATTTGTGCCATCATCAGCCCACAGCACCAAACAGCACACCAGACACAAATAGGCAGCACTAGGCGCCAAAAACAGGCAAAACTGGCATCCAGTGGCAACACAGCCACCCAGGCGCCAAAATACCCAAGCGGCGCCCGGTGGCACGGCGATCACCCAGCGCCTAAAACAAAGAAGAAATCGCGCCCCGCTTGCAACACACAACCACACAGCGCCAAACCGGGCAACATCGGCGCCCGAGAATGCAACACAAAGCACCTAGATACAAAGCGAGACACGCCTCGAGTCGACGCACACACACAGCGCCTACAAGCGTGGCGGCGCGCCAAAGAAAATTCCAAGGCAACAACGGGCGCACACGGGGCAACCATTTGGCGCCCTGTGCAGCACCACACACACACACACAGCCACGGGCGCACACTAGGCGCCCTGCGGCAGCCACATTGGCACCCCCACACACGCACACCCACTGCCACAGCAACTTCGTGCTTCACTAGGCGCGCTGGGCAGCCACATTTGGCGCCCAACACACAACACACACCCAGCACTTGCACAGGCGCATGGGCAACCACATTCTGGCGCCCTGCACCACTACTAGAAAAAAGGCTTTTCATATCGGTTCCGTAACCGATATAGATAAAGGGGATATTAAAAACAGGCGCTTTCTATATCGGTTAAAGAACCGATATGGAAAATGTTTTTTATATCGGTTCCCAGTAGAACCGTTATGGAAAGTCAGTTTTTAAACCTATAAAACGCTTTTTTTATATCGGTTTCTTAGTTGAACCGATATTGAAAATCACTTTTTATATCGGTTATTTAAAGGAACCGATATGAAAAGTATTTTTTTTTAAAATAAAAAATAAAAAATTCCTCAATTGGATATACAGCAAACAACAAAATCTCAACAAATACAATATTTATATAAAAATACAAAGATCTCAAATTACAAAAAGCAAGAAAGAGCTAATGAGTAAACATATACATAATAGCTTAGCCCTTAGTAACTACTCAAACCATAAGTGAAGCAAGAAGCAGCTAATGAGTAAGCATATGCATAATGTCTTAATCCTTAGTAACTACTCAAATCATAAGTGATTCAATCGGTATTGAACTTCCTTGAATATTAATGAATGATATATTCCCCACTTGAGCAATGAACTCGCATTCCAATGCATGATATTACATTCGACAAAGATATTTTAGCAGCTTCAACTGATTTATTATTTAGGTTAAAAACTCCATACCTGATTCTTGCATGGATTTCTTGAATCACAGTAGTATTGATCTATTATAATAGGATGTGATACATTTTCCATCAAGATGTTCTGGAATGTGATTTTGGAGGCAAGGCCATTCCCACCCTAACAAAAAGTTGACTCAACTCAATCGATTTGTAGATCACCAAGTCACATAAAGAGAAAGAAAATGCTAGAGTTACCAAGAAACTTACCTGCCATGTTTTGATTATCACCCCATTATCAGTGTTGTAAAGATAAGCTCCATTAACATTTACATTATGAATCTTCTCCCATGCCTTTGATTTTCCCAAGCTGCCAATACCAAACAAAAGGTTCCAGCATTGGTTAAGAATTATACTATTTAAGTCTTTAATGTCTTAATGAACTCGAAAGTGAATATTAATTTTACCTTATGCCATGGCCTTGACCACATGAAATATTTCTGATCCAAACCCGTGAAGTATTTCTAACTATGGAAATGCAGTCATCACCTGAAATGGAACATAATGCACTGAAACATTTTGCTTCTGAGTAAAGCTAATATTGCATTAGGTTGAGATGAACTCAATCGTTTCTAATTAAACTATCTCGATCTCAACACCTTTTGTTGCACTAATGTGGATTCCATCGAGATTAGGACTTCTAGCAAGTGCTAATACTTTGACATAACTTCATTCATATAATAGTTCATTAACAATATTACGTACCTTTTGTTGCACTAGTGATGAAATGATACAAGACTAAACATTAGTTCATTAACTAAAATACATTTTGGACATAACTTGTTAAAAATTATATTACGTACCTCCAACCATAAATCAACAATATTTGCAGAGACAATATTGAAAATATGTCTCATAACATAAACTCTTCCACGCCCTTCTCATACTCATCACTTAGACGGCTAGTATTGATCCAACTACGATCCATAACTACTTAAATCTTACCTTAAGAATGATACTGGAATATCTGATCTGAAACCATGTGGAATCTGATCCAAATGTACCCCAACTAAAATCTCCCAGCAAGCAGAATTAGTACCATTCCCGAAGTAATGCCAACCCTGAAAGCAAAACCAGTATGTGATCCTACTTGCCAATATATTTTTCTTAAGTAACACTTACAAGAAAACAGAACTACACCTCCCCTTTATAATAGTCAGTTAAATACTTACATTACAGCAAAGAAGAATGCTTTTCAAATTTTAATAGAAACTCAATTCAAATAACACAAACTCAATTCAAATAGTACTCCTACACTTTCAAAAGGGAATCAATCCAGGTGACAGTCATGCTATTGAGGCTTCATTAGTTCCAGAATATTAAGAATATTGTTTGATACTAGTAATTGATACAGACATTGATTTTAGATTGAGGAGCATGTAAAACTAGCTTTATTTCTGTTCCGGGGTGTATCAGCAATTACAAGAGCTTCCAATAGCAATTGAGCCGTCGGCCCACCCATCGTAACCGGCCCAAGCAAGCTGCGTGGAGCGCAATCCTCGCAACCGGCCGAATTTCTCGCAAAACGGTCGGACACTACAGTATATATACGCCATTCGCACATGGCATCAGGTACGTTCTCTTACCTTGTGTTATTTGCTTGAGCGACCCCTTACTTGATCGTCAGAGTGTCTTTGCAGGTAACACCCGAGGCGCTCAGCGTGAAGCCAAGATCGGTCCTTTCTCCTATTCAACGATCGGCCTAGTCACAGAACAACAACACTTCATTGGTCAAGGTACGATCAATTGGCGACCACAGTGGGAGGCCCGGGCGCTATCCTACTCCATTCATGGCTCCACGGGACCGGCCCCAGAAGCGGGCCTCGTCTCGACTCAACCCCTCCGGGAAACATCCTCAACAGCAGACCCCGGAGGGCGTAGCCGTCACTATTCCCGAATCTCAGGGAAATCCGCGCCAAGAACCCTCGGTGCAGGGGCGCGGACCGATCTTGGAGCAGGTGCAACCGTACGCTCCACCACAACTACCGCCCGAGCTGATTGAGGCAGGCATTGAAGAGTCGTTGCCCGAGCATGTCACTCAGGCCGTTCTGCAGATTCTTCAAAGCAAGAACCAAGTCATTGCAGATAGAGATGAGCTGATCTCTCGCTACGAAAGAGGGTCGATTCCGGACCGCCCGCGTGCGGAAGACGGAGAACCCTCTGCTCCTCGCCGACCGGTGCGTAGGCACCGATCACCTCCTCGAAGGAGCCTCTCTCGCCGGGAGAGCACCACCCACCGGTCTCCGGCACGAAGAATCAGGGCACGTAGGTCGCCCCCAAGCAGGAATGCGCGCAATCGCCGTTCACTCTCTTATGAAGAATACGAGGATTCCAGCTACCGTCCTGACACCGGTCGCTCGCCTACTAGATACTCCTCTAATGAGTCGTCCGGTTCACGTCGGTCGAGGAGCAGATCCTGGGATTCCCGTGAAGAATTGGAAGACTATCGGGATGGAAGAATCAGGGACGTCTCGCAACGGCCAAGAAGAGGTCAAAGCGAAGCGACCGGAAGGCCTCCTCGGCTTCCGCCACTTGGCCCATCTGGAGGATTCTATGGTATGTCAGGCAATGAGGCATGCCTCGTGTAACGCCCCAAATTTTATTAGAAATTATTTGGAGTTGATTTGATAGGGTAGTGGACCATGTTGAGAAGGACTAAAATTGATGTTATAAATACTTAATATAAGATGATGATGATTATTATTATTATTATTATTATTATTATTATTATTAATATTATTATTGTTATTATTAAAAGCAAATTTCTAGGAAAACCAAAGTGGTTATAGGAGGGAGGAAAAGTAGGAGGAAAAGTAGGAGAAAAAGTAGCATATGGTTGGGAATTAAAAATCAAATTAAAAAGGGTTAGAGTGTTGATGCTCATTTAAATAAGGAGTGGGGTGTAGTAAATAAATGGGGAGTGTTTTAGTTAAAAGGGAGGGATATGAGAAAGTAATTAGGAGGTGCAATTAGGGCCCATTGGAGTTAAGTGGCCCAAACCCAATTAATAAAAACATTAGGGTCTTAGGAGAAACCCTCATTAGAAGCAAAAGATCAAAAATTAGAAAGGAGAGGAGAGTGAGATGAGTGTGACGGCTAGGGCTTGAGAGAGGGAGAGATTGCGTGAAGAACCAAGAAGGAAGAAGAAAACGTGGATTGTTGGTGTCTAGGAGGTGTTCTTGAGAGCTTTGGTCTTCTTCTTCAATTTTAAAAGGTATGGGGCTCTCTTTCATAGTTAATAATTTATAAACCATGAAATCATAGGGATTAGGTGTTAGGAGTAGTTGTTTAAATTGATTCATGAAGTATTTGAGTGATTGGGTGATTGTTTGATTTTATATGTGATTGAATTGAAAGGTTATTGTATTGATTGTTGATATTAAGGTGTTATAACATGAATTTAATGCAATATGATGTGTAATAGGTGTTAATTAATATGGAGATGATTGGTTGTTAAATTGATATAATTGAATAGGAGAAATATTGGTGCTTGTTAGGTGTTTGATAGATTGTTTGAATTAGAGTTGAGTAGGAGTGTGTATGTTGATGATGAGCTTTCCTTGTTTATGGTTTTGTGTGTTTTCTGGACACTGTTTCGGTTTTTCTCAACTGGTACTGTTTGGTTGATCCAAAAATTGTGTGGCTAATTGTTTTTGAAAATAGACTTAAGGCCGGTCGTTTTGGCACTGGTTTCGTTCAGTTCGGAGTTGTGTAGCTCAAGTTATGAGTCTCTAAAGTTAGGTCAAATTTCTGGAGTCAAACTGGGAGTAGGTTCAGTTTTTGCAGGTTTTGTGTGATCAATTGAACTCCGTTTTGAGTGATTCTTACTTCATTGAAAAATAGACTTAATTATCTACGAAATAGGCACTGATTTCACTGAGTTTCATTAAGAAATGAGAAAGAAAATTTGGTTGCAAGTTGGGTAAAGCGTTCTGTCCGATTTTGGTACCTCAGTGTAGTGTTTTGAAAAACTGTACCAACTGGACACTTATTTTGAAAAACTAAAATCATAGGTAGAAACTACACTCAGAGGGCTTTCCAATGAGTGGTCTTTTGTAATTTTTCGATGTCGCTTTCTATTTTAAATAATTCGCCGAAGTAGGAGTGCTGCTGTAGGAATCCAACACTTTGTGCGGGTGTTGCCAATGTTACCCAAAGTGTCAAAAATACTGTTTTGGTCCCTCTGAACTTTTTAGTCCCCAAAAATGTTATTTTGGTCCTTAGGTGTGGGTTTAGTCCCTGGTGTTGACTTTAGTCCTTTGGTGTAGAATTAGTCTTGGTGATCTTTTAGTCCCTATAGAATTTCTATTTGTGGTGTGGTGTATTATTGGTGAATAAATATTGGTGAGTTGGGGTCTATGACCTTTCCTTTGGTGTTGGTGAGCCCACAAGGCTATTGGTGAGCATGCTATTGCATTATTTTGGTGATTTGGTGTTTCTGGTGCATAGTCATGGTGTCGCATAATCATATGCATTTTTGGTGAATAGGCCTCGGCCTCTTAAAATATTTTGGTGTTTGGTGAATGCCCTCAAGGCAATTTTGGTGATGGATCCACATGCATATGCCCAGTGGAGTTTTGGGTTGCATCTCATACATTGCATACATGTTCTGGTGATTGATTGTGTCTTCATAATTCTTGGTGTAACTATAATTCTTGATGTAACTGTATTCTTGGTGTAACTATAATTCTTGGTGTAATTATAATTCTTGGTGTAACTATAATTCTTGGTGTAATGTATTCTTGGTGTAACTATAATTCTTGGTGTAACTATAATTCTTGATGTAAACTGTATTCTTGGTGTAACTATAATTCTTGGTGTAATTATAATTCTTGGTGTAACTATAATTCTTGTGTAATTGTATTCTTGGTGTAACTATAATTCTTGGTGTAATCTGTATTCTTGGTGTAAATGTAGGCACAGTGTAGTTGTATTAGTAGTGTATTTGAATTTGACTACCTTTGGTGTGCCTATTCTCACTGTGTTTCTGTTTTATTTATTATTATCTATGTATTGAGACTCACCCTATTGCGTCGTGTTGCCTCGTATGTCAAGCAACCCGCAGTGACGGATGAAGGTGACTAGAGATCCTTCTTCTAGTATGGTCGAGTCACTACGATCACGACGTAGCACGGGGATGTTTAGTTGTTATTTCTTTTATATTTGAACTAAGATGTTAAGTTATTATTTCCACTTCTTTGTAGTATTTTGTCCTCGATTTAATTGGTGCTATGTATCATTTATCAAGTTTATTTTGACTAATACTTTGGAGTTTTATTTTAATTACTATTTTGGAGTTGTTTAAGGTGTTTTGTTTTAAATGTGACACCTCGGGTGGTCTCACGAAAGTTTTTACGCACTCGATTTTCAAAATTAATTGAATAGTAGTTATGGTAGAAAAGGGGTGTTACATAAGTGGTATCGGAGAGCGATTCGGTCTGTCCGCCAAGTTGTCGAGTCTGTTAACCCTCGAGTCTTGGTACTCGTTCTAAGTTATAGTTATGTTGTTGTTTATTGCTGTCGAATGTTGTGAACGTCTAGGTCTTGTGTTGTCTGCTATGATTGATCTTGTATTGCTCGGTGTGTTTCTCTGGTGTCCCTTGTCGATCTTGACGAGAGACTTTGTTATGAATTTTTGTTTGCCGTTGGATGGGGTAATTGTAATCTTGGGTATGAACTGGTTAGAGCATAACCATGTTCCTATTAGTTAAATTTTCGAGGACGAAAATATTCTAAGTGGGGGAGAGTTGTAACGCCCCAAATTTTATTAGAAATTATTTGGAGTTGATTTGATAGGGTAGTGGACCATGTTGAGAAGGAATAAAATTGATGTTATAAATACTTAATATAAGATGATGATTATTATTATTATTATTATTATTATTATTAATATTATTATTGTTATTATTAAAAGCAAATTTCTAGGGAAAACCAAAGTGGTTATAGGAGGGAGGAAAAGTAGGAGGAAAAGTAGGAGGAAAAGTAGCATATGGTTGGGAATTAAAAATCAAATTAAAAAAGGGTTAGAGTGTTGATGCTCATTTAAATAAGGAGTGGGGTGTAGTAAATAAATGGGGAGTGTTTTAGTTAAAAAGGGAGGGATATGAGAAAGTAATTAGGAGGTGCAATTAGGGCCCATTGGAGTTAAGTGGCCCAAACCCAATTAATAAAAACATTAGGGTCTTAGGAGAAACCCTCATTAGAAGCAAAAGATCAAAAATTAGAAAGGAGAGGAGAGTGAGATGAGTGTGACGGCTAGGGCTTGAGAGAGGGAGAGATTGCGTGAAGAACCAAGAAGGAAGAAGAAAAAACGTGGATTGTTGGTGTCTAGGAGGTGTTCTTGAGAGCTTTGGTCTTCTTCTTCAATTTTAAAAGGTATGGGGGCTCTCTTTCATAGTTAATAATTTATAAACCATGAAATCATAGGGATTAGGTGTTAGGAGTAGTTGTTTAAATTGATTCATGAAGTATTTGAGTGATTGGGTGATTGTTTGATTTTATATGTGATTGAATTGAAAGGTTATTGTATTGATTGTTGATATTAAGGTGTTATAACATGAATTTAATGCAATATGATGTGTAATAGGTGTTAATTAATATGGAGATGATTGGTTGTTAAATTGATATAATTGAATAGGAGAAATATTGGTGCTTGTTAGGTGTTTGATAGATTGTTTGAATTAGAGTTGAGTAGGAGTGTGTATGTTGATGATGAGCTTTCCTTGTTTATGGTTTTGTGTGTTTTCTGGACACTGTTTCGGTTTTTCTCAACTGGTACTGTTTGGTTGATCCAAAAATTGTGTGGCTAATTGTTTTTGAAAATAGACTTAAGGCCGGTCGTTTTGGCACTGGTTTCGTTCAGTTCGGAGTTGTGTAGCTCAAGTTATGAGTCTCTAAAGTTAGGTCAAATTTCTGGAGTCAAACTGGGAGTAGGTTCAGTTTTTGCAGGTTTTGTGTGATCAATTGAACTCCGTTTTGAGTGATTCTTACTTCATTGAAAAATAGACTTAATTATCTACGAAATAGGCACTGATTTCACTGAGTTTCATTAAGAAATGAGAAAGAAAATTTGGTTGCAAGTTGGGTAAAGCGTTCTGTCCGATTTTGGTACCTCAGTGTAGTGTTTTGAAAAACTGTACCAACTGGACACTTATTTTGAAAAACTAAAATCATAGGTAGAAACTACACTCAGAGGGCTTTCCAATGAGTGGTCTTTGTAATTTTTCGATGTCGCTTTCTATTTTAAATAAATTCGCGAAGTAGGAGTGCTGCTGTAGGAATCCAGCACTTTGTGCGGGTGTTGCCAATGTTACCCAAAGTGTCAAAAATACTGTTTTGGTCCTCTGAACTTTTTAGTCCCCAAAATGTTATTTTGGTCCTTAGGTGTGGGTTTAGTCCCTGGTGTTGACTTTAGTCCTTTGGTGTAGAATTAGTCTTGGTGATCTTTTAGTCCCTATAGAATTTCTATTTGTGGTGTGGTGTATTATTGGTGAATAAATATTGGTGAGTTGGGGTCTATGACCTTTCCTTTGGTGTTGGTGAGCCCACAAGGCTATTGGTGAGCATGCTATTGCATTATTTTGGTGATTTGGTGTTTCTGGTGCATAGTCATGGTGTCGCATAATCATATGCATTTTTGGTGAATAGGCCTCGGCCTCTTAAAATATTTTGGTGTTTGGTGAATGCCCTCAAGGCAATTTTGGTGATGGATCCACATGCATATGCCCAGTGGAGTTTTGGGTTGCATCTCATACATTGCATACATGTTCTGGTGATTGATTGTGTCTTCATAATTCTTGGTGTAACTATAATTCTTGATGTAACTGTATTCTTGGTGTAACTATAATTCTTGGTGTAATTATAATTCTTGGTGTAACTATAATTCTTGGTGTAACTGTATTCTTGGTGTAACTATAATTCTTGGTGTAACTATAATTCTTGATGTAACTGTATTCTTGGTGTAACTATAATTCTTGGTGTAATTATAATTCTTGGTGTAACTATAATTCTTGGTGTAACTGTATTCTTGGTGTAACTATAATTCTTGGTGTAACTGTATTCTTGGTGTAACTGTAGGCCTGGTGTAGTTGTATTAGTAGTGTATTTGAATTGACTGTACCTTTAATCATTCTTAAGCGCTCTTCTAACATATGATACCTGTCTCTTGCTTGAGGAGTTTCAGCAGGATAGTTCTGAGGAAAACCATTCACACCGTAGTGAGGATTACTCATCAACATTACAGCTGGGTTCACGTGTGGGTCACGTGAGTGAGTGGTATTCCCAGGAATTGATCCCTGAACTTGGGGGTGGACCATTGTTGGTGAATGAAAGCCAAACGGAGTTCCCTGCGGAATAGGAAGCCTGAGCATAAGACTCTTAATAATGAGCAATCTCAACAGCAAGGGGACTCTACCACTTGGGAGTCTTCCGATAATAAGCAATCTTCACAGATCCCTCAGCAGCAAGCAGACTCTCCTAATAAATAAAAACAACAAGGGGACCTCTCTCCGAATGAGACAGGCAAAAATGACACGCATTCTACCGATGAAATCCCTACCTTGGTTACTGCAGATGTTGGTAAGCCTTTGACCCAGCAACTAGATTCTCCCCTCAAGACGTCGACTAGCACACCTACAACTAGCCGAACTGGTAGTGACTCTACTCCGCCTCCCACCACTAAGCTTGATTCTCCCGTGTTTACCCCGCATTAGGGGTGTTGGAGATCCCCTCTTCATCAAATAACTCTATGGTGGAGGTTCTTCCTTCTTCCACCCAAGCTCTCAAGACTCAGCTAGATGTCTCCTCTTCTAACGCAATGGATGTACCTGACATGAGAATTATAGGGAACAAGTGGGGGGATGTCTTAGAAGAAGATGCCAGGCCTTCCGTCTCAGATTACATAGCTACATCGAACCCAATAGTTGAATCTAACATGAATATTTTAAGAAAGCTTTGGGGTGGGTCTTCAGATAATGTGGGTGATCCGGTGATTTCTGATTCTCATGGAGCACCTGTATTCAAGTCTCAAAAGAAGAAAGTCAAGAAGAAAAAGCAGTCGGCCGTTTGCTACAATACTCGCTCAAAGGGGAATTCCACCTCTGAATCCTTTTAATCTCTGTTGTTTCTAGCTTGAGTATCTTCCTGTTAGATTGGTTATTTAGGATTTTGTCTAGCCAGTAAGCTGCTGTGTTTTAGAGGCACTATGCCCGTTTGTTAAAAAATAATAATAATTTGTACAATCGAATGTCTAATTCAGCTTATAGAATTGAATTCAAAAGCTAATATTTAGTACTTACATGAACAATTAAACAAACAGTAACCTAAGAATATAACCTCTTGTGTCACTGCAGGATGTGCATTTTTTAAAGCTTTACAAAACAAATTTCTTTCACAATTGATTAATATTAGTTATGATAATTTAAATAATATATAATTATTATACAAACATTCAACTGTTAGTTTTTTACAAATGAGTTTAAGTTTATTTTTCATTTATGTTTTTTAGAATAAAATTTACTCTAGACACAATAAAGAAGCCTATTTTTTTCTTTTTGTTAAATTTTCTAAAAAATGTATTAAGTTTTAAACATAATATATTATGAATTTAAGTATAATGTGAAAATTTAACCTAATACTAACTTCCTTATAAATATTAGGTTTTGCTCATCAGTTCGTGAGTGCAAGAAAGGATCGCCTTTGCCTCCTCAAAATTGTAAGGGTTTTCTTCTCTTTCTCCATCTCTCTCTTTTCACACTTAAAAGCTCATATCATTGAATTGATCATGTTGATATCTCGAATAATCGATGTGATTGCATTCTTCTTAGATCGTGAACCCAATTCATTGATCATAATTTGTCATTTATATCGTTTATTTATTCTTTTGTTTTTTTTCCAATAGATTTATGAGGGAAGCAACAATACTCGGTTTGTGGACCACTATTACAAGCTTGGTGAAAAGAGAATCATTAATGTTGTCTTTTATTTCTACACCTTCTCTCTTGTGCTTTGCTCTTTTGTTTGTTTTAATATTTTCAACATAAATGTTCAACGACTGTGATTCGCTTGATTAAATATGGGTAAGCCAATACACATCAGAGAAGGTCATGCTTATGAAATTAATGCACAGAGGAGGTATTAGAGGAGGTATAAATATTCTTCCCGCCTTGTTTTCCCCTTTCTTGATTTTTTTTTGTTGGTAAAACCCTGTCTTGATTCTTATTGTAATTTAATCTGCTACACTTCGTTTACACTATTTTGCCTAAAGAATAATTTTTTTTTATTTTCCTATTATGCAAACTCCCACTTTTTTTTCTCATTTTCCACAATGACTAAGCTTCTCAATTCTAGTTTTCCGTCAAAAATAAAACTTCTCTATTCTACTTTTATTTTCAACAGCAAATATGTTTAAATACTATATTTATCCTGACATTCCAAAATTAAAATTTATGATACTTTTTCATATTTTCATTCATGTTTTGCCAACTTAGGTTAAGAGATGACAAGTCATTCTCAAATATTGTATTTCTTTTAGTTTGTGTGATTTTCTAGTTAATGAGTTATTTTTTTCTTTCTTTTATTATGTCTCCTCCAGAAAATAAACTTTATTGGCTATCGCATTTCCAATAATCAAATTGCGTATAGATGTTGATTTCTTTTGATGGATGGTGAACTGCAGTGGCTGTGGATCTCGGTCGAGTAGTAATTTCAACATTAACCACATTTATTTGTGTGATAAACAATATAATTAAAATATGAAGGAATTGAAAGTTGAAATAAACATCACATCCTTTATAAATTATGTACATACATTAGGCCCTATTAGTAGGGCCATGAAAAATACATATTATTTAATCTCAATAAATTTTGTTGTAATTATCAGATGTACCCAAAGCCATCTGAGATGATGACAATAGTAGTATGCTCAAATGCATAATGGCATTGTTTGCTTGTGCTACCTGTTGTTTGATTGTCTTATTAGCATTAGCTTATGTTAGCTGCTTATTATATGTTTTTTTGTTGTCGCTTAACTCTAGAAAGCAAAGGTGGATTTGAACACCTCAATGGGGGCAGCAAGTGGAGTAAATTCAAGTCTAAACAAAAACTCATGGTAGAAGAAGACAGTGACTCGGATTTGGAAAGTACGAGATTGCCAGCAGGTTATCCAAAGCAGGAAGCTGTTTTTGGGGTAAAAGCATTCAACATCCAGCATTTATTTAAGATAATGTTAATAAACCATAAATTAAAAAAATTTGGTTAACCTTGATAGCTTCTGATCACTTGTAAGGAAACACAACTTTCGGAACTTTAATTGAAAATTTATATCTTGTGAAATTTTTGGATGTGTCTCAAAGGTTTCTACTAGTAGTAGACTAGAACATCTATTCTTACTCTTCTTACATTCTCACATTACCATATATTTTTCAATTATTCATATATATTGACGATGCTCATGTTACTAATGTTGTTAATTGCAGATAGGTGTGTCCCCTATTGATGCTATGTTTACCTATGCTTAATACAGCCAACCATCTTATGTGCCAACGATTACAGACTTGTTAGGCTGATTTTTTGGATGTGGCATAAGGCTTCCTCTGGTAGTATACTAAAACATCTATTCTCACTCTTTTTACATTCTCACGTTACCCTATAATTTTCAATTATTCACACACACACACACACACAAATATATATATATATATATATATATATGGGGGCTGCTAACTTACACCCACTTAAAAATATGAAGGTGTATGTTAGCAAGCTACACCTTTTCATACATAAATGGATGAAAGTTCTACATTTTTTAGACTCATACATAATTGGAATGACATTAAAGTTGAATTTTATGGTAACATCTCGGTTGGTAACTAGTCACACAACACAAAATATTATCAATAACTCAAACCGGATGTATCGAAATTGGTGAATATATAACAAGAGATTTCATTCAAAGAAATATTTCAAAAAAACCACTTCTCATCATTTTTGTTTTTCCTATAGATGGCTATAGGACAAAGGTGAAACTAGCCTTCATAGTCAACAACTCTGCAAGGAGGGCAACTTACATCAAAAGGAAGAAGGGTCTACTGAAGAAGGTGGAAGAACTCAGCACCCTTTGTGGCATAGAAGCACGTGCTATAGTGTATAGCCCATATGATCCTCATCCTGTGGTTTGGCCATCTCCATATGGAGTCCAAACTGTGGTCTCAAAGTTCAGTATGATGACAGAACTTGAGAAAAGCAGGAAGATGGTGAATCAAGAAATCTTCTTGAGACAAAGGATTCTGAAGGCGAAAGAGCACCTCAAGAAACAAAGGAAAGAGAACAAGGAGAAGGAGATGAGCATGTTCATGCTTCAATGTCTTTTTGCAAGTAAGCTTGTGGATGACAATATGTCTATGGATGATTTGAATGATCTTTCACTATTGTTTGATAAGAAAATTTAAGGACATTGGCCAGATGGAAACATTGATTATGAATGCTGACGTCATGGCTCCAAGCCCGTTCCACTTTGTTGCACCTGCAACAACACTAATGCCAAACCCCGCACCGACACTTGTGTTCGCACACGCATCTGCAATTTCCAATAATGAAGAAATGGATTTAGTAGGTTAAGCCTATGGAATAGGTTTGATTGGTGGCGCGATGCAAACACAATGGTCTATGGATTCCATGATCAACGGTAATAGGGGTGCGGAAATTCCATTTGTAGAAGTAAATCTCTCATTGTGATATTAATCCAACATATTACCTTGAACAAATAAAGTCATGTGATTGGATTGTAGTTCTTATTGAGTTGTAATTCAAAGTCAATGTATTAGATAAACAATAGTAATTAGTCAACTATTAGTGGTTGTATTAGTTACACGTTTTCAGGTTGTTAGTTAGTTAAGTCTAACTAGGTGAAACTAACTATGGTTAGTGACATATACATTGTATTAAAAGCTCACTTGTAACCTCAGTTAATTCAAGTGAAGTGAATTGAATTTTCCCGCAATTCCTCTCTGGTTTTTCGTTACATTCTGTTACAGCAATTCTTCTTCTCACTTCACTACACACCATGCACCACCACAAATTGATCATGAAACTCCAACAATTGGTATCAGAGCAGGTCAATTTCTGGCAAAGTTACTGTGTTTGACGACAAAGAATTATGAGCGGTGGACGGCACAAATGAAGGTTATCTTTCGTTACCAAGGTGTTCTTTAAGTGATACGGAGTGGAGTGACACCACTCGATGCGGCACCAACAGAGGCTCAAAGAACAACCCATCATGAACAATCGAAGAAAGATGACAAGGCGATTTTCTTGATTCATCAGTGTGTGGACTTGAACGTTCAGGAAAATATCATCGAGTATGAAATTGCTAAAGAGGCGTTGGACGTATTGGCAACTACGTACTCCGGTGACAAACAGGCGAAGAAGATGAAGCTTATGTCGCTACGATGTCAATTTGGGCTATTGAAGATGGAATCAACTGAAACCGTGGCACAATTTGTAAACAGGTTAGTTACTCTATCGAATCAAATGCGTAGTTGTGGTGAAATAGTAAGTGATGCTATGAAGGTAGAGAAAATCCTCACCGGTGTAACACCTAGCTTTGACACGGTAGTTTCTGCCATAGAACAATCTAAGGACCTAGATAAGTTGAAATTGGAGCAAATACTAGGATTCTTAGAAGCCCACAAGATCAAATTGAAAAACTGAGAGATAGCCAATAAAGAAGAAAAATAGGGTGCGAAGGCATTGTATGCTAATTCACAGAAGAAAGGTGGAAGAATAACAAGAGTGACCATGAAAAGAGAAAAAACTCTAGGCAAGAAAACCAGAATAGAGATGGTGAAAGTGGTGACAAATCCAAGAAGAAATCAAAAGAGCACATATAGTGCTACAACTGTCAAAAATATGGTCACTTTGCTGATGAGTGCAAGAATGACAAGGTGCCTAGAAACAGGAATCATGAAGCACAGTTTGTTTATGACTCAGACTATGAACCAATAATGTTGATGGCCATTACAGAAAATGGAGTTACAGTGATAGAATGGTGGTATCTAGACACTGGCTACTCGAATCATATGACTGGACACCTTGAATGGTTCTCTAAAATTGATAGGAGTATAAGGAAGTGGATCAAATTTGGTGATGGCAGGTCCGTTATGGCAGATGGAATAGGTACTGTGGTTATCAGAAGAGATGATGGTAAGAAGGTGATTGTTAATGATGTACTCTATGTGCCTAAGATGGAGAGCAATCTATTGAGTCTTGGAAATTGCTTGAAATGGGCTACTCCATGAGCATGAAGGATAACTGTATGACAGTATCAGATAGTAAAGATAATGTTGTGTTGAAGGTTATGGTATCAAAGAACAGGACATTCAAAGTTGGTGTGAATTCAATTGAGCAAAGCTGCCTTACTGCTCAAGTTGAAACTGATGGGTGGAAGTGGCCCAAAAGAATGGGTGATTTGAACTTTTCAAGCTTGAATATGTTGTAAAGAAGAACATGGTGATAGGACTACCACTAGTTGATGAAACAAGGCAAGTGTGTGGTAAGTGTTGTGAAGGAAAACAGCCCATAAAGTCTTAGAAGACTGTAATACCAACAAGAGCAACACTGAAGGTTGAGCTGGTCCACTCTGATGTGTGCGGGCCATTTGAAGTAAATCTCATGGAGGTAACCTCTACTTTGTATCTTTTATTGATGATTTTACTAAGAAAATGTGGGTCTACTTGTTGCAAAGAAAGAGTGAAGTATTTGAAACATTTAGACAATTCAAGTTGCTAGTTGAAAAGCAAACTGGTAACTGTATAAAACAATTAAGAACAGATGGTGTTGGAGAATATGTTTCACATGAGTTTGGAAACTTTTGCAAGAGTGAAGGAATAATACATGAGGTAATGGCACCCTACAATCCTCAGCACAATGGTGTAGTTGAGAGGAGGAATAGGACAATCCTAAACATGGTAAGATGCATGCTAAAGGAGAAGAATCTACCTCATGAGTTCTGGGCTGAAGCAATGCAAACTGCTACTCATATACTGAACAGGTGTCCAACTAAGAGACTTGAAAATAGCACACCAGAAGAGGCTTGGAGTGGCTCTAAGCCTAGTGTAAAACACTTTTGAGTGTTTGGTTCCTTGTGCTATAGGCATGTACCAGAACTCAAGAGCTCAACCTATGATTTTAGTTGGATACCATAGCACTAGTGCATACAAGCTCTTTGATCCAATCCACAAGAAGATTGTAGTAAGCAATGATGTGTTAGTGGATGAGTCCAAAGAGTGGAATTGGACAAAGGCTACAGAGAAGAATTCTGATGAAACAATTGAAGTATGCAACCGATGTCTTGAAGATATTCAATATGCTGAATTGCAATCAATCCACTACACCAGCAGAAACTAGTAGCAAGCCTATAACTGATGATGCAGAAAACCAGCTAGTTGATGCTACTCTATATAGACAACTAGTTGGATCTCGAGATATCTCGTGCAATTCAAGGGCCGATATCACCTATTATGTTGGATGGTTGAGCAGGTACATGGAGAAACCTAGGAAGACTCATCGTATGGCTGCAAAACGTGTGCTTAGATACATGAAAGGCAGCATTGATTGTGGAATATTGCTCCCTACTGGTGCTAACAGTACAAGTGATAATATAGTTGGATATACGGATTCTGATTGAATGGTGACTTAGAGGACAGGAAAAGCACATCGGGGTATCTCTTTACGTATGGAAATGCTCCTATTTTGTGGTGCTCCAAAAAGAAGAATGTTGTTGCGCTATCTAGCTGCGAGGCAGAGTACATCTCTGCTACTTTTGGCGCCAGTCAAACGTGGTTGAGAATGTTGCTGGTTGAACTTGGAATGAAAAACGCCGTTGTGATGAAGTTGAAGATTGAAAGAAGTTCAGAAATAGACTTAGCAAAACATCCATTAGCTCATGGTCGAAGTAAACACATAGAGGTTAAATATCACTTCCTTCGTGACTTGGTGTTAAAATTGAGTGAGTGTTTTAAAATTGAAAATTTTATAATTGAGTTTATTTTCATTTTTAAAATTGAAAATCAAATCGATGTTAAAATTGAGTTTATGTGTGTGTGGGCACGCCAACATTTGGAACTATATTTTCAAAATAATTATATCGCTTTTGCTTTAAAGAGTATAAATTTTGTAATTTATTTATGGTAATATAGTTTGTCTTCATGGTTTTTTTATATTTTATATATTCATAAATATATTAAGTATTAATTAATTTTCTTATGAATATTGTAACATCCTAGTATTTCAACCTTGGAAGAAATACCGAGAACTTCCACAATTAGCATTAATCAAAGTACTAAACCTACGAAGGAATTGAACGCACATAACTTGTGATTTAAATAAACCATAAACCATCCATAACATTCTCCAGGAGGTAACTCAAAACTAGAGCTCAATATTCCAAAACTAGAGCTCTCAAAATGATACTTAAACTTAGATTACAACATAATAAGTTATAGTGTCAACATAAACATATTACCTAACATAACCCTAGGGTAAAGATAACATAAATCCTGATCCCTAAGGATCCTTTAAAACTTGTAACCCACTTCAGTAGCTACTTCTTCTCGATTTGATTTGACTATCCCTGCTCATTTGTAAAACACCACATAACAAACAATGAGATACAATCTCAACTATTTCCCTTGTCTTTCATTTCCTCTCGGTGTTTTCCGTTATTTATCTTTCATTTCCTTTTATTCTCTTAACACAACCCGAGAGACTAACTCACTTAATCTCAATCGAGATCTCGACTTATTATTATTATACTGATTTATTCTAGGCCTTGGGTTGGGCTCATGACTTTAATTAACCACTTTTGTTGACCTCACTTGATTTAAATGAGGAGTGGTGGTTAGTAAAGAGTGAGTGGTAATTTAATTAAAAGAGGGAGTAGTGCAAGTAATGGAGGAGGTGTGAATAGAGGCCCATGATAGTTAGGCCCATAACCATGATATAAGTTAGGTGTCGATGGTGAGAGAGTTTATTTCAACCAAAATCAAAGAAAAGTCAAAGAGTAAAGTAAGAGAGAGAGAGAGAGAGGTGCGATAGCCTTACGAAGAAGAGAAGATCTTGGCGTGGAGAGTTCAAGCAAGGAAGAGAAGCTTGATTGTTGGTGATGGTTGGTGATTCTTGGTGGAGAGAGTCTTTGGTGTTCTTCATTAAGGTAAGGGGGCTCTCTTTCACCTATAATAGAGTATATGATGAGTGTTATGTGTGGGTTAGACTCTAGGATGATTGTTGAATTGTTTGTGTTGATTGATTGTGTGATTGATGTTGTGGTTGAGTCAATTTGGTGAAATTGTGATGTGTGTATGTGTTGTTGATGATTTGGTCATATGAGAGACCTAGAGAAGAAATGGGATTTAAGGAACCCTAGCGCAAGTGCGTTATTTCGTGTTGGTACCTTAGTTGTACTTTGATGTGTGATGGACAATATTCGAATGAATATGTGTTGTAGTAATTGTTGTTTAAGTTTCATCATAGTATGAAAATCAAAGAAAAGAGGGAAGATGAGGGTTAGGTGTAACACCCCATTTCTACTCGGCAATTTATAAATAAAATATCAGAGTTTAAAAATTATTTTTCAATTCATCCAAACGGGATGCTACATTTACTTCATTTAAAACAACGACAACATAAAACAAATCATCTTATAAGTCAAAATAATACGTAACACCAATCGTGTGGGATGGAATCCTCAAAAATATATTAATTCAATTCACGCACTGGAAACTTATACATCACGCAGCGGAATAAAAGAAATCTCATAAATTCAAATCACGATCTCAATAACAACATAATATTCTCTAATAAAATAGTTCAACAGCCAAACAGAACAAAACAAGAAATCTAACGCCCATCCCCTGAGTGTTACGTATCAGAGCATAAGACTGACTCGCGGATATGAAGGAAAACAAGCCTTCACTCATGGTTACCTGTAGTAATAAACAACATAAGGGAGTGAGTCTATCCGTATAATCAAGCTTATAATAAGTAGTATGCTAGTGTATAGAATTATATCAATCACAGCATCACATAAAGATATACATACAACAACCTTAGTTATTTATTTATAACAACTATACTAACATGTTTTTGGTGTGTATAGCAACCACTCTGATCACGTCCACATTTATGAGAATGAATGTATGAAAATGCAAGTATGCATGTGGTACCATTCATCGCCCTTAATTTTTTTTTGCCAATTGGGCACATCGTCAATAATTGAGCCTTATTCATCGCCAATAGCTCAAAGGCCAAGCCTCACATCGTCAATAAAAATGCACATGAAATGAATGAGACTTCATGAACAACCAACAATTATAATTTTCCTAACATCATCGTCACTTTGGCTTTACGCCCATCATCAATAACATCATCATTTTTAATTTTCTCATTAGACCCATCGTCATTTAATAACATTGGCAATGTAAAAATTTGTGCCATCATCACCCCACAAAGACCAAACAAAGACACTGAGACACAAATAGGCAAAGACTAGGCGCCAAAAAGCGAGCAAAATCGGCATCCGGTGGCAACACAACCACCCAGCGCCAAAAACAAGCCCAAATCGGCGCCCGATGGCACGACTTGATCACCCAGCGCTAAAAACAAGAAGAAATCGCGCGCTGGATTTGCAACAACACCACACACAAAGCGCCAAATCGGGCAACATCGCGCCGTAAATGCAACACAAAGACTTAGACACAAACCGAGACATACTCTCGAGTCGACGACACACACAGCGCCTAGGCAAATAAATCGGCGCCCGGCAAAAATTCCCAAGAACAACATGGGCGCACTAGTGGCAACCATTTGGCGCCTGTGGCAAGACCACACACACACACACACACGCCACGGCGCACACTAGGCGCATGGCGCGGCAGCCACATTGGCACCCCACACACGCACACCCATCGCACGGCAAGAATCGTCAGCTTCACTAGCGCTACTGGCAGCCACATTTGGCGCCCAACACACAACACACACCCAAAGACTTGCACAGCGCATGGGCAACCACATTCTGGCGCCCTGCACCACTACTAGAAAAAAGGCTTTTCATATCGGTTCCGTAACCGATATAGATAAAGGGATATTAAAACAAAGCGCTTTCTATATCGGTTAAAGAACCGATATGGAAAATGTTTTTTATATCGGTTCCCGAGAGAGAACGTTATGGAAAGTCGTTTTTAAACCTATAAACGCTTTTTTATATCGGTTTCTTAGTTGAACCGATATTGAAAATCACTTTTTATATCGGTTATTTAAAGGAACCGATATGAAAAGTATTTTTTTTTAAAATAAAAAATTAAAAATTCCTCAATTGGATATACAGCAAACAACAAAATCTCAACAAATACAATATTTATATAAAAATACAAAGATCTCAAATTACAAAAAGCAAGAAAGAGCTAATGAGTAAACATATACATAATAGCTTAGCCCTTAGTAACTACTCAAACCATAAGTGAAGCAAGAAGCGACTAATGAGTAAGCATATGCATAATGTCTTAATCCTTAGTAACTACTCAAATCATAAGTGATTCAATCTCATATTGAACTTCCTTGAATATTAATGAATGATATATTCCCCACTTGAACAGCAGAACTCTGCATTCCAATGCATGATATTACATTCTGACAGCATATTTTAGCAGCTTCAACTGATTTATTATTTAGGTTAAAAACTCCATACCTGATTCTTGCATGGATTTCTTGAATCACAGTAGTATTGATCTATTATAATAGGATGTGATACATTTTCCATCAAGATGTTCTGGAATGTGATTTTGGAGGCAAGGCCATTCCCACCCTAACAAAAAGTTGACTCAACTCAATCGATTTGTAGATCACCAAGTCACATAAAGAGAAAGAAAATGCTAGAGTTACCAAGAAACTTACCTGCCATGTTTTGATTATCACCCCATTATCAGTGTTGTAAAGATAAGCTCCATTAACATTTACATTATGAATCTTCTCCCATGCCTTTGATTTTCCCAAGCTGCCAATACCAAACAAAAGGTTCCAGCATTGGTTAAGAATTATACTATTTAAGTCTTTAATGTCTTAATGAACTGAAAGTGAATATTAATTTTACCTTATGCCATGGCCTTGACCACATGAAATATTTCTGATCCAAACCCGTGAAGTATTTCTAACTATGGAAATGCAGTCATCACCTGAAATGGAACATAATGCACTGAAACATTTTGCTTCTGAGTAAAGCTAATATTGCATTAGGTTGAGATGAACTCAACTGTTCTAATTAAACTATCTCTGATCTCAACACCTTTTGTTGCACTAATGTGGATTCCATCAGTATTAGGACTTCTAGCAGGTGCTAATACTTTGACATAACTTCATTCATATAATAGTTCATTAACAATATTACGTACCTTTTGTTGCACTAGTGATGAAATGATACAAGACTAAACATTAGTTCATTAACTAAAATACATTTTGGACATAACTTGTTAAAAATTATATTACGTACCTCCAACCATAAATCAACAATATTTGCAGAGACAATATTGAAAATATGTCTCATAACATAAACTCTTCCACGCCCTTCTCATACTCATCACTTAGACGGCTAGTATTGATCCAACTACGATCCATAACTACTTAAATCTTACCTTAAGAATGATCTTTGGAATATCCGATCTGAAACCATGTGGAATCTGATCCAAATGTACCCCAACTAAAATCTCCCAGCAAGCAGAATTAGTACCATTCCCGAAGTAATGCCAACCCTGAAAGCAAAACCAGTATGTGATCCTACTTGCCAATATATTTTTCTTAAGTAACACTTACAAGAAAACAGAACTACACCTCCCCTTTATAATAGTCAGTTAAATACTTACATTACAGCAAAGAAGAATGCTTTTCAAATTTTAATAGAAACTCAATTCAAATAACACAAACTCAATTCAAATAGTACTCCTACACTTTCAAAAGGGAATCAATCCAGTGATATCATGCTATTGAGGCTTCATTAGTTCCAGAATATTAAGAATATTGTTTGATACTAGTAATTGATACAGACATTGATTTTAGATTGAGGAGCATGTAAAACTAGCTTTATTTCTGTTCCGGGGTGTATCAGCAATTACAAGAGCTTCCAATAGCAATTGAGCCGTCGGCCCACCCATCGTGAATCGCCCAAGCAAGTCGCGTGGAGCGCAATCCTCGCGAACCGCCGAATTTCTCGCAAAACGGTCGGACACTACAAAGATATATACGCCATTCGCACATGGCATCGTGCACGTTCTCTTACCTTGTGTTATTTGCTCGAGCGAGCGACCCTTACTTGATCGCCGAGTGTCTTTGCGAGTAACACCCGAGGCGCCGGCGTGAAGCCAAGATCGGTCCTTTCTCCTATTCAACGACCGGCCTAGTCACAGAACAACAACACTTCATTGGTCAAGGTACGATCAATTGGCGACCACAGTGGGAGGCCCGGGCGCTATCCTACTCCATTCATGGCTCCACGGGACCGGCCCCAGACGCGGGCCTCGTCTCGACTCAACCCCTCCGGGAAACATCCTCAACAGCAGACCCCGGAGGGCGTAGCCGTCACTATTCACGAATCTCAGGGAAATCCGCGCCAAGAACCCTCGGTGCAGGGGCGCGGACCGATCTTGGAGCAGGTGCAACCGTACGCTCCACCACAACTACCGCCCGAGCTGATTGAGGCGCAGCATTGAAGAGTCGCGTGCCCGAGCATGTCACTCAGGCCGTTCTGCAGATTCTTCAAAGCAAGAACCAAGTCATTGCAGATAGAGATGAGCTGATCTCTCGCTACGAAAGAGGGTCGATTCCGGACCGCCCGCGTGCGGAAGACGGAGAACCCTCTGCTCCTCGCCGACCGGTGCGTAGGCACCGATCACCTCCTCGAAGGAGCCTCTCTCGCCGGGAGAGCACCACCCACCGGTCTCCGGCACGAAGAATCAGGGCACGTAGGTCGCCCCCAAGCAGGAATGCGCGCAATCGCCGTTCACTCTCTTATGAAGAATACGAGGATTCCAGCTACCGTCCTGACACCGGTCGCTCGCCTACTAGATACTCCTCTAATGAGTCGTCCGGTTCACGTCGGTCGAGGAGCAGATCCTGGGATTCCAGTGAAGAATTGGAAGACTATCGGGATGGAAGAATCAGGGACGTCTCGCAACGGCCAAAAAGAGGTCAAAGCGAGCGACCCAGAAGGCCTCCTCAGCTTCCGCCACTTGGCCCATCTGGAGGATTCTATGGTATGTCAGGCAATGAGGCATGCCTCGTGTAACGCCCCAAATTTTATTAGAAATTATTTGGAGTTGATTTGATAGGGTAGTGGACCATGTTGAGAAGGACTAAAATTGATGTTATAAATACTTAATATAAGATGATGATGATTATTATTATTATTATTATTATTATTATTATTAATATTATTATTGTTATTATTAAAAGCAAATTTCTAGGGAAAACCAAAGTGGTTATAGGAGGGAGGAAAAGTAGGAGGAAAAGTAGGAGAAAAAGTAGCATATGGTTGGGAATTAAAAATCAAATTAAAAAAGGGTTAGAGTGTTGATGCTCATTTAAATAAGGAGTGGGGTGTAGTAAATAAATGGGGAGTGTTTTAGTTAAAAAGGGAGGGATATGAGAAAGTAATTAGGAGGTGCAATTAGGGCCCATTGGAGTTAAGTGGCCCAAACCCAATTAATAAAAACATTAGGGTCTTAGGAGAAACCCTCATTAGAAGCAAAAGATCAAAAATTAGAAAGGAGAGGAGAGTGAGATGAGTGTGACGGCTAGGGCTTGAGAGAGGAGAGATTGCGTGAAGAACCAAGAAGGAAGAAGAAAACGTGGATTGTTGGTGTCTAGGAGGTGTTCTTGAGAGCTTTGGTCTTCTTCTTCAATTTTAAAAGGTATGGGGGCTCTCTTTCATAGTTAATAATTTATAAACCATGAAATCATAGGGATTAGGTGTTAGGAGTAGTTGTTTAAATTGATTCATGAAGTATTTGAGTGATTGGGTGATTGTTTGATTTTATATGTGATTGAATTGAAAGGTTATTGTATTGATTGTTGATATTAAGGTGTTATAACATGAATTTAATGCAATATGATGTGTAATAGGTGTTAATTAATATGGAGATGATTGGTTGTTAAATTGATATAATTGAATAGGAGAAATATTGGTGCTTGTTAGGTGTTTGATAGATTGTTTGAATTAGAGTTGAGTAGGAGTGTGTATGTTGATGATGAGCTTTCCTTGTTTATGGTTTTTGTGTGTTTTCTGGACACTGTTTCGGTTTTTCTCAACTGGTACTGTTTGGTTGATCCAAAAATTGTGTGGCTAATTGTTTTTGAAAATAGACTTAAGGCCGGTCGTTTTGGCACTGATTTCGTTCAGTTCGGAGTTGTGTAGCTCAAGTTATGAGTCTCTAAAGTTAGGTCAAATTTCTGGAGTCAAACTGGGAGTAGGTTCAGTTTTTGCAGGTTTTGTGTGATCAATTGAACTCCGTTTTGAGTGATTCTTACTTCATTGAAAAATAGACTTAATTATCTACGAAATAGGCACTGATTTCACTGAGTTTCATTAAGAAATGAGAAAGAAAATTTGGTTGCAAGTTGGGTAAAGCGTTCTGTCCGATTTTGGTACCTCAGTGTAGTGTTTTGAAAAACTGTACCAACTGGACACTTATTTTGAAAAACTAAAATCATAGGTAGAAACTACACTCAGAGGGCTTTCCAATGAGTGGTCTTTTGTAATTTTTCGATGTCGCTTTCTATTTTAAATAATTCGCCAAGTAGGAGTGCTGCTGTAGGAATCCAGCACTTTGTGCGGGTGTTGCCAATGTTACCCAAAGTGTCAAAAATCTGCTTTTGGTCCCTCTGAACTTTTTAGTCCCCAAAATGTTATTTTGGTCCTTAGGTGTGGGTTTAGTCCCTGGTGTTGACTTTAGTCCTTTGGTGTAGAATTAGTCTTGGTGATCTTTTAGTCCCTATAGAATTTCTATTTGTGGTGTGGTGTATTATTGGTGAATAAATATTGGTGAGTTGGGGTCTATGACCTTTCCTTTGGTGTTGGTGAGCCCACAAGGCTATTGGTGAGCATGCTATTGCATTATTTTGGTGATTTGGTGTTTAGGTGCATAGTCATGGTGTCGCATAATCATATGCATTTTTGGTGAATAGGCCTCGCCCTCTTAAAATATTTTGGTGTTTGGTGAATGCCCTCCGAGGCAATTTTGGTGATGGATCCACATGCATATGCCCAGTGGAGTTTTGGGTTGCATCTCATACATTGCATACATGTTCTGGTGATTGATTGTGTCTTCATAATTCTTGGTGTAACTATAATTCTTGATGTAACTGTATTCTTGGTGTAACTATAATTCTTGGTGTAATTATAATTCTTGGTGTAACTATAATTCTTGGTGTAACTGTATTCTTGGTGTAACTATAATTCTTGGTGTAACTATAATTCTTGATGTAATGTATTCTTGGTGTAACTATAATTCTTGGTGTAATTATAATTCTTGGTGTAACTATAATTCTTGGTGTAACTGTATTCTTGGTGTAACTATAATTCTTGGTGTAATTTGTATTCTTGGTGTAATCAGTAGGCCCGGTGTAGTTGTATTAGTAGTGTATTTGAATTGACTGTACCTTTGGTGTGCCTATTCTCTTTGTGTTTCTGTTTTATTTATTATTATCTATGTATTGAGACTCACCCTTATCTGCGTCGTGTTGCCTCGTATGTCAAGAACTGCAGTGTGACGGATGAAGGTGACTAGAGATCCTTCTTCTAGTATGGTCGAGTCACTCGTCACGATGTAGCACCGGGGATGTTTAGTTGTTATTTCTTTTATATTTGAACTAAGATGTTAAGTTATTATTTCCCTTCTTTGTAGTATTTTGTCCTCGATTTAATTGGTGCTATGTATCATTTATCAAGTTTATTTTGACTAATACTTTGGAGTTTTATTTTAATTACTATTTTGGAGTTGTTTAAGGTGTTTTGTTTTAAATGTGACACCTCGGGTGGTCTCACCGAAAGTTTTTACGCACTGATTTTCAAAATTAATTGAATAGTAGTTATGGTAGAAAGGGGTGTTACATAAGTGGTATCAGAGCGATTCGATGTCTCGTCCGCCAAGTTGTCGAAGTCTGTTAACCCTCGAGTCTTGGTACTCGTTCTAAGTTATAGTTATGTTGTTGTTTATTGTTGTCGAATGTTGTGAACGCGTCTAGGTCTTGTGTTGTCCGCTATGATTGATCTTGTATTGCACCGGTGTGTTCTCTGTGTCCCTTGTCGATCTTCGATGAGAGACTTTGTTATGAATTTTTGTTTGCCGTTGGATGGGGTAATTGTAATCTTGGGTATGAACTGGTTAGAGCATAACCATGTTCCTATTAGTTAAATTTTCGAGGACGAAAATATTCTAAGTGGGGGAGAGTTGTAACGCCCCAAATTTTATTAGAAATTATTTGGAGTTGATTTGATAGGGTAGTGGACCATGTTGAGAAGGAATAAAATTGATGTTATAAATACTTAATATAAGATGATGATTATTATTATTATTATTATTATTAATATTATTATTGTTATTATTAAAAGCAAATTTCTAGGGAAAACCAAAGTGGTTATAGGAGGGAGGAAAAGTAGGAGGAAAAGTAGCATATGGTTGGGAATTAAAAATCAAATTAAAAAAGGGTTAGAGTGTTGATGCTCATTTAAATAAGGAGTGGGGTGTAGTAAATAAATGGGGAGTGTTTTAGTTAAAAAGGGAGGGATATGAGAAAGTAATTAGGAGGTGCAATTAGGGCCCATTGGAGTTAAGTGGCCCAAACCCAATTAATAAAAACATTAGGGTCTTAGGAGAAACCCTCATTAGAAGCAAAAGATCAAAAATTAGAAAGGAGAGGAGAGTGAGATGAGTGTGACGGCTAGGGCTTGAGAGAGGGAGAGATTGCGTGAAGAACCAAGAAGGAAGAAGAAAAACGTGGATTGTTGGTGTCTAGGGAGGTGTTCTTGAGAGCTTTGGTCTTCTTCTTCAATTTTAAAAAGGTATGGGGGCTCTCTTTCATAGTTAATAATTTATAAACCATGAAATCATAGGGATTAGGTGTTAGGAGTAGTTGTTTAAATTGATTCATGAAGTATTTGAGTGATTGGGTGATTGTTTGATTTTATATGTGATTGAATTGAAAGGTTATTGTATTGATTGTTGATATTAAGGTGTTATAACATGAATTTAATGCAATATGATGTGTAATAGGTGTTAATTAATATGGAGATGATTGGTTGTTAAATTGATATAATTGAATAGGAGAAATATTGGTGCTTGTTAGGTGTTTGATAGATTGTTTGAATTAGTGTTGAGTAGGAGTGTGTATGTTGATGATGAGCTTTCCTTGTTTATGGTTTTGTGTGTTTTCTGGACACTGTTTCGGTTTTTCTCAACTGGTACTGTTTGGTTGATCCAAAAATTGTGTGGCTAATTGTTTTTGAAAATAGACTTAAGGCCGGTCGTTTTGGCACTGGGTTTCGTTCAGTTCGGAGTTGTGTAGCTCAAGTTATGAGTCTCTAAAGTTAGGTCAAATTTCTGGAGTCAAACTGGGAGTAGGTTCAGTTTTTGCAGGTTTTGTGTGATCAATTGAACTCCGTTTTGAGTGATTCTTACTTCATTGAAAAATAGACTTAATTATCTACGAAATAGGCACTGATTTCACTGAGTTTCATTAAGAAATGAGAAAGAAAATTTGGTTGCAAGTTGGGTAAAGCGTTCTGTCCGATTTTGGTACCTCAGTGTAGTGTTTTGAAAAACTGTACCAACTGGACACTTATTTTGAAAAACTAAAATCATAGGTAGAAACTACACTCAGAGGGCTTTCCAATGAGTGGTCTTTTGTAATTTTTCGATGTCGCTTTCTATTTTAAATAATTCGCCAAGTAGGAGTGCTGCTGTAGGAATCCAGCACTTTGTGCGGGTGTTGCCAATGTTACCCAAAGTGTCAAAAATAATTGTTTTGGTCCCTCTGAACTTTTTAGTCCCCAAAAATGTTATTTTGGTCCTTAGGTGTGGGTTTAGTCCCTGGTGTTGACTTTAGTCCTTTGGTGTAGAATTAGTCTTGGTGATCTTTTAGTCCCTATAGAATTTCTATTTGTGGTGTGGTGTATTATTGGTGAATAAATATTGGTGAGTTGGGGTCTATGACCTTTCCTTTGGTGTTGGTGAGCCCACAAGGCTATTGGTGAGCATGCTATTGCATTATTTTGGTGATTTGGTGTTTCTGGTGCATAGTCATGGTGTCGCATAATCATATGCATTTTTGGTGAATAGGCCTCGGCCTCTTAAAATATTTTGGTGTTTGGTGAATGCCCTCAAGGCAATTTTGGTGATGGATCCACATGCATATGCCCGAGTGGAGTTTTGGGTTGCATCTCATACATTGCATACATGTTCTGGTGATTGATTGTGTCTTCATAATTCTTGGTGTAACTATAATTCTTGATGTAACTGTATTCTTGGTGTAACTATAATTCTTGGTGTAATTATAATTCTTGGTGTAACTATAATTCTTGGTGTAACTGTATTCTTGGTGTAACTATAATTCTTGGTGTAACTATAATTCTTGGTGTAACTGTATTCTTGGTGTAACTATAATTCTTGGTGTAATTATAATTCTTGGTGTAACTATAATTCTTGGTGTAACTGTATTCTTGGTGTAACTATAATTCTTGGTGTAACTGTATTCTTGGTGTAACTGTAGGCCTGGTGTAGTTGTATTAGTAGTGTATTTGAATTGACTGTACCTTTGGTGTGCCTATTCTACTGTGTTTCCTGTTTTATTTATTATTATCTATGTATTGAGACTCACCCTACTGCGTCGTGTTGCCTCGTATGTCGGCAACCTGCAGGTGACGGTGACTGAAGGTGACTAGAGATCCTTCTTCTAGTATGGTCGAGTCAGCTCTGATACGTAGCACCGGGGGATGTTTAGTTGTTATTTCTTTTATATTTGAACTAAGATGTTAAGTTATTATTTCCACTGCTGTAGTATTTTGTCCTCAGATTTAATTGGTGCTATGTATCATTTACTGAAGTTTATTTTGACTAATACTTTGGAGTTTTATTTTAATTACTATTTTGGAGTTGTTTAAGGTGTTTTGTTTTAAATGTGACACCCTCGGGTGGTCTCACTGAAAGTTTTTACGCACTCTGATTTTCAAAATTAATTGAATAGTAGTTATGGTAGAAAGGGGGTGTTACACCTCGCTATGCAGCCCTTTGGGTCGAACGACATTCAGAACGGTCACGACCCATTTACTAGAGAAATCAGGCGCTACAGGATACCAAGAGACCTGCGAAAGCCTCCCAATCTAAACAAGTTTGATGGTCGTGGCGATCCAGATAAGCACCTCCGGTATTTTAACAATTATTGCAGCTATAGAGAATTGGGCTCGACCATGAAGTGCCGGTTGTTCCCACAGTCGTTGGACGGCCGAGCATTAGAGTGGTGGGAATCACTTCGGCCCAACACCATCTCCTCGTGGGAAGACTTGATCAGAATCTTTTTGAGCCACTATACGGCCAACCGTTGCCAGTATGGATATGAAGAACACTTGGACACGATTGTTCAAGGTGATAATGAGACGCTGAGATAGTATATCGACCGGTTCAACACGGAGGCCGAGACTGTTCGTGACTTGTTTGACAAGGACAAGCTGAAATACCTCAAGCGTGGTATTCGACCGGACCACAGGTTCGTAGAAGAATTCACCTTGAATCACTATCAAGATCTCAGTTTCTTCCTAAGAAGGGCCAATGATCATATGGCGTATGAAGAAACCTTGGCCGCAAGAAGGGGCGCCCGTGCGCGTCCCAAGGAAGAGCAGAATAAGCCGGCCAAAGGGCATGAAGGTCGCCGAGATAACCGGCCGGATTTTAGAGACAAGAAGTTTGATCATCGCACTCGTCTGAACACTTCCATTGCGCAAATCTACAGTGAGTGCCAGAATAATGAGTTTGTGGGTGTAAAGCGGCCCGATCCACTCGTGCTCAAGAAGGGGGCACGGCCGACCAAGAGATACTGCCGCTACCACAAGAGCAAGGGGCACGACACCAACGACTGCATGGCCCTCAAAGACGACATTGAGGAGCTTATTCAGAAAGGCAAGTTAGGCAAGTATGTGAGGTCCGATGAAAGCGAACGACCTCGAGAGAAGTCAAAAGAGCCGGATCAAGATAGAGGAAAGGGCGCCCTAGTCGTATCGAGCGCCCAGGACAAAGATCGATCTGATGACCGAGATACACGACAATCAAAAGGCCGCAATGTTGCTATGGTGATTCTCGGTGGAAACCCGTTGGACCGTAGGGAGTCCAACAAAGCTATGAAAAGAAAATGGGACGAACTCCTAATGGTTGCATCAACTTCGGCGGAACGACCGGTTTCGACTAGACCGCCCATTTCTTTTGGGGATGAAGACCTGCTCGATGGCAGGCCAAACAGTTATGTTCCATTGGTGATCAGAGCAGTGATGGCCAACACTGAGCTCCAAAAATGCAGTGGACCCAGACAAGCGGCTCTACCGATATCATGTTTGAAGAATTGATTGATAAGTTAAAAGTGGATCGAGGCGAGATAATTCCCCGTGCCGAGCCTACCCTCTAACAGCTTCAATGGAGCGACCACTATCCATTGGGAACGATCGAGCTCTTGGTTACGTTTGGTGATGATATCGAGAAAGCACTTTATGCGAACGGTCCGAACAGCGTTCCTTGTACTCCCCATCAAATCCTCGCTACCCGGTGTATTATTGGTAGGCCGACCTTGGGCAAGCCGGAGGCCGTGGCATCAACGGTTCATTTGAAGATGAAGTTTTCTGATGGGGCGACGACCGGTAGTTACCCTGGCGGCCGACTTAGAGGCAGCAAGACGAAGCCATTTCTTATATCAGGAAATTTGTGATGAGGTAGATCGTGGTCCAAATACTCAGAGCACTGGTGAAGGTCACCAGGTCAACCTCGCTGATCTGGACGCTCGTTATGATCCGGATAAGCGACCCAGAGGACAATGATGACGACCCAGCAGAGAGCTAAAGAACGAGTTAAAGAGACCGAGCCTCATGGGGAATGGAAGATATACTGGTGGCGACGACCAAAGAAAGACGATTAAGCTCGGCGGCGACCTACACCGCGAGGTAAAGCAAGACACGTAAAATGTCTAGGGACTACGCTGATCTGTTCGCATGGCGGCGCCGGACAAGCCCGGTATTCCTATTGAGATTGCTTGCCACCGGCTTTCGATCGATGGCGGAGTCGAGCGATCGCCCAAAGAAGCGAACTTCGAGTGAGGAAAAATCTCGCCGCAAAGCAAAGGCCGTTGAGGACCTCGTAAAGGCTAACTTCATCGAAGAAATAAAGTACACGACACGGCTATCCAATGTCGTGTTGGTAAAAGAAGAAGAATGGCAAGTGGAGAATGTGTGTAGATTACACCGACCTGAACAAGGCATGCCCGAAGGATGCCTTTCCTGTGCCCAACATCGACAAGTTGGTCGATGGTGCCTCGGCTACAAGTTATTATCTTTTCTGGACGCTTACTCGGGCTACAATCAGATCACGATGTATCCCCCTGATCGACACAAGACAGCCTTCATGACAGATCGTGGCAACTTTCAATACAAGGTGATGCCGTTCGGCCTAAAGAACGCTGGAGCGACCTACTAGCGCATGATGAACAAGATCTTCAAGAGGCAGATCGGCCGAATATCTGAGGTATACCTAGACGATATGATCATAAAAAGTTTCGCCGATCCAGATCATGTGAACGACCTGAGGGAAATCTTTGAAGAAGCCAGGAAGAATTCACTTAGACTGGATCCAGAAAAGTGTACCTTTGGGGTGAGGACCGGCAAGTTTTTGGGCTTTCACCTGACTGAAAGAGGAATAGAAGCAAATCCGAGAAGTGCAGGGCGGTCGCCGATATGAGGCCGCCCACCACTAAAAAAGAAATACAACAGATGAATGGCATGGTAGCTGCCTTATCCAGATTCATCCCAAAAGCGGCCTGTAAGTCGCTTCCGTTATTCAGACTCCTGAAGAAAGACACAGATTTTGAGTGGACCGACCAATGCCAGCGAGCATTGGACGAGCTAAAAGAAGCGTTGACTAACCCACCTATTATGACCAAGCCGTTGTCGGAGAAACGTCAGATTCGATTTCTTAGCGATAACTGAAGAAGTTCTGAGTGCCGCATTAGTCAGGGAAAATGACCTAAAGCAGAATCCGGTCTACTTCATTAGCAAGGTATTGTAACACCCCCTTCTACATAGTCTATTATTTGATCAATTTGAGAATCAGAGTCTACGAAAAACTTTAGTGCGACCACTTGAGGGTGCCACATTTAAACAACCACATTTAAAAATTCCAAAATACTAAATAGAATGAACTCCAAGTTAAGATACATAGCACCAAAACAATCAGGGAATAAACACCATTTTAGTGGAATTAACAAAACTCAAATCTGAGAAAATCTGATTATCCAAATGAAAAGTCAATTCATAAAATAAACGACAAATCCTAAATATCCCCGGTGCTACGTATCGAGTGACTCGACCATACTAGAAGAAGGTACTCACGTCACCTTGATCATCATCACATAGCGTTGCCACATAAGAGCAACATTCCAAGCGAGAAAGGGTAAGTCTCATTTCATAGGTAATAGTAAATAAAACAAGCAACGCAATAAGACAAGCATTAGCACACCAAAACAAGATAATCCAATCAATTTCAACAATAGTTATACACACCCAAACGACCACGAGAAAATGTATGCAAGTGCATGATATGCGACCCAACGCCGAGGGCATATGCATGTGGATCCATCACCAAAAGGCCCAGAGGGCATTCACCAATCACCAAAAGGCCCGAAGGCATTCACCATTCACCAAAAGGCCCGAAGGCATTCACCAAAATATTTTATGAGGCCGAGGCCTATTCACCAAAAATGCATATGATTATGCGACTCCATGACTATGCACCACCACACCAAAACAACACCAAAAATCAGGCATAGAATGCTCACCATTAATTTATTTACTCACCAATCACCAAGAGAGGTCATAGACCCTCAATCACCCATTATATGTTCAAAGACTAATACACATCACCATTACAACAGCTCACAAGGACTAAATACAACACCAGAGGGACTACATACAACACCAGAAGGATTAAAAGAACACCTAGGATTATTTGCACACCAAAAGACTAATTACACATCAAAGGACTAATTGCACATCAAAGGACTAATTGCACACCTAGGAATTAAAACACCCCTAAGGACCAATTTAACACCTAGGGACCAGTTTAACACCTAGGGACCAATTTAACACCTAAGGACCATTTTGACACCTAGGGACCAATTTAACACCTAGTGACCATTTTGACACCTTATTAATTAATTTAGCACTTAGGAACTATTTTGACCCTATAATAATTAAATTAGCACCTAGGGACTATTTTAAACTCACCATAATTAATTCAACATTTTGGGGACTATTGTGGGACTCACACCTGGACCTAGGCGCCACCCTCACACACCTCGGCACCCACTCAAACACCTCGACACGCACGAAACACACCTCGGTACACTCTCACACACCTCGGCATCTCACTCACCTAGGTCACCTCACCTCATTCACCTCGGCACCTCACCTCACCTCACTCACCTAGGTCACCTCACCTCATTCACCTCGGCATTGGGCAGCACACATCGACGCCCATCCTCACCGGCAGCGCCAAGAGGCGTCCACTCACACACCGAACACACGCACAAGGGCGCGCCACAACCGGCAGCGCCCAACGCACACACTCACGCACAGGGCACAGGCGCCTTGCGCCCAACCCGTGCCACTCTCCCACACCCACCGCACCACCCACACCAGCCGATAATAACATCATGATACACAGCAACATTTCCTTGTTCAAACCACCAACCCAACACCTACCACCCACTTATTTTACTAGATTAAATTAGCTACAACCACCTTAATTCATTAGAAATCATCAATGCCCTCAACACCCAAACAAGAACACCATTTATATACACAAGTAACATTACCAAAAATTCACTCAAGCATAATACCAAACACCTAACCTTCATTCTCAATTCTCCCTATTGTTTTCATTCAAAGTAATACATTCAACATGCCAACACCACTCAAAATAACATCATCAATTCAATTATCACATAAAGACTCAATTCAATTACATATTCATTACATTCATCATCAAATCAATCAAATTAACACATGAGGATTCAATCAAATATTTCCTAACACTCAATCCCATGGTTCCAAGTTTTATAGACTATTGGCTATGGAAGAAACTCCCCTTACCTTTGTTAATTGAAGGAAGTACTCAAGCTCCTAGCAATTTCTCCAAGGCACCAACAATCCAAGCTTCCTCTTTCTCCTTAAGTTTCAATTCCGACGAGCCAGTATTTAACTCGAACGCGTACAATTATGCAATAACAATGATAGTCGGAAAGTCATACACTAAAATGTTAAAAATACTCAAGTGCTTGTTTAACAAACTAGAGACAATTTGAATTGATACCTATTTGAATCGTGTTGGATGGGGACGAGGATCAGGAACATGATCAGAGAACTCAATGTGCATATAGTAATGACAACTGTCCGAATTTACGCTCTCTGGTGTTTGCATTGCAACTCCAAGTCTAATAGAGCGATAGATGACTTTTCTTTCAACACCGTTTTGAACGAGATCGGTGGCTAAAGTTCATTGGGGCGCGGTGAATGTTCGAATAGCGATATGGCCAAGCACACCGTGAAGACTGTTGTCTGCACTATGGCGTGGTGGATCTGTTAGGGGTTTGAAGCTATAACCATGGTGATTTTCTATTGGACCCGTGGAGAGTTGATTCAAGATGATGGTCGCAGAAATCTAAGCAAGAATAGCAGGGAGAGGTTCTGTCGTGGTCACTGGTGACGGGTTGAATCACGGTGGTGGTGTCTCGAAGCTCTCGTGGTCATCCATGGTTTCGCGTGAGAGGGAGGGAGATTAAGGTGTCCGATCGAGGCTTCAATCGGTTGGATACCAAAAACGGACTCAACGCATGATTTCGAGTGGGAGGGTGAAGTTTGGGGTTCAACCGTGGAGAGGAGAGGGAGAACGCAAGAGAGGAGTTTGTGGTGGTAGGGTTTTTGCTGCAACACGTTTCGAGGAAGAAGAAGAAGCCGCGGTCGGGTCGCCGTCAGTCGGTCCGTGTGGGCCTCGCATGGGACCTGGCTGCAAGTCGATTTGTGTTTAGTGGTTGGGGTGCGCTAACAAGGAAATGGGGGTGTATGCGAGTAATGGGTACAAATTCACCTCTAAGTCATTTTAAAAACCCCCAATTTCACTACAACTCTCATTTTAATATCTAAATAGCTTAAAATAATTTCTATAAGGAAATGATATCTCAAACACTAGTATTTTATAAAAATAAAATAAATGTATATTAATAATTGTATATCACCAATAGTATATAAAAATACATTTTAAAGTTTTCAACTAATTTTTATACCCCAACACACAACAAATTAAAATAATTTAATCATAATACTCCAAAATAGTTCATAAGGCAAGCACATATTAAAGAGTTACAACCCACGAAAATCGGGTGTTACAATCCACCCCCTTAAAAGAAATTTCGTCCTCGAAATTTGTTAGCTAGCTCAAGGACAAAATAAAAGAAGGAATACTCGGAAGTTCAAACATACAGAAGAAAAATATAAACTTTGTCAAAGTGACAAGAGAGATGAGTCAATGATATCAAAGGTAAGAAATGGGTGACATCAACGAAAGAAAAATTAGAACATCGCACAATGAAAGCTTATGACAAGAAATAGTGGACATTTAATGTACAAAACATCTTCAATATATTCCGGATTGTAAACGATGTGTCGGCCTAACACAACCTTACAAACAAGACTCTATCGAAGTTATCCTTCCACGTAAATATCCACAATTACACAACTCAAGAAAGTAAAAATCATGTGGTGAAAATAACAGAAAACACTGATTGCAAGGTTTAAATAAGGAAAATATTATGTTCAGACACCATAACATGACATTTACGTTAGTAAAGGAGTAGTACTTTAAAATCATTAGCAAAACAACTTCACAAAACACTCTGTCTGTAGCATCACCATACAAAATAAGAGCATGCTATAGCAATGGATTTTTCGGAAGAATAGATATTAGTGCAACCAAGTCAACTTATATACTTATGTGAACATCTAAAACTAAAAGCTAATTTAAAATATAAGCATTCTCAAAGACACATTCTTATTCTAAGATTTCAAAACCACGTAACACATAAGTCGTTCATTAGTACAAAGTTATATTATAGTTAGAGGGTTTCACAATATGGTGCACGGAGAGCAATTAAGCAAATAGAACAAGATAAACTAAATTAACACAACAATAATGACATAAGAATATAGTCTACAATTACACAAATCATTAACAAGAATACAATTATAGGATAAGAGGGAGCGGTAATTGCAGCATCTAAAAATGATTATTAGTTAGGGTGATCAAAATAATGCAGCACCTTTGTAATGAATTTAACACATTATAATAACTAGCAAGGCCAACCCACAAGGCACTCAGCTCAAAATATCAGTACACAATTAAAACACGTATATGAAGACAACAACAAAAACTTATACAAGACTTAGTATTTATCAATCAAAATAAACTCAATACATATTTACGCATCCAACATTAAAACTAGTTAAATTGAAGTTAATACGCAGCCTGAGTATATATTTATTTTTAAATCACAAGACCACGTAACATCATGCTTTAGAAAATATTAGAATCATAATTAAATCATAAAAACTTGGAGATTCTACACATTTAGAATTCATAGTCAGCGATTGAATGACATGAAAGTCAAGAAACAGTTCTCAAAGATTCGAGAAACAATTTGACAATTAAAATAAAACAAGTGAACGTGGTAATAACTCAAATGACAAACGAATGAAGCAGCTAAGATCATTATGTCCAATTGCAATTACACAAGTAGTAAAACAACAGTTCTTGTAGCATTTAAAAATGAGGCTAATCAAAACATTGCAACAAGTGATAGCAACTTATAGTGATAAGACAACTCAAAATAATCAACAGAGCATCTACCCTAAAGCATCAATTCGCACGAAAAATACCCTTACACAAACACTTCATACTTAATTAAAATAAATTAAACGCATTTGTGAGCATAAACCAATTAAACCTATTTTAATAGAATCTCACAGACATACCCCAATACAAATTTCATTCTTTAGTCATAGAACCACATATCACAAATAGTGTATAGGTAACAACTAAAATTTGAATCATAGAAGTTCAGCTTATATAAATTCAGAGGTTCCAAGAACACGAAAGCAACAAACAAATGACTACGATACAACTTCCCACCAAGGAAACATAACGAACACGACACCTGGCCTAAGTAAGAGACCAGGCTCTATGAAAAATTTCTCTAAGGGGAAAGAGTCATTCGGGGTCTAGGTTAGATTCTAACATTATACCAGCTCTGACTGTGATACTCTCTCTTCTACGAATATCTACCACTCACCCTATTATCTTGAGAACTTCACCAACTAAGTTGGCCACCCTCCTAATTACCGAGTATCAACAGGTAATGCGTGCAACTCTACTTAGAGTTCACACATCGGAAGACTCAATAGACAATACAAATGGTCAGGTTAGGGACCGAATCGCCTCGATACCACTAATGTAACACCCCCTTCTACATAGTCTATTATTTGATCAATTTGAGAATCAGAGTCTACGAAAAACTTTAGTGCGACCACTTGAGGGTGCCACATTTAAACAACCACATTTAAAAATTCCAAAATACTAAATAGAATGAACTCCAAGTTAAGATACATAGCACCAAAACAGAAATCCGGGAATAAACACCATTTCAGCGGAATTAAAAAAACTCAAATACAGAAAATACAGTTATCCAAATGAAAAGTCAATTCATAAAATAAACGACAAATCCTAAATATCCCCCCCGGTGCTACGTATCAGAGCTGACTCGACCATACTAGAAGAAGGTACTCACGTCACCTTCAGTCACTGTCACCTGCAGCGTTGCCACATAAGAGCAACATTCCAAGCAGAAAGGGTGAGTCTCATTTCATAGGTAATAGTAAATAAAACAAACAACGCAATAAGACAAGCATTAGCACACCAAAACAGTATAATCCAATCAATTTCAACAATAGTTATACACACCCAAACAGCCACCAGAAAATGTATGCAAGTGCATGATATGCAGCCCAACGCCGAGGGCATATGCATGTGGATCCATCACCAAAAGGCCCAGAGGGCATTCACCAATCACCAAAAGGCCCGAAGGCATTCACCATTCACCAAAAGGCCCGAAGGCATTCACCAAAATATTTTATGAGGCCGAGGCCTATTCACCAAAAATGCATATGATTATGCGACTCCATGACTATGCACCACCACACCAAAACAACACCAAAAATCAGGCATAGAATGCTCACCATTAATTTATTTACTCACCAATCACCAAGAGAGGTCATAGACCCTCAATCACCCATTATATGTTCAGCACTAATACACATCACCATTACAACAGCTCACAAGGACTAAATACAACACCAGAGGGACTACATACAACACCAGAAGGATTAAAAGAACACCTAGGATTATTTGCACACCAAAAGACTAATTACACATCAAAGGACTATTTGCACATCAAAGGACTAATTGCACACCTAGGAATTAAAACACCCCTAAGGACCAATTTAACACCTAGGGACCAGTTTAACACCTAGGGACCAATTTAACACCTAAGGACCATTTTGACACCTAGGGACCAATTTAACACCTAGGGACCATTTTGACACCTTAGTAATTAATTTAGCACTTAGGAACTATTTTGACCCTATAATAATTAAATTAGCACCTAGGGACTATTTTAAACTCACCATAATTAATTCAACGTTTTGGGGACTATTGTGGGACTCACACCTGGACCTAGGCGCCACCCTCCCACACCTCGGCACCCACTCAAACACCTCGACACGCACGAAACACACCTCGGTACACTCTCACACACCTCGGCATCTCACCCCATTCACCTCGGCACCTCACCTCATCTCACTCACCTAGGTCACCTCACCTCATTCACCTCGGCACCTCACCTCACCTCACTCACCTAGGTCACCTCACCTCATTCACCTCGGCATTGGGCGGCACACGCCGGTGCCCATCCTCACCTGGGCAGCGGCCAAGAGGCGCCCACTCACACACGAACACACGCACACAAGGGCGCGCCCTGGCCCGGCGGCGCCAACGCACACACTCACGCCACAGGCACAGCAGCCTTGCGCCCGGCCGTGCCACTCTCCCACACCCACCGCACCACCCACACCACCGATAATAACATCATGATACCAAGAACAATTCCTTGTTCAAACCACCAACCCAACACCTACCACCCACTTATTTTACTAGATTAAATTAGCTACAACCACCTTAATTCATTAGAAATCATCAATGCCCTCAACACCCAAACAAGAACACCATTTATATACACAAGTAACATTACCAAAAATTCACTCAAGCATAATACCAAACACCTAACCTTCATTCTCAATTCTCCTATTGTTTTCATTCAAAGTAATACATTCAACATGCCAACACCACTCAAAATAACATCATCAATTCAATTATCACATAAAGACTCAATTCAATTACATATTCATTACATTCATCATCAAATCAATCAAATTAACACATGAGGATTCAATCAAATATTTCCTAACACTCAATCCCATGGTTCCAAGTTTTATAGACTATTGGCTATGGAAGAAACTACCCTTACCTTTGTTAATTGAAGGAAGTACTCAAGCTCCTAGCAATTTCTCCAAGGCACCAACAATCCAAGCTTCCTCTTTCTCCTTAAGTTTCAATTCCGACGAGCCAGTATTTAACTCGAACGCGTACAATTATGCAATAACAATGATAGTCGGAAAGTCATACACTAAAATGTTAAAAATACTCAAGTGCTTGTTTAACAAACTAGAGACAATTTGAATTGATACCTATTTGAATCGTGTTGGATGGGGACGAGGATCGAGAACATGATCGAGAGAACTCAATGTGCATATAGTAATGACAACTGTCCGAATTTACGCTCTCTGGTGTTTGCATTGCAACTCCAAGTCTAATAGAGCGATAGATGACTTTTCTTTCAACACCGTTTTGAACAAGATCGGTGGCTAAAGTTCATTGGGGCGCGGTGAATGTTCGAATAGCGATATGGCCAAGCACACGCGAAGGAAGATCGTTGTCTGCACTATGGCGTGGTGGATCTGTTAGGGGTTTGAAGCTATAACCATGGTGATTTTCTGTTGGACCCGTGGAGAGTTGATTCAAGATGATGGTCGCAGAGAAATCTAAGCAAGAATAGCGGAGGAGAGGTTATGTCGTGGTCACCGTGACGGGTTGAATCACGGTGGTGGTGTCTTGAAGCTCTCGTGGTCATCCATGGTTTCGCGTGAGAGGGAGGGAGATTAAGGTGTCCGATCGAGGCTTCAATCGGTTGAAACGATACCAAAAACGGACTCAACGCATGATTTCGAGTGGGAGGGTGAAGTTTGGGGTTCAACCGTGGAGAGGAGAGGGAGAACGCAAGAGAGGAGTTTGTGGTGGTAGGGTTTTTGCTGCAACACGTTTCTGAGGAAGAAGAAGCCGGTAGCGGGTCGGGTCGAGTCGGTCGTGTGGGCCTCGCATGGACTGGGCTGCAAGCTGATTTGTGTTTAGTGGTTGGGGTGCGCCTAACAAGGAAATGGGGGTGTATGCGAGTAATGGGTACAAATTCACCTCTAAGTCATTTTAAAAACCCCCAATTTCACTACAACTCTCATTTTAATATCTAAATAGCTTAAAATAATTTCTATAAGGAAATGATATCTCAAACACTAGTATTTTATAAAAATAAAATAAATGTATATTAATAATTGTATATCACCAATAGTATATAAAAATACATTTTAAAGTTTTCAACTAATTTTTATACCCCAACACACAACAAATTAAAATAATTTAATCATAATACTCCAAAATAGTTCATAAGGCAAGCACATATTAAAGAGTTACAACCCACGAAAATCGGGGTGTTACAGGTATTGCAAGGGCCCGAGCTGAGATATCAGAAGATAGAGAAATTTGCCCTTGCTCTCCTAGTGGCCGCCCGAAGGTTGAGACCCTACTTTGTGGAAGAGCTCAATGTCAAGGAGGAGGAGCTGGATTGTTGGTGAGGGTTGGTGATTCTTGGTGGATCGGGAAGGCTTGGTGGAGAGAGTGCTACTTCTTCAATCTTTTGAGGTTAGGGGGTTCTCTCTTTCATCTATAATAGAATATATGATGTGTGTTATGTGTGAGTAGACTCTAGGAATGATTTCTGAGCTGCCTTGTATGTTTTTGTGTTTGATGTGTTTGACGTTGTGTTTTAGTTCACTTCAGTGAAGTGGTGTTGAGTTGTTGTGGTGTTGGTCATACGAGTGACTAAAGAGTGAAATGGGAACTGAGAAACTCTCAGTCCCAGTGAGCTGGTGTGAGTGTCGTAACCTTCGTGAAGTTCTTAAGGAGTGATGAAACAGTTTTGAAGGTATAGGTGGATGATAGTGTACTTAAGTATGATCCTAGCGTGAGAACTAGAGAAGGGAAGGAAGAGGTAGACTAGGCGTGTAGATAGAGACCTGATTGTCGAGGTGTATAGTATATATTTACCTAAGTATAGTTCTGAGGTGCAGGTGTTAAGTTACAGTGCAATCCTACCGAGATGTGAGTATGTCAAGATAGGAGTGTGTAACGACAAGTGTATCGAAGTCTAAGGGATGATCGTAATGTGTCAAAGTGTAACTAACGAGTCATAGGAGCCGAGATGAGTGACAGAGTATAAGTAGCGTAATGTAAGGGTATCTGATACTAAGTATAGGTATCGAATTGTACTTGCCAAGGTGTAGAGTGGGTATGCCGAGGTGTTGTGGCCGAGATGTAGTGTACATAATACCTAGGTGTACTTGCCGAAGTGAGGCGTATGTGTGCCAATGCGTAAGTGTTGAATATAGGTGACGGAGCGTAAGTGATGATGTATAGGAGACGAAGGATAAGGGAGTGTAAACCGAGGTGTAATGTGTCGACTTGTAGCTACCGAGGTGAGGGGTTTGTATACCGAGGTGAAGTGGCCGAAGTGGAGTGTATATATACCTAAGCGTAGTTGTTGTAGTGCAGACGTTATGTTATAGCGTGTATCTGCCGAGGTGAGTGTACTGAGGTTTAGGTGCGTTGAATAGTAAGTGTAGTGAAGCTTAACGTGTCGCAGAGTAGAGAACCGAGGTGCCAAAGAGTGCACCGAGGTGTTGTGTTGTATAAGCCGAGCCGAGGAGAGTGCTAGGTGTAGTGTGCCTAAGTGTAGTGGCCGAGATGAGGTGAGTGCTTAGGCGTATTGTGCCTAAGTGTAGTAATCAAGGTGAAGTTGTGTGGTTAGGTGTGAAGTGACTAAGTGTAGATGATGAAAGGACTAAGTGTAGATGATGAAATGACTAAGTGTAGATGATGAAGTGAGTTGTGAATAAGCCTATGTGTAGTTGATGAAGTGTAGTGCATGGACGTCTAAGCTAGTATTGCCGAGGTATAGGGTGTGTATACCGAGGGTTATATGTTGATGTGTAGATATGAGGGAAGATAGGGTGTGTGTGCCGAGGTGCAATATGGTGCGCCAAGGTGCTGTGTAGTGGTGACGAAGGGCAGGGTGTGTATGCCGAGGCGCAATTAGGTGCACCGAGGTGTTGTGAGATGCAAAGGTACTTATGGGTGCCGAGGTACCGAGTGGTGCCGAGTTGCTGTGAGTATAGCCGAGGCAAAGCGAGGTAGTTGTAGAGGTGAATGGTGAGGAGGTGATGTTCCTAAGTGTAAATATAGGTGGTAACCGAGGTAGAAGCCGAGATGAATGATGATGAGTCGTAGCTGCCTAAGTGAGGTGTCAAGGTGCAGATTTAAGTATGCCTAAGTGTAGCTATTTAAGTGAAGTGTATGATGTTCGAAGTATGTATTGTCGAGGTGTAGAGGTGTTAAGGGTAGTGTAATCATGCCTAAGTGTATGATGTTCGTCGAAGTCAGCATGGCCGAGATGTAGGAAGGTCGTAGTTATATTGAAGTGTTGTATACGTAGTGTACTTAAGTATATTAATCGAGATGAATTGTTGTGCTTAAGTGTAGTGTGCTTAGGTGAAGCAGCCGAGGCGAGGTGTTGCATTCAAGTGTGGTGTGTTCAAGTGTAGAGCAACCGAGGTGGTGTTGTAGGAGTACAGTGAGTGTGTGCGAAGTGAAATGTTATGCGCGTTGTGTTGGGTATGTTGCGCGTTATGTTTTGGTTTGGGTGGGGGTCACGGTGAGGGGCACCAAGTGTGGCATGCCCTTGTGCCGTGGGTGGTCTCGGTGTGGGCGCCAAATGTGGCGTGCCCCCTTGCGCCAGGTCCGGTGTGTGTAGCCGAGGTGATGCGAGAGTGCCGAGGTGATGCGAGAGTGCCGAGGTGAGGGATGAGTGTCTTGCCGAGGTCTTTGTTCGACCCCAGAGTAGCATAGGACGCCGTTGCGACGCAATCGCGTGTGAGTGTTGTCTGCAGTGCCGAGAACGCTTAAGTGACTGAATGGTGTAGTCAGGTGTGATTCCTAGGTGACGTTTAGTCCTAGGTGACGTTGTGGTCCTCGTAGTGACTATGTAGTCCACTACTTTAGGTGGCAAAGTGTCCAGTGAGTTGGACACTAGCTTTAGAGCTATGACCGAGGTGTCAAAGTTAGCCATAGAGTTGGTGAATGAGGTGTGGAGATGTCCAGTGAGTTGGACGCTAGCTATAGAGCTATTGGACGATGTAGAGATGTCAGCCTTAGTGCAGCGATGATGTCTGAGTGATGATTAGCCTTAGGGTTATGAGCAGAGGACTTCGGTCCTATTGATGAGCAGAGGACTTCGGTCCTAGAGGTGAGCTGAGGACTTAGGTCCTATTTATGAACAGAAGGCTGCGGTCTTAATTGGTGAGTTACTGGAATTGTGTTATGATTTAATTGAATGATGTATATGCTGTGTGTTATGCATTGTTCATGGTGTCGCATAAATCATAAGCATAATGGTGAAAGTAGAGGACTTCGGTCCTATGGTGAAAGCAGAGGGCTTCGGTCCTAAGGTGATAGCAGAAGACTTCGGTCTTAATGGATCCATCATGCATATGTCCTTGAAGTTTTGGGTCTGCATCATGCATATTCTCATGCACATTGGTGTCTGTTGATGATTAGGATTTGGTGTGTCTTAACTTGGTGTGTTGTGTGGTTGGTTGAGTCGGAGTGTTTCTAGTTGTCTTTTCTACAGCATAATGTTTATCATACATTTTATTATTTATGAAAAGAGACTCACCCTAGCATTTTTATGTTGCTCGCTCTCGTGGCGACAAGCAGTGATCCGGAGTGAAGGTCCTTTCTTTCCTCGATCTAGTTGTGGCGTCTTGCTCTGTGACGCCGAATCGAAGCGGGTAGCCTATTAGTTGTTTAAGATTAGTGTTGAACTGTAATAGATTGATGTATTAGAATTTGAGGGTTCGCCCCATTTAAGTCATGCTATGTATCACGCAATTATATTTTATTAATGAAAAGTATTATTGTTTAAGTGAAAGCGATGTTTGATAAACGTAGCATTCCCTTGAGGATGTATCTTTGAAAAGAAAAACGATTTTTGAACTCTGATTTTATAAATTAAAGTATTAAGAATAAGGGGGTGTTACAGACTTCACGGTCGGTCAGCTCGTCCTAAGACGGGCAGACGTCGGAAACAAGAATGCACGTCAAGGAAAGTTAGCGCCAAATTGGGAATGTCCGTATCGGGTCATTAAGAAGACCGGCAAGGGGGCATACGAGCTGGAAACCATGGAAGGGGCGACTATCCCCAGAACATGGAACGCAGAAAAACTTAGAAAATATTATGTCTGAATGTAATGAACGACCGATCTATTAATGAAAGACAGGCAGGCGCTCTTTTTCCCACTGGGTTTTTTACAGAGGCCTGACCTTTGATAATTGCTGTTATTTACTTTCTCGCAAAGAATGTATGCCCGATCGCTCAAACATGCTCATGGCAAAGGAGCGGCCGAAGAATTATCAAACGTAATTATCAAACGTAAATGGATCGTCGAAACGATCCATATCGAGTGCCATCGAAATGGCCCAAGGGTTAAGTAATAGCCCATAACGGTAGGTCGTCGAAACGACCTATCTCGAGCGCCATCGAAGTGGCCCAAGGGTTAAGAAGCAACCCACAAACACTAGGCCGTTGAAACGACCTAAATCGAGTGCCATCGAAATGGCCCAATAGAGTGCCGTCAAAACGGCCCAATCGAGTGCCATCGAAATGGCCCAGTAGAGTGCCGTCGAAACGGCCCAATCGAATGCCGTCGAACCGGCCCAAACAGAGGTCGCCGAGACGAACAAACGTCAAACGATACATGAACGAACGCCACCGAGCGGTCTATAACGAGTTTTTTTTAAGAGAGAAACGGGCATCGACGGACCCGAAATATAAGCCTACGAAAGGCCGTTAAGCGAATGCCCGAAGTCGGCCTAAAAAGTTCGTAAGACGATAATGAGATCCAAACAAGCGAATAGAATAAAGAACAAATTAAGCGAAAAAGAAATTGTCATTACAAACGAGGGACGCCCGGTCGAAGCCGAGCGCCCAACTATCAAAAACTGCATAAAGGCAGGAATATTGTTGTGCCCAAAGGCAAGTTAAACTATTACAAATTACTCCGCTCGCAAGCGGGCTTCAAAAAGGATCGAGCTGGGGCGAACGACATTACCCTGTTCATCCAGTTCCTCGGGTTGCATGATCTTGTTGTTCTCGACATAGTGGTCGGGCTTTATCAGGTTGTCATCGAAATTGATGTTCAAGTCTGAGTTCAGCGCCCGTACCTGGCCGAGAGCATTGTAGAATTGCTTGATCGCTGCACCCTTAGCCATCCCGGCTATCTTCTGAACTTGCGCCTCCAGCTCAGCCCTTTGGGTCTCCCACTCGGCCTTCTCTTTCTCCAAGGCTTCAAGGTCGGTCTTCAAGTTCGTCACTTGAGTTTGGGATTCCTTGTTCTTCTTCAACAGCTTGGCCCGTTCGTCTTCGGCTCGTTGAAGAGCGTCCTTCTTTGACTTAGCCAATTTCTCCAGCTTTTGCTGTACCTCCGCCACGGCCTTGTCGCCGCGGCTTCTTACGCAAACAAAGATAGCCAAAGACGGTTAGTCGGTCGAATGAAAGCAAAAGCGCGACGGGTTAGAAAAGTAAAATACCTCGAGCTTCATCTGACAGCTCTTGGATCATTCTGTCAACCCCCATGCATAGAGAAGCGCAGACCGCCATGGGTTTCTTTTTAAACCGATCGAAGTCGACCAGCCCCAAACCCTCGAGCGAGAGAATAGGAATGTCGACCTCAGGATATTCGCAAGTCTGCTCATCGAACTTGGCCCGCTTGGGGGAGCGATCATCGTGGCGAGGGGGCGACCGGACCTTGGAAACAGGCTTCTTCCCTTGGCTTTTGGGAGTTTGAGGCACCTTCGACGGCCCCTCGAGATCGACCACGTTCCGTGGCGGTGGCCGGGAGGCGCTGTTCTTAGGAGGATTCAAGACCTTCTCGATCTCGGCCCAGTTCTTGCCAGCCATTCTTCCTGCAAAATAGAACAATTCAAGAGTTAGAAAGAGCGAGTGATAATCGAATGTAAAAGATAAAGTACAAAAGCGAACCAATCTCGGCTTCAAGAGCTCGACCCACGAGCAGTACAAAAGGACGGCAAGGCAGGTCACCCTTAGGATCTGGGGGCATCATGCCAGCCAAAGTCTTGATCATCTCCAGAGACTCCAAGTCGGCCGCACCCAAATCCTTAACAGAATAAATATAGTCGCCAAAGCCGCTTTGAAGAAGTGAGCTTCATTCCACATGATTGGGAAGAAAGGGGGACCGAGCATCCCATCGGGCTGGATCTCAGATATAGCCATGCCGGCCTCCTTAGTCGGGACCACCCAGAAATATTGGCTTTTCCAGGCCGCGCCCAACGACTCTTGGTACGCTTTAAAGTATCGGTCTTTGGGTTTTTGAGTCTTGAAGGAAACTCGCTCCTCTTTTCCTTATTGGCTTTCTCACCGGCCCATTTCACTCGAAAATAGTGAAAAATAGCCCGGACCGACATCGCCGCCGAGCATAGTCGAAGCACTTCGAAAGTTTTAAAAACGCGCCAGCGTTTGGATGAAGTTGAGAGGGGCGACCCCAATATAAGCGTGAACGTCGCTTTGAAACTTCGGTGAAGGGTGGGGTGATGTTCATCCGCTCGAACACGATCCGATGCATCGTGAACTTCAGATTGTCAGAATAGGTTGCGATGTCTTCTCTGTCCTTCATGCCTCTCACTGTAACGCCCGGAAAATAATTAGAGTATTTATTTAATTAATTACTTAGAAGTTACGTGGTTAGTCATATAAAATTAAATGAATTAGGTGTTATATTGGTTTGTTTTATTAAAAAAAATAATAGAACGGTGTTTTAATTAAATTAGGAGGTGGTGGTTACTAAATGAGAGAGTGGTGATTTATTATGTTAGGGAATAGTTGAAACAATTGTGAGGGGTGTGAATAGAGGCCCAATCACATAAGGCCCAATTATAGGTCTCACTTAAAAGAAAGAAAGAGCACACGGCTGAGAGAGAGAGGGAGGAAACCGAGAGCTGGAGAAAAGAGGAGGAGGAAAAGAAGGAAAGAAACGCACGGTTGAAAAGGAGAGAGAGAGGAATCCAACGTGAAGAAGAAGGAGAGAGAGGAAAGGCTTGCATCTTGGGTGTGGAAGGAAGAAGAAGGAGAGAGAGGAAAGGCTTACATAATGGGATTGTGTATGATGGGGTTTTATGATTGGGTTAGGTTCTAGTGCGTGGTTGTATTGATTTTGTTATGTATTTGGGTTGATTGATGGTACTATTGAAGTGAATTGATGATTGTTTTAGTGTATGTATGAAAATCCCTTTGAGAACTATGAATGCATGATAGGTGTTTGAGAGTATGTCTCATTGAAAATAAATATAAATGTGTGTTGTACATGAGTGGTTGAGGGTATGTGTGAAGATGGCATGAATAAATATGATGTTTGGCTACGGTGGTTTCATTTGTTGTTGATGTTGTACCTTATGTGTTGAGTGTGGTGATGTGGCTTTGTGCCTTAGTGTTGTAGGTTATGGTGTGACTTGTGTTTAGGTGGTGGTTGATGAGTTGCATAGGTGTGAAGTGTTAAAATTGGTTGAAATAAAATATGAACATAGGTTGCCTACCATATGCTTGATATTATTACTCAACGAGTCTAAAAGTGTAGTCATTATGTTTAGGTGGTGTTAATGAAATGTATTGTGGAATTAAAATGTTGTTTGATAGAGTGTGTTTGGTGAAAAATTCTTGGAAGGGTGTTGTTGGTGCCATAGGCGCTATTTGGTGGTTGTTTTGGTGCCCTGGCGCAACGAGGGTGCTGCCTAGCGCCAGTTGGTGGGTGTTTTGGCGCCCTGGCGCAACACGAGTTCTTGCCAGCGCCGATTCTTTGGTGATTTTGGCGCCCTGGCGCAACACTTGAATTCTTGCCAGCGCCATTCTCGCAGAGTTTTGGCGCCCGCACAACACGAGTTCTTCGCCAGCGCCATGTGCTGGAGTTTCTGGCGCCCTGGGTGGCACAGGTATGCCCAGGCGCCAGATTGCTGAGTTTTTGGCGCCAGGGTGGTGCAGGCTGCCCCAGCGCTTGATTTAAATCTTTGGTTGGCGTCACCTTTTCTTTGTCTTAGTATTTGTGATGTTTTGTGGATTAAATTGTGATGATGAACTAAATAATGATGAACTAAATAATGATGAACAATATGATGGTGGTAGAATCTAGCATAGGTGTTACGTCATACATAATGTGATTGTTGTGGTTGTACCTAATAAGACTAAATTGTTGTGGTTGTCGTGGGATCAAGTATGACCGAACGTTAATGATTATGTTGTTGGGTCGTGTATGACCAAATGATGGTGTTAGTGATGTTGTTGTGCATAACGTATGATTATGTGGTTTAAAGGCTGCGGTGAGCTTTGCTCAATGTTGTTGTTTGGAAGGCTGCGGTCTAGAGCTTTGCTCAATGTTGTTGTGTGGGAAGTTGCGGTCTAGAGCTTTGCTCAATGTTGTTGTTTGGAAGGCTGCGGTCTAGAGCTTTGCTCAATGTTGTTGTTTGGAAGGTTGCGGTCTAGAGCTTTGCTCAATGTTGTTGGTTGAAGGCTGCGGTCTAGAGCTCTGCTCAATGTTGATGATATTTGATGTTGATGTGTTGATGTTGATGTTGCTATTGTGATAGTGTGATGATGTTGATAGGTAATGATGATTAAATGGTGGTGTATTCCGAAGCTTATGAGTTGATACTGATTGTTGATAAATATTATATTGACTGTTGTTGTTGGGATGTGGTGCATGCTAGTTGCCTTGACCCTAACATATTGCTTATCATACGTTCTATTATATATGTTAGAGACTCACCCCTTTTGCTGTGATGTTGCTTCTTATGTCGGCTGTAACAGCCTGGGTCCACCACCCCAGCGCTATTACTCAAAGAACTTCTCTACCCCCGTAGAATTTTTGCCTTCCGTGGGAATCGAACCTCGTACCTCTTGTACATTTCCCTCGCATTCCCACTACCAATTGAGCTTCAATTGGTAGTGGGAAAGAGTGGAACTTTGTATTTGAGCCCCATGTACAAGGTTCGAATCCCACTAAGGCAAAAATTCTACAAGGGGGTAGAAAAGATCGTGAGGTAATAGCTATTTGGGGTGTGCATGCATGTGGACACGGGTACATTACAAAAAAGCGCTTTTTATGTAACGAGCCCGGGTCATGCATGGCCAGCCCCAGCGCTATTACCTCACGATCTTTTCTACCCCCTTGTAGAATTTTTGCCTTCAGTGGGATTCGAACCTTGTACATGGGGCTCAAATACAAAGTTCCACTCTTTCCCACTACCAATTGAACCGCGGTTCAATTGGTAGTGGGAAAGAGTGGAACTTTGTATTTGAGCCCCATGTACAAGGTTCGAATCTCACTAAGGCAAAAATTCTACAAGGGGTAGAAAAGATCGTGAGGTAATATACTGGGTGGCATGATGGACTCCGGAAGCTGAGTTACATGTTTTCGAAAGGAAGTACCTATCCGAGTAGGACGGATTGCGAGGATTGTTCGTATATGACATTTCATGCGATTTGAGAAAACACGAATCGAACTATCCAAGGGACCAAATCGAATTGAATAGGACGAGTAAGAACTTGTCTTGGAAGGCTAGTCAACAATGGCGTGAATCGTTTTCCATCAAGATTGAGAACTAGAAAGCTGCGTGAAGTGATGTAGAGCGGGAGTCATAATGAGTTACCACAAGATTGTGGTGCTAGTTCACTTTCGCGCATGTGGTGCACAAGCGAGAAGGCCTTCAAAACATCTGGTCAAGTTACAAGTCGATGGGAGGGAGGAAGCTTGGTTCGTTTCTATTGCGGCCAAGCTATGATTTCGTGGTTGAGCTACGGTGCTAGTGCGAATCAGGTGTGAGAGGAAGAAGAAACAAGGTTTGAGATGCCCAATTCGTGGCGTTAATGGTGGATTTGGTGCAAACTCGAAACTTAATTGAAAGTTTAAAACACGAAAGAGGCTTCAATCGGTTAAAAGGGCATCGAATCGGATTCGGAAGGGAAATCCAAGTGGAACTGTTGAATTTGAGGGTTCGTCGTGGCTTGATGGAGGAGTTCGATGGGAGGAAGAAACACCTCCTAGGTTTTTTTTTTTTTTTCTGCAGCGGCTGCGTTAGGAAGGGGAAGAAGATGAGCCAGTCGCCGGGTCGGGTCTGGGCCTCAGGAACGGGTTGTACGTTTCAGAGTTGGGTCTGCGCATTAGTTTAGTGAGAAGGGGTGCGTTTAGTAAAGAAAAGGGGTTGTATGCGACTAAAAACAACTCTAAGTCTATTTTAAATCATTTTAAAGCCTCATTTCACTACCACAATATTTTAACAACTCATTATCCCAAAATAATTTCTATCGTAAATAACATCTAGAATACTAATATTCATAACAATAAAATAAATAAGTATAAATATAAATAACAATCATATATCACAAATAACTTATAAAAATACATTTAAATATAAAAATATATTTATTCAACTAATTTAATAACTCAAACACACAATAAATTAAAATAATTTAATCTTATCAATATAAAATAGTTCATAACACAAATACATATTAAAAGAACTGACACGCGAATATCAGGGTGTTACAGTCAACGCTTAGAGTGTCTTAGTGTTGAGGGTCTGTTGGTGAGTTTGAGAGTGAGTATGTGTCTAAACACCATTAGCGAGGGGTAAGGACACTTAAAACCGAAGTGTGGGTGTTTCGCCTTAAGGTTACCGAGGTGTAGAGGTAGTGAACCTAGGTCCTCAGGCCGAGGTGGCGTCACCAAGGTGAAACGCCCAAGTGCCTAAGTGTAGGTGAACTGAACCAGGGAATACTGAGAAGTGAATTTCCATGACTTAGATGATTTTAGTGTAAGGGAGTGCGTAACTGTGAGCGCGCTACCGAATTGAGGGTTTGAGTGTAGTTAGCCGAGGTACACATAGTGTGCCGAGGTGATGTTGAGTAGTTAGCCGAGGTACACACATAGTGTGCCGAAGTGACGTTAGGCGCCAATGTTGCCTAGCACATTGTGGGACGCCACTGTGAGTGCGATTTTAGCACCAATGTGCATAAGTAAGGGAGCGATTAAGTCCATTTTGGTCCTTAGGTGACATTTTGGTCCCTAAGTGTCGTTGCGGTCCTCGGTGTGACAATTAGTCCACCATGGAATGCCAAGGTGATTGAGAGGTCGGTTGTTGAGTGCCGAGGTGACTGAGAAGTCGGTTGTAGGTCCTAGGGTGATTTCTACAGGTGTAGTAGGGTCGGCGCCTTAGCGGTGATGATGATGTCTAGATGGTGTGGACGTCGGTGTGAGCGGCGGAGTAGAACGGCGAATACCACGGCGAAATAACTTAAGTAACGGTGTAAGCATTCACATGCGCTATTGTTTGATTGGTGTGTGATTGCATTTGTCATGAAGTCACATGTTCATGTGCATATAACGACGGAGGAGGTTTCGACCTCGGATGTGGTAGGACTTCGGTCTCCATATCAAATAACGACAGAGTAACGACGGAGAGCCAATAGGCTAAATAACGACGGTGGAGGTACCTCATTGCATAATGCCCTGTGGTTGGGTTGCATTCATGCATACATTTCATAATTTAATGTGTTATGAGCTGATTAATAATTGTTATGAGTGTTTGAGCTATCGGTGAGTGTTGTTTTAGCTGAACCGAGGTGCTTAGTGCTGTCTCTAACCTTAAGCTTTCTTCACATTATATTACTTGTGTTAAGAGACTCACCCTAGCTGCTTTATGTTGCTTCTCATGTCGGCAACTTGCAGGTACACATGAGTGATAGCTGTGCCTAGCTCAAGTCGGTTGTGTATGCTGCTGCCAGTCCGTCGTAACACCTGGTCAGCCGAGTAGCTTTTAGTGCTTTTATGCCGATCTTGTGTATTTTTCGATATGTAGTCTTTTGAACCGAAAACTATCATATTTTGTTGTAGTTTTGTGCTATGTATTATGACTTGATGTTATGGCCGAGGTGCCTTATGTTATGGGCTTAGACCCTTTGTGTAGATGTGATGCGCATGATTGCATGCTTAGTATAATCTTTGTGCAACTATTTGAACTTAATTGAATTTGTTTTCCTTTTAAATCATCAAATGTAGCCCTCCTTTGAGTGGAATTTTGAAACTCGATTTTAATTTAGTAGATCGAATTGATTAGATAAGGGGGTGTTACATTGTGCATTTCGCACCAAAGGAAAGAAAGAAAGAAAAAACGAAAGTGAGAAGAGAAAGGAGAAGAGGAGAACGGCGCTAGAGAGTGAGAAGAAGGAGAAGAGGGATCGCACCAATCAAAGAGGAAAGAAAGGAGCTCTTGTTGCTGTGGGTTTTGTACGTGACTCGGAGAAAGAGACTTTCTACGGTGTAATTTAAGGTAAGGGAGTCTCACTCTATAATAGGGAGGATAATGGGTTATATGTAGATCATAGGTCTTTTTTGATGTTAATTGATGATTGTTTGATGATTTGAACCATTGAATTTGATGAATTACATGTTGAAATCGATTTAGGGCTTAAATTAGGGTTTATAACATGTGATTTCGTGATTTGTGATGTAATTGATGATTGAACATGCAATTGATTGTTAGAATATGAAATTAGGAGGATTAGAATGATTATGGAGTGAATTGATTTAAGGGAATTTGGGGAATTTGGGATTTTTGGGGTTTGGGGCGCCAAATTGCTAGGAATAAGGCGCCCTGTGTACTGTTCATGTACTCGTTATGTGTCTGTGTGCAGGTGTGTTCTGCCAGGGCGCCAAGTTGCTGGGAAAATGGCGCCCGTGTGCAATCGCTTGTGTGGTCGTGGGTGTGTGCGATGGTCGGGCGCCAAATGCCGCCCAGTGCCTAGAATGGCGCTGTGTTATTTATGTGATGGACCGGGTGTGTGTGTGTCTTTGTTTGGGCGCCAATCTGCTGGGAATATGGCGCGCCTGCAATCGCTCATGTGCACATATGGGGTGGTTTGAGTGAAACTTAGAGTTCGAGCATATTTTACCGTGCCATCTTTTTTGCGCTTGCTCGCTTAAAATCAATTTTAAACATTTTGGCTCGAGTAGTTTTATGTTAGCATGTGTCATTTGAGAGATGTTCGGTGGGTATTCTTTGTGGCGCTATATGTGTGCGCCTATGGGGTGGTTTGAGTGAAACTTAGAGTTCGAGCATATTTTACCGTGCCATCTTTTGCGATTTGCTCGCCCAAAATCAATTTTAAACATTTTGGCTCGAATAGTTTTCTTTTGCATGTGTCTGTGTGTGTCTTTGTGCCAAGTGCGTGGCGCCAAAAAGTCTTTGCCAGCGCGCGATCAGCGCTGTGTATGAGATCAGTGTCTCGATTTGTGTCTTAGTTTGTGTCTAAGACCCGTGTTGCCTGTGGGGCGCCAGATTGCTAGGAAAATGGCGCCCAGCTGGTCATGTTGCCACGAGCGCCAAGTTCTTTGAGTTTTAGGCGCCTAGTCTTTGTGTTGCATGTGGTGGCACGTATCGTGGGAAAAATGGCGCCTAGTCTTTGCCTTGTGTCTAGGTGTAACACCCCATTTCTACCCGATACTTTATAGTAAAAATCAGAGTATAGAAATCATTTTTCGTTTGAAAATCATCCAATGGAATGTTACACCATCTCAACAACAATTAACTTAAACGCCTCTTTACTCAAAAATACGTAACACCATCTCAAAGATAGAACTCACAAACTTTGGCAAATAAAACCACGCACTATAAAAATAAGTGCCACGCAGCGGAATAAAACACTATCTCAACAGAATAAATCAGTAGTCTCAAAACAATACATATGAAGCTCAACAAGGAGCAAAACAGAACAAACTACAGTTCATAACCCATCCCCTAGGTGCTACGTATCAGAGCAGACCGACTCAGGGAATAGTGAAGGTAGTAAGCCCTCACTCATGACTACCGTGGTAAACAACAAACGAGAAAGGGTGAGTCTCGAACTATATAATAAAAGTGATAATAGGCAATATATACAATCACAGTTCACAGCACAATCAATCATACCAATCATCACTCAAAAATGTTCATGCATTCATGTGAATGTATGCGATGTAGTTATGCATGTGGTACCATTTGCCCTCCGGCAATCTCAATATTTGCCCTCCGTGAAGATCATTATCAAATGGAGTCCTCATGACTCGGCCTCGGCCGCCCATGAGCTTCACAATCCGTTTATAAACTCGCGGCCGCAGTAGAATGTATGCATGAGACTCCATGAATACAACACATACACATTTATAATAGCTCGATTCACGCACTAACTCTTACCTCATTACTGATCTCTTTTATAGCCCCCATGGCCTGGCCCTCCGGCTCATGCCCCCATGGCATCCTCAGTCATCTCAAGACACACGCTCAACATAATTAAGTCCCAAGGACTAATCTCATCTAGAGGACTCAACCTCACTCAAGGACCCAAACCACCATTTAGGACCAAAACAATCATCTAGTGGACCAACTTTGTCACCTAGGGACCAAAACAAAGACACGCTTAGGCACTTGGCAAAAGATTAGGCGCCATTTTCCCCCACGATTCAGCGCCCTCGGTGCAACACAAAGACCGGGCGCGAAACTCGGCAATTTGGCGCCCCGTGGCAACACACCCTGGCGGGCGCCTTTTTTTCTAGCAACTGGGCGCCCCGGCAAAAGCAACAGTCCTAGACACAAACCTGCACACCAACTCAGACACAAACTTAGACAGGCGCCTCCTCAGCGCCTGGCAAAGGCTCTATTTGGCGCCTACACACACGACCCAAAGACACACAACACGTTTAAACAGAAAACAACTCGAGCCAAAATGCTTAAAATTGTTTTTGGGCAGGTGAATGCAAAATATGGCACGGTGAAATATGCCCAGAAATGTAAGTTTCACTCAATCCACCCCATTTACACACACAAAGCCACCCCCACCGGGACATTTGTAAAATAACACCAGTAACCAGAAAACCATTCGAGCCAAAACACTTAAAATTGGACTTGGGCAGGTAAATACAAAATATGGCACGGTGAAATATGCCCAGAAATGCAAGTTTCACTCAACCCACCCCATTTACACACACAAAGCCACCCCCACCGGGACAGTTGTAAAATAACACCTGCAACCAGAAAACCATTCGAGCCTAAACACTTAAAATTGTATTTGGGCAGGTGAATGCAAAAGTTGGCACGGGAAAATGTGCCTAGAACACTAAGTTTCACTCCCCAGGCACCAAAACACCCACATTCGCGCGCCGACCACCGACACACACTGCACTCGGACACAATTCCAAAGACGTGAACAAGAACCCAGCGCCAATTCCTCAAACAAAGTGGCGCCTAAGCAAAGAACACAACCTATAGCCTATCAAGCTCACATAAAGACATTGTGGCGCTTAATTGCTAGCCATATGGCGCCCTATACCTCAAAAACTCCCAAATCTTAATTCTTTCCAATTCTAACCACCATATATCATTCAAATTCACTCTATAATAATTTTAACACATTCAATTTCAGGCCGTAGCCCTCAATCATGCGCAAAAACCAATCAAGAACATAAAACCCCCAAATCAAAGCCCTAAATCGATTTTGCCAAGAAATTCATCAAATCCAATGAATCAAATCATCATGCAATCATCAATTAACATCAAACAACACCTATGATCTACATATAACTCATTATCTCCTCTATTATAGAGTGAGACTCCCCTTACCTCGAATTAACCGTAGAAATTGCTTCTCACCAAGTCACGTACAAGAACCACAGCAACTATGGAGTTTTCCTCTTCTTCTTTCTCCCTTGCGATTGCTTTCTCCCTCTTCTCCTAGGGTTTGCGCCGAGTTTCTCTTTTCTCTTCTCCCTTCTTTCGTTTTCTTTCTTTCTTCTCACAAATGAGAGCAAATTCCAAATTTGGGTATATGTACATTGGGCCAAGCGCACCTTGGGCCCTTTTTACACCCCCTCTCCATTTCTTCCATCATCCCCTTTAATTAAAATAAATTACTAAATTATAAAACACTATATTATATTCTAATATAATTAAAACAGTGTAACACTTTAAATAATTTAATCAATTGCTTAATTAAATCATTTAGGGTGTTACACTAGGTGTGTGCTGTTTTGGTCCTTAGGTGACAGTTTGGTCCCTAGGTGACTGTTTGGTCCTAAGGGTGTTGTTTTGGTCCCTAGATGCCAGTTTGGTCCAAAAGGTGTCAATTTGATCCCTAGGTGTTGAATTGGTCCTAAAAGGTGTTTTAGATCCGTGAGTGAGGTTTAGTCCCCTAGTTGAGATTAGTCCTTGGGACTTGATTGTGTTGAGTAGTGACTGAGGTGATTGATGATTGTTGCGCCCCGAAAAATCCGGTTTGGGATTTCTCAGTGTACAACGTGAAAATTGTGAAGCCGCCACTAATATTTTAATTTTTAGACCAAAACATTAGAAAAAGGTCTTTTTTACAAAAGGCGGGTGGTCTTTCAAAGCAGAAATGTAGGTTGGAATTCGGTTAGGTGTGGGAAGGTGTTAGCACCCCACACCTCCTTTCTACCGAAAGGGAACCATTAATTCGATGTGTGGTTTAGATTGTTTGATTTGAGATAACTTTTGTTCTACTTCTTTTCTTTTCCTTTTTTATTTGAAAGAGTTTTATAGAAGACAAGGGAGAAAGGAGTCTTTTTGAGATTTTTGAAAAGCGAGACTAAACTAAGGTTTTTTTGAAAGTGAGCTTGACGGGATATGACCCGGTCCTACGTACCCTCAATGACTGAGGGATCAAAGCTACGTAGTTCTTAATTCTTTGTTTTGGGGGTTTTTTGAAAGCGAGCTTGACAGGATATGACCCGGTCCTACGTACCCTCAATGACTGAGGGATCAAAGCTACGTAGTTCTTAATTCTTTTGCGTCCGAAGACGGCTTTGGGATTTTTTGAAAGCGAGCTTGACGGGATATGACCCGGTCCTACGTACCCTCAATGACTGAGGGATCAAAGCTACGTAGTTCTTAATTCTTTATCTTTGAGAAAATCTGCGTTTTGTTTTTATCTTATCTTTTGCGTTTTGGAAATACGACTCAAGCGTTCATGAATACCAAACAAGCAACGGCTTCGAGTGGCGTTCATTACTAACTTGAAAGAAAAGTGTTGGAACCGATAATCAATCGAGCAAATACTCAAGTGATTACTAGTCGCAACGTTTTATTATCTTTTTGAAATGATTTTGAAAAGGATGAGTCATAATGGTAATTACCACTAATGACTCATATTATTTTTGGAGTTTTTAACTAATTTGTAGTTGATTAAGGTGTGGGAGCTTTCATGATAGTCAAACAAGCAATGGCTTCGAGTGACTACCACTAGTAACTCCATCATTAACGATCAAACAAGCGAAGCTTCGAGTGATGGTTAATGATTTTATTTATGAAAACGCGCCTTAGGGTTTTATTAAGAAAACGATTGATTTTTGATTTTTTGAAAATTGGTTTTAGAAAAGAAATCTAGTTTGGAGAAAGAATTTGAAAGCGAGTAGAACACCTCAATCAACTCTATATCCTAAACCAAATACAAATAAAAAAACAAAGAACTTATACATTTATTCAACCTAAAATTCAAAAGAACAAATTAACAATCTAAACCCTAGAACTTAACCCTAAACCGAAGGTATACATGGTGAAACCAAAACCCTAAAATCAAAACCTAATTATAGACTAAACAATAGAAGATATTATTCAATGAAATAGCCAAAACTAAACGTGCAAGGAAAACTTTGAGCATTTAAGCAAAAATCTATGGTTATCTTACAAGACTTAATAGGAGATAAAGTAAAGGATGAAAGGACAACTTATACAAAATTAAATCAATTGAATCCTTTCTAGCCATCCTCACCACTTTGAATTTGAATACTCAAACACTTTGTGGGAGTCATTTAGCAAGATCATCAACAACATGACAACAACATAATTAAGTCACACAAGAACACTAACATTTAAACTAGACTTGAATCCTTTCTTGCAATCTTCACCACTTTAAATCAAAAGTACTAGGTACTTAGTGGGAATCCTCTTGCAAGATCATCAAAAATCAAACTAAACCTAATTTATTGCACACAATGCGAAATGAACATGACATTAAACTATGAAATAAATTTGAATCCCTTCTTGCAATCTTCACCACTTTAAATTAAAAGCAACTAGGTGCTTAGTGGTGAATCCTTTTGCAAGATCATCAACAATTAAACCAAGAAACATATTAAAATCAAATGAAACCTAATTTATTAAACATATGCGAAATGAACATGGTATTAAACTCTAAAAATGAACTTGAATCCCTTCTTGCAATCTTCACCACTTTAAATCAAAAGCAACTAGGTGCTTAGTGGTGAATCCTTTGCAAGATCATCAACAAACTAAACCAAAAACACATCAAAATTAAATAAAACCTAATTTATTCACAATATGCGAAATGTGTATGATATTAAACTATGAAAATGAACTTGAATCCCTTCTTGCAATCTTCACCACTTTAAATCAAAAGCAACTAGGTGCTTAGTGGTGAATCCTTTTGCAAGATCATCAACAAAACAAATTAAAAATCAAGCAAAACCTAATTTATTTAGAGCATGCGAAATGAACATAATGTTAAGCTATGAAATGAACTTGAATCCTTTCTAGTCATCTCCATCACTCAAATCAAAGTGCCTTAAGCACTAGTGATAGATCATATGACTAGATCATCAACAACTAAACAAGAACAACATTACTACTAAAATAAAATACTCACAATGAAGAAACATAAAATTAACTTGAGCATATTTTTTGTTTAGTGAAATGACAACAAAATTAGCATGAAGCATCATAAATCCATTTATTAAGGGTGAGATACCAAATCTCACCCACCAACAACAACAAGCTACATTATGAAAATGAATATGATAACTATGCGAAATGATGAAGGAAATGCAAGATGAAGAAAAGAAAATAAGTTCTAATGTAAAATGCTTGAAGATGATGCAAAGGTATCAAGGGTTTTTACCTTATTTCTAAGAGAGAAAGGAAGAGCTTGAAAAGAATAGAGGAGAGGAGGAGGATGAAGCTACGGTTTTGGGGTGTGATGGAGGAGAGAGTTTTGTTCTTGATTTTCTTGAGTGAGAAAGGAAAAGCTAAGGGGGTGAGAGATGGATTCAAGGCATTTTGGTGGATGAAAATGAATTAATGGAGGAAGGGGAAAAAGAAGGAGGCTACGGTTTTAGAGAGAGGAAGAGGAGAGGAGAATTGTTTTTGTGTTTTTGAAGGGAATGAAAGGCAAAAGTCCTTAGTGTGTGAAGAGGAAGAGGTATTTATAGATTTTTGAGGTTTGGGGGGTATAATTGTCTTTTTGTTTTTGATGTGCCTCTAGGATTGAGTCTTAAAATTAAATGGAGGGTTGGGATGAATCATCACATGGATTAGGGGTATTTAGAAAACACAAGTGAAGGTGAGTGTGTGAGAGAGTGGGGCGCATGTGTGAACAAAAAAGAAGGGGAAATTTGTGAACAAAAATCTAATTATGGAATGTTGACTCTTGTGAGAAGGATCTAGAATAGGGTTAGGGGTAATTTGGTGAGGGGATGTTATCAAAAAGGAAAGAATGCATTTTTGGGTGAAGAGGTTAGTGTAAGTGTGTGGAATAATTTACCAAAATGGGCAAAATGAAGATATGATCAAATCCAAACTTGGTGAGTAAGAAAAGAAGTGTGTAGAAGATTTTTATGAGAGAGGAAGAGATATTTTCGTGCATAGGCTGAACATGGAGAGGGAAATTAGAAAAAAAACTTGTTTTTGGTCTTTTTGTCTTATTGAGGACACTTCCCATTTTTGCATTTTTGAAATTTGAATTTTTGGGCATGCAAAATGGGAATGCACCTATTGAAAATGTGTTACATATTTTTGGGCACCATAAAATAGTCTCCCTAATTACTCTAGACAAACAAAATTGTTATTTAGTAATTGGGGAATATTAAATGGTCTTTTAATATTTTTTATGCAATAAAAATAGGGAAAATGCATTTTAATTATTTTAGGCTAGGATATTCTCTCTAAAAATTGTACAAAAATTCTCTTGGATAAAAGAAAAATGTACTTTTGGTGTGTGCATATTTTTGACGAGAAAATCATCCTGTTGCGAAAAATGACCAAAATGCCCCTTACCCTAAAAATCCTAATTTGTCCAAAAAGTGCATTTCAACTTTAAAAATGATTTTAGAAACTTTGAAATGACTTTTAGGACCCTAAATGCAATGCATGATGCTTTTCTTTTATTTATTTATTTTTTTGGGGAAAATTAGGGTTTTGACCTAAGCCGGACAAAATTGGGGTATGACAATGATGCCATGGGGGCATGAGCCATGGGGGCTATAAATGAGATTAACAATGAGGTGAGAAATAATTTGTGAATTTGTGATATTGTAAATGTGCTTGTGATGTGTTCATGGAGTCTCATGCATACATTCACGCATGATCGCGACGCTCATAAATTGATTGTGAGGCCATGAGGCCGAGCCATGGGGGCGAGTCATGAGGGCTCAATGTGATAATGATATCGCCATGGGGCAAATGGTACCACATGCATGACCACATTGCATACATCCTCATAAACGCATAAGTGCTATTGTGTAAAGAATGGTTTGGTTTGTGTGCTGTAAACTGTGCCTGTGTGATGCTATGGTTGTATATATATTGCTTATTATCACCTTTATTATATAGTTCGAGACTCACCCTTTCTGTTGTTGTTTACCACAAGTAGTCATGAGTGAGGGCTTGCTACCTTCACTATTTCCCGAGTCGGTCTGCTCTGATACGTAGCACCTAGGGGATGGGATATAGACCCTAGTTTGATTTGTTTTGCTCACTGTTGAGCTTTTATATGTATTATGTACTGTTTGAGACTGTTGAGCACTCTTTTGAGATGTAGTTTTATTTCCGCTGCGTGATATGAGATATTATTCCATGTGTTTTTTTGGTGTTACGTATTTGATTATATTTATGAGTTGAATTGGCTGTTTAAGTGTTTTTAGGAGATAAGTGTAGCATTCCATTTGAGAAATAAATTTTTATATACTCTGATTTTTGATTTAAATTACCGGGTTGAAATGGGGTGTTACATCAGCTCGGCCAACAGTCGCTAGGCGGTCGAGACCGTCCCATGGGAAGCAAGCGGCCGTGCCCGTTTCGTTATCTGAAGATCCATCATAGCAACGTCACTCCTGGGGGCAGCGATTCAAGCCTTAGCCCGCTCTTAAGCGACCTAGGCTTGGGAGGCAACTGTTCCGGGGTGTATCAGCAATTACAAGAGCTTCCAATAGCAATTGGGCCGTCGGCCCACCCATCGTAACCGGCCCAAGCAAGCTGCGTGGAGCGCAGTCTGTAACGCCCCAAAAATAATCGGTTAATTATTTAACTAATTAGAGGGAATTAGCTTGCGGAGAAATATTAGAAATAATAATGTGGTATCTAGTTAGATCTAGGGAGTGGTGTGGACCAATAATTAGGTGGTGAATGTATTTGAAGGGGAGTGTTTATATAATAAGGAGTGGTGGGTGTAATTTAATTGAAGGGGGTGATATTGGTAACTCCGGAGTGGTGAAGAATGGCCCAAGAAGCCCAAGCCCGATAGCTTAAGCTCCTTAGGCGCTAAGGGGTTAGGGTTTGCGCCCCATTGTGCAAGAAGAGAGAAAGAAATCAAAATTTAGAGAGAGTGAGAAGTAGGGAGAGCTGCGCTAAAGGAGAGGAAGGAAGGGGAATCTTCTCAAGTTTTCGGTAGTGAGTGAGATTACGGTTTCGAAGGAGGAAGGCGACGTTTCATTCGTGGTGTTGCTGAGTTCTTGCACGTGATTCTCTTAACCATCGCTTTCCGGAACATCGAAAAATTCAAGGTAAGGGTGAGCGTTTCGGTTTAACCTGATTGGGTATATGATGGGTTTTGGGGTTTTGATGTTGTTTTAATAACTTGTGAAGTTGTTTTGATGAATTCGATGTGATTGATAAATGTTGATGATGTCTTGATGAAATTGATGATTAATTGATGAATTCGGTGATTCTTGATGAATGTTTGAAGTTGCGTGATGAGTTTCTGGTGATTCCCTTGGGGTATTTTGATGTGTCTATTGATGATCTTATGATGAATATCTTGATGAACAAAATCATGTTTTGAAATCAAATTGAAAGTGGGAAAAATATCGAAAATTCTCGAGTTTTCTGCGTTTTGGCATTTACCGCGCTGGCGCCTCAGTCGCGCTCGGGTCGCGCCTCAAGCGACAGAGTGATGCGCTGAGGGCTGATGTTTCTTTCCTCTCGCGCCTCGGTGGCGCCTCACTCGCGCCCGGAGAGTGAGTCACCTGTTCTCACTGTTTTGCACTGTTTTTCACTGTTGTTTGTACGTTTTTGAAAAATTCATATCTTTTGAACCGGGAACCCGATTGAGGCGTTCTAAGATGCGTTGGAAAGCTTATTCAGAGGCCTAACTGAATATTCTACTTTTAAGGAAAAATAAACTGTTTTGTGGTAGTTGATATAAGAATGAAATGTTATACTATTAGTGTGCTAATTGACTATGGCTAAATTGTGGTTTACCACTAAAGGTCGAATTTCTTTCACCGTGTATTTACAAGGGCATCATTGAGAGCCTTGCAAAGGTGGCCAATGCCTGTTGCAAGTAGTATCAGTTACCTGAGTAATCCCATAGTCAATCAGTTCACTATTTTATAACACACTAAACCAAAAGATAACAGTAAAAATATATATATTTTAAATGATGTTGGTGTGTATTGGTTTTTGACGAGTTCATGGTAAATGTTCCTATGAGTGTAATTAGGATGGTGTTGTAGTATGATTTGTGTGAAAGGTGATGAGTTCACTCTATGAGTGATTATGATGTTGTGATATGACTTGTGATGTTTTGTGAAGAATATACTCTATGAGTATAGTTTTAATAATCTTTGTTGTGTGATTGTGATGAATTATAAGAATACACACTCTACGAGTGTTGTATGATGATGATGGTGAGTACTCCAGGTGATTGTTTTGATGAAATGCACATGTGTATATAGAATCTCATGGCATGTGCATAAATGTGAAGAATAGGCTTTTACTCTTGCGAAGAATAGGCCGGCCTCCGGGCCAAGAAGAATAGGCTTACGGCCTCCGGCGAAGAATAGGCTTGGCCTCTTAATTGTGATGAATATGGTACCATCATGCATTATGCCCTGGTGGGGTTGCACTTTCATACATCTTTATAATCGTGAATTGTGCTTTGTTGTGATAGGAGCCGTTGTTGTGTGACCGTGAATTGGTGATGTTGATGATGCTATGTGATTGCCGCTCTCATTTCTCTATTATGTATCCGATTATGTTTTATTGAAATTCTCACCCTTCTCTTGGAATGTTGCTCTATGGTGGCAACGCTGCAGTAACCATGAGTGAAGGTCTAGCCGCTTCTTGTTAGCCGTCGGGAAGTCTGTTTGTGTCGCTCTCGATACCGTAGCACCTAGGGGCGTGGTTGACATTTATTAGTTATTAGTTAAGCTGTTTAATGACTATGTTGATACTATGAGATGTGTTTGAGAGGCTTAGTGAGGTTATTATTTATTCCATTTGTGATGATTGATTTATGACATGTACTTTTAAGACGTGGTTTTCTTTGCACAAACTTTAATGAGTGCAATTGATGAGATGAGTTTTTATGACGAGGTAGCATTCTTTTCTACCAATTAAATTAATATTTTTGAAAAGGAAATTACTCTGATAATGACGTGAAAATTGAGGGGTAGAAAAAGGGTGTTACACAGTCCTCGCAACCGGCCGAATTTCTCGCAAAACGGTCGGACACTACAGTATATATACGCCATTCGTACATGGCATCAGGTACGTTCTCTTACCTTGTGTTATCCGCCTATGCGACCTTAATTTACTTGATCGTCGGAGTGTCTTTGCAGGTAACACCCGAGGCACTCAGCGTGAAGCCAAGACCGGTCCTTTCTCCTATTCAACGACCGGCCTAGTCACAGAACAACAACACTTCATTGGTCAAGGTACGATCAATTTCTAATAGTTTGTTTCTTCAAATATAGCATGTGTGGTGAATTTAGCCAATAAATTTGACAGATTCATATATAAATCTCTATTGTCAAAAGCTTAAAACCAAAACACTGCTAGAAATCAAGTAAAGTGATTGTATTCACAATAGCATTGGCATAATTTAAGCCAAAGTTTTAAATTCCAGAAAAAGATGTAGCCAAATGACTTGTTATGAGAAAACTTGTTCTTGAAATCATAAAGAAGTTCAAATTGACTTATATGACAATAGTTACGGGCACACTTAAAATGAATGATCATAGAGGAATAGTAAGTCCTGAAGTATTCCCTTATTCATTATCTCACTACAACATTTTAAGCCTACGGCAACGGCTGAAAACCGTTGTCGTTTCCTTTGGCAACGGTTTCAAAACCGTTGTGTATGCGGGCGTTGCCTATTCTTTAGGCAACGGTTTTTGCAAGCAATGGCAACGCTAGCAAAAAACCGTTATTGAGTCTGACGCATAGCGGTTTTTTTCTCTACTTTTTGACAACACTTTAAAACCGTTGCAGTATACGACAACGGTAGGAAACCGTTGCCTAATGTAAAACCGTTGCCAATCACCAATAAATACAACAGTTTAAAACCGTTGCCATAGTCAACAAAAAATGAAAAAAAAAATATTAGGTAGGTCAAATTTATTCTTTCCCAATGACAATCTTAATTACACAATCCAATAAAAACATGCGCTATCTACTATTCTACCTACACTAAATTCTTGGTTTCTGAAAAACATCCAAGATTACAATTCAAGCAGACTATGGAAAAACCCAAAATATAGAAAGGAAGCCAAATTCAACCAAACTCGTGAAAGTTTCGATTCTTGAAACTGTATAAAAAAGAAATATGCTTCACAATATGATTATTTGCATCTTAACATGTTCAAGCAGAGATCGTGATAGAAACCAAGCAAACAAAGCATGAACTTAAAAACATTCATCGAGAACCTTCAAAGAAGCAAGTTCCCTCAAACCCATCTCAACTGAAAGCATACTCTCAATGTTTCCTTCCCGGTGAGATCATTTAAATCACGAACAATTTTGCTTCTATCTCGGACCATCAAGACCTAGTTCATACTCTTTAATTAGATGCCATCAGTAACTAAATTAAGAGATAAATTATTCAAACTAAAATTTAAAATATTAACTCATGCTCACTTTTGTTCCAAGATTCCTCCTTAGCCTTTTGTCCAGTAGAGATGACCACTCTTCAGAACAACTTCCTCCTAAAAGACAGATAAAAAGATGAATGGTGCTGATGGAAAAAATAAAGGATACTTGTTAAATCTAGTTTCACCGGAAAAGACAGACCATTTCTTCTTGGGTCAAAGCCATTCTCGTGTCGTTGTTCGAAGAGCCTTGGCTTCGGCTTGACTTCTTGCCGTTGTTCCTCTCACTGCGAAAGATCATCTTTCGAGTTACGAACAAAGAAAATCGCGGCTATAACTTAAACCGTTGAATAATTGATCAAACCATGTACATGGTACAACTAAAACATGTAAAGAAATCCATGCTTCCTTCAAAACTACCCGAATTTCCACGCGCGAAGCGGTGTGACATCTTCGCCCCTTTCACTCTGTGTTTGTTTTGCGGCCTTGAGAGTAGCCTGTGACGAAAATAGAGTAATCCAAGGATGTTCATTGAGTCAACCAGCATTTTTGAACTTGTTGTTTAAAGTTCACAATTTAAGAAGAAAAGCATGAATGGAAACATAGCTTTAGGTACGTAAATTACGACCCAGTGCAAAACCGCCTACGATTCAGATTCAAGTCTCTCTACACGAAAGCTATGCACACAAGCATCCTTCCGAATAATGCGAATTAAAACTTAGAAAAGAGCTACTATAATGGCTAATCGGTTATCAAGCAAGGGTGACCACAAGACTCAAAACTTCCAAACATTAATAATTTCATATTTACGCACATCCAATACCCATCCTTCCAAAGATACCTCTCTTTGACGCAAAGCGGCTTCCTTCCTACAAATATACCACATAAACCATATAGTAAATAATAAACAAAATAAATAGTTTGAGATCCATCGAGCGTATAGGAATTTAAAGCTAAGTTACCCTTCAAAGCAATTTGGCTTCCAAGGATACACCTTCTCCAAGAGAAGCAACACGCAAAAATAAAATGATCAAGAATATATATCAAACAAACTTAGCATACGGGATGACGACTACGAATACATTTAAGTAACTTCTATGTTAAGTAGATCTTACTTCATAACATTACAAACCATTTGTGATTAAAAAGCATATTGATTGTGCAAAATATGGTATTTATACTATGGTATTAAAACCAAATGTGTTAGATTTCTGTTAGGAACCAATAAACAAATACAGTAACAATAAACCCCCAAAAAAGACCACAAATCTCAATTTCGCGAACAACAACAAATCAGATCTAAAATTTTTGTCTCAACCATAAAACCAACCAATAAAATTTAGCGAAGGGCACCTTTCCCTCTGAACAAACCCTAAACCTAGTCCCCTAAATTTTTTCAAATATCTCTCTAATCATACAAGACTCTTCACTTCAAACTCTACTATAGAGAGACTTCCAAGTTCATGAAATCATTAGAGAGAGAGAGAGGCAAACTACGATATTTAGAAGCAATATCATGTGGCGTAATCAATTGATCAATGGGAATAAAATTGAATTGCAAACCAATTAATTAAAGAAAAGTTTGATTTCATTTAAGATGGCGGCATCGAATGAAAGCGGCAAGAAAACCACCCCAAAACCCCAAAAAAACCTAAATTGAAGAGGCGAACAAGAGAGAGAGGGAAACGAACACGAAGCTTGAAATCGTTGATAGGGACGAGCTTGAAATCGTTGAACCGGGAGAGGATGAACAAGAGCTTCAAATCGTTGAACCGAGAGAGGGTCAAGCGCGATTGAGAGGGTTTTGCGTTTGAGTGGTTTGCGCTTCGTTTGCGTCAAGGAAGTGGTTTTGCGTTTCGGGTTTGCGTCAAGGAAGCTCGGTTTTGCGTTTCAGAGTGGTGTGAAGCTCGATTTTGGTAGACGAAGTGTTTTGAGTGAGGGAGACGAAGTGTGCGTTTCTGAGGGAGACGAAGTGTGCGTTGTGTGGTTTTTTTTGCTTTTGTTTTAAGTTTTTTTTTGTTTCAAAATTTTTTGGTAAAACGCGCTATTATTTAGCGCTCAATTTTTTTTATTTTTTAAAACTTCTTCTACGACAACGTTTCTCAGCCGTTGCCTAAAGAATAAACAAAAAACCGTTGCAATAGACTTTATGGAACGGTTTTCAAACGTTGCCTAAAGCATAAACAAAAAAAACCGTTGCCATAGACTTTATGAGAACGGTTTTGAACCGTTGTCATTGAAAAAAAAAATTAAAAAAACGAAACGGCAACGGCTTCAAAAAACCGTTGCCATTGTTGGCTAAGGCAACGGTTTTTTTGAAGTTGCAATTTTGGGCGTTGCCATAGAGTCCAAATGTTGTAGTGTCTGTAATATGAAAATGAATGATCAGGCTTGAAGTATTGAAAAGCATCTGTCAGTGAAAGTGAGTGAAGGAAAATGTCACTTTTCTTGTAGTGTCAGTGAAAGTGAGTGAAGGAAAATGAGGCTACTTATAATAACTTCCATTTATTTATAACATGCCTATGCTTTAAGAAAGTTAAGAAAGTTATGCAGTTTTACTCTCAAGAAGTGAACCAATTAGCACATATTCATAGACTAGTATTTGGGCTCCATCAATCCCATTCTTATCAAAACACAATCAAAGCCATGTCAAGATAAAATTGTGTTTGAAATAACTCGAGACAATGCTAAGAATAATACAAACTATTGAAGAAACATGATTTTGCAATGACTATCATTGATAATAAGAACATCAATAGTGACATTTTTACTGCACAAGCACAATCAAGAGAGAACGTTTTGCTTTACTGTAGAATGAACCTTCACTTCTTGAAGAATAAGGAAATTTAACATTTATCCAATAATAAGCATAGAAAAAGGAAACTTAATATCTATCCAATTAAGTATGATACTATCACCACCCATTTACAGCAACTACATTTTTCAAAGTATTTGCTTTTAATAGTTTGTTTGAAAGTGTTTGTTGATCAATAATATTTATTTTTTGCCAAAGTAAACCACACATGCTATCTAACAAAACAGGGCATAAAATAAATTATCAACATAAACCAAAATTTATTGCAATCAATTACCAAAACCAAAACAAACACTTTGAACCAAACCAAAACAACACACTTTGTACCAAAACAAAACACTATTGAGTGTTATCAAGGATTCAAAACTCAGAAGAAGAATGTACGTACGCAGGTAAACATTCTATTCACCCTTTCACCTTCAATTTCACAAGACAGATATCATAATAATGAAAAGGAAGTTAAATACCTCACTCCAATGAAATGCTAGCAACTGAAACGCTCCAGATCTAGAATGTTTGGGAGAGACAACAAGAAGACAACGAGACAGCAGTAGCGTTGGGTTAGGGTTTTACAAATGCTTTTAACTTCAACTCTCTGAGTATGTTTCGCCTCTGTAGCTGTTTTAGTGCATGATTATTTCCTAAGTTACATAGTTAAAGAATCATGTAACAATAGAATAAAATTATACTTGATAAAGATCAATAATAGTAAAATAGTACAATACAACTAATGTAACTGGTTAAAATATAAACCAGAGATAGTTTCTAACTAGTTTAGTTAGGTCAGCTAAGCATAGCAGCACCTTGCATAAATAGACTATTGTACAGTTCTGTTTCAAGAAATGAATTCATTTAGTTTCTATAGTTTCAATTCTGTTCTCAATAATACTGAATACTGAATTTATCAAAGACCAGCTCACTAATAGGTTAACAGATAACGTTTTCTCGCTATGCTGATAACCATTCACTTTGGCTGTCAAACTAGTACATTTTCTCCTTTTACTTGAAAAGTTAAGGGAACATAAAGCATTTACCCATTACACAATGTACAACAAATAAACGGTCTCACAGACCAATAAAACATATATACTGTGTGAATTGAAACTACACTAGTGTAGCATTTCTGGAAAATGGAACAAAAGGAAAACCATTATGAGGGAGAGATTAAAAGAAAATCAAGATGACATAAGTGCAAATAAAATTCCCAGCTTGAAATTTACGCCCATATTTAACTTCATTCCTCCATGAAAGGCAACAAGTCTATACTTTTTTCAACAGCCAATCTGTATGTGGTTAAAGAGAAGGAAAAGAAAGGGAACAAGAAAACCTCACAGAGGGGGGAAATCGCAACACCATGAAAGGGAACAAGAAAACCTCACAGAGAAGAAAAAGAGAGAAGTGAAATACCTGAATCGATTTGTTCTCCTATGAAATGCAGCAAACGAAACCCTAACACAGGCAGCAAATGAAACCCTCAGAGGCAGCAAAATGATCGTGCCTCCTTTTCCAGCTACGGCGCAACAACTCTTTTCTCACGGTGGCTCATGTGGGTTAGGGTTTTAGTGGCTTCTCTTCTCGAAGATGAGTAGGATTTGGCAGAGTTAGAAGCGCGAACTGGGAAGACCTAAAATTTTTGGGTTTTCAATATCGGTTATACCCTAACCCGATATTAATATTGTAATCATAATTTCAAAAATGCCACCGCCTCCTTTTCCATATCTGTTAGTTCTTCAACCGATATGAAAAATGTAATCATAATTTCAAAAATGCCACCGCCTTCTTTTCCATATCTGTTAGTATTTGAACTGATATAAATTGCTGATGTAAAAACCATTTTTTCCACTAGTGCACCTAGACACAGCAACACAGGCGCATGGGCAGCCACCTTTTGGCGCCCTGCACCTAGACACAGCAACACACACAGCAACATGGCGCCTTACCAGGCGCACACAGGCGCGATTTTGGGCAGCCATTGGCGCCCAATACAGCAGCACACAGTGGGGCGCCATTCAACCTAGCATTTGGCGCCCTATGTTGTCCAGGGTTCCTTTAATCAAATTTTCTCCAATTTCCTTATACTCAATCATCAACAACAGTTTCACAAACACCTTATATTTATTCTAACACTCTCATATACACATTTTGACAACCAATTCACATACATTACAATTTCCTACACACTTCTCATAATCCACATAAAGCATAAATTCATCACACCTTCAATCATACAACAAAAACAACAATTACAACAAATAGAGATCAATATAAATCCTTCAATCTACATACAACTCATTATAGACCTCATTATAAGGTAAGACCAACCCTTACCTTAAGTTTTCCGAAGACGAGGTGATCTCTACGAAGCGCCAAAGTAACCGCAGCAACAAAGACTCCTTCTATTTCTTCTTCTCTCTCTCACGATCGCACCCTTCTTCTCTCTCCATTTGTGCGCCGATTTCACTTCTTCTCTGTTCTCCTCTCTTCGCAACTTTCTTTCTTTTTTCTCAATTGATGCGAAATGCATCAACCCTAGCGCCTAGGAGCCTAAGTCAATGGGCTTGGGCTCTTGGGACATTCCTTGTCATCCCGGATTTACCGATTACTACTCCCTTCAATTAAAATAAAAGACAATATTAATAATTTAATATAACTATAATAATGCACACTTAAATAATTTAATCAAATAATTAATTAAATTACTTTGGGTGTTACAACTCTCCTCCACTTAGGAAATTTCGTCCTCGAAATTCTTACCTGATTCAAATAGCTCTGGATAAGACTCTCGCATCTTACTTTCCAGCTCCCAAGTCATGCTCTCACCAGCAGCTCCTAACCAAACCACTTTTACTAAGGCAATCTCCTTCCCTCTCAGAACCTTCACTTCTCTATCTTCAATCCTCACCGGCATAGTCTCCACAGTGAGATTATCCCGTACCTCCACATCATTCATGTGAATCACATGAGACGGGTCTGGAACATACTTTCGAAGTTGTGACACGTGAAACACGTCATGCAAGTTCGAAAGATAAGGGAGTGAGTCTATCCGTATAATCAAGCTTATAATAAGTAGTATGCTAGTGTATAGAATTATATCAATCCTAGCATCACATAAAGATATACATACAACAACCTTCGTTATTTATTTATAACAACTATACTAACATGTTTTTGGTGTGTACAGCAGCCACTACAGTCACGTCCACATTTATGAGAATGAATGTACGAAAATGCAAGTATGCATGTGGTACCATTTGTAACACCCTTTTCTACCCCTCAATTTACACGTCATTATCAGAGTAATTTCCTTTTCAAAAATATTAATTTAATTGGTAGAAAAGAAATGCTACCTCGTCATAAAAACTCATCATTTGCACTCATTAAAGTTGGTGCAGTAAAACCACCGTCATAAAAATTAAACCTCATAAAATCAACATGTCACAGCGGAATAAAATAATAGCTCTCTAAGCCCCTCAAACATATCTTATATTCTCAACATAGTCATTAAACAGTTAATTAATAACTAATAAACGTCCACCACGCCCCCTAGGTGCTACGGTATCAGAGAGCGACTCGACAAATAGCCCAATAGCAAACACGTAAGCGCAAAGAAGACCTTCACTCGCTGCATTTACTGCAGCGTTGCCACAAAAGAGCAACATTCCAAGCAGAAGGGGTGAGAATTTCAACAAAACATAATCAAGACATAGTAAAGTAAGGAAAACAAACAATCATACAACATCATTATCAACACCATATCATCTTCGCCAAACACCAACTCAAACCACAATTGACAGCAAGTCACAGTCATGAATATGCATGTAAATGCAACCCACACCTAGGTATATGCATGATGGTACCATAATCGTCACAATAAGCCACTAGGGCACACCGTCATCAATAAGAGGCCTAAGCCTATTCGTCGCAAGAGGCCGAAGCCTATTCCCAAACTTAATGCATTTGGAGAACTCCGCACCTTCTCCATTATAGTGCGGATAAAACTTGGACAGCTCAGTAAACTTTGCAGCATATTCAGACACAGACATGCTACCTTGTTCAAGTCTCAAAAACTCAACCTCTTTCTTCCCGCGAACATCCTCCGAATAGTATTTTCTCTTGAATTCCCTCTCAAACACAGCCCAAGTAATCTCCTCGGTGGCGACCGTCAACCTTTGATTAGTCGTCATCCACCAGTCATAAGCCTCTTTCTTCAACATGTGCGTACCATAACGGACCTTCTGAGCATCGGTACAATCCATGACGCGGAAGATCCTCTCCAGCTCACTCAGCCACTCAAGGGCACCATCAGGATTATACCCGCCTTCAAAAGTAGGAGGGTTCTCTCGCTGGAACGCAGCCAAACTACGCGTCCTAGCACCGATAGCATCGAGTATGTTGCCCACAACCCCAGCTATAGCCGCAGCGGCGAAGAAGTAGCGCAAAGATCGTTCCGTCCTGCCATTCTAGCACTGCAACAAAGAACAGAATTCAGAAACGAGTAACAAAACTCAAATACTACTCAACTCGACAACTCAACAACCGGCCGGACAGACCGAACTGCTCTGATACCACTAATGTAATACCCTTTTCTACCCCTCAATTTACACGTCATTATCAGAGTAATTTTGTAACACCCCCTTCTATTTAATTACTATTTTACTAACTAAAAATCAGAGTTTTCAAAAACCTTTCCACGCACCTCAAAGAGAGTGCTACATTTCACAAAACGTCATCAAAGTATATTTAAAATTCAAACGCATCTAGTGCGCACAATAAAAAATCATATCCAAATGGGCGAACCCTCAAAAACCTGTCTTTAGTATTACAATAATCCAAGAAATGGTTCGCAGCACAGCGGAAGTAAAACCAAGTTCAATATGCGTAGTACATAATCCAATCAGTTCAAATACATAATATCAAATAACTACACTACAATCCCCCCCCCCCCGGGTGTCACTAATCAGAGCTGACTCGAAGACGCAAGAAGGTATGGCACCTTCACTCAGAATCACCTGCATGTCGCAACGAGAGCAGGCAACATAAAATGCTAGGGTGAGTCTCTTTACATAAATAATAACAAGTAAGATAAGCATTATAAGCAGAAAGCATCTAGCAACATTAACCCTTCACAATTAAGACATTTACCATTCGATTATAATGCTAAGAACAACAATCACAATAAATTAAGCATCAGCAAGCATTCTATGAATGTATGAGTTCATGCATGTATGCAATATGCATGTGGATCCATCACCGCCATTTTGAAGCCCAATGGGCACCCTTCGCTTTGGCGAAGCCCCTTCGCTTTTGGCCGAAGCCCCCTTCGCTTTATGCATATGCTTTATGCGACACTATGACAATGCACCATACACAATACATTACCACCACATTCATTGTCACATCACTTAAAACATCTCCATAACACAACCCGTCGCTTTTGGCCGAAGCCCCCTTCGCTTATTAACCCATCGCTTTGGCCGAAGCCCACATCATTTATTAATTCAACACCTCAACATTAACTCACCACTTTGTTATCACTTCACCAACACAACTTATTGATTAAATTAAATCTCACCCATGGACTAAAATCCATCTAAGGACCATTTTGACCCACAACAGTTTAATTTAGTACCCAAGGGTTATTTTAACACGTTATGATTAATTTAGTATTTAGGGACTTATGTTAACCTATTAGGATTAATTAGACACTAAGGGATTATTTTGTCACGCCAATGATTAATTTAATTCTTAGGGACTATTTAGTCACACCAAGGATTAAATTAATTCTTAGGGACTAAACCATCCCCTAGACACGTTTTTGGGCACCAAGGCGCCAAGGGGCAGCCAAACTGGCGCCCCATACTACGCACAAGGCAGCAAGACACGCACACACTCTAGCACAGGGCGCCGAGTTTCCAGCAAACTGGCGCCCCCTTGCACGCACGCAACATCCATCCGCGCGCCCGAGCGGCGACACACGAGCGCCTGAGGCCGCTAGTTGGCGACACGCACCGTGCCATCCACGAAAGCCCACACACGCACGCGAGGCTGCCCATTTTGGCGCCTGTTCGCGCCTCTCCCACACACACACGCTACACACACTAGTCACAGGCGCCATATTCCTCAGGAATTGGCGCCCTCGCTGAACCGGCCAGGCCTGCATCAAGCACAACTTGCCAAAGCTTGAGAACCGGGCGCCACTTTGCCTAGCAAATGGCGCCCCTGCCCTGCACAACCGCGCCAACCAGAAATTTCAGCCCCATAGGCGCCATTTGCCTAGGCATTTGGCGCCCCCCATCAAACACCCTCACCCAAAACACTTCAAACCTAATTTTCTCTCCAACAATTTATTTCTCACACAACCACACACATATAGACATTAAATCCATTTCATTAAATTATCATATACACAAACTTCTCTTCATGGCAACATTTCCTCAAACATATAACATGCATAATTCACAACACATATTTTTCCAACAACAAGCAACATGATATCACCAAATTAAGTATCAAATACAACAACCAACATATAATTAGCACAAAATGTACACAATCAATCAACCTAATGCTATTCCACACACAATACATATCATACTAATTATTATAGACATAAATGAGAATCCCCTAACCTTCAAATTGCAACCCCCAAGAAGTCACCTCCACTAACAACCCAAGAATCACCAAAAATAGCTTCCCCAACAACTTGAGCTCCAAAACCCCATCCATGGTAAAAGAAGAATGAAAGGGAATTAGTGTAGGATACTCATACTAATTGATAGAGGAAGAAGAATGAGGAAGAAGGGTGCTAAATACACTTACCCAAGACAAACCAATGAAATTTCTCTCCTCCCCCAAGCTTGAATAGCAACCCACGGTTCTACAACCTCCCCCCTCTCCTATTTTTTTTCTTTCCTGCGTCCTTTCCTTCTTTCAGCCGTAAGCCCTTCTTTTCTCTCAATTCCATCCCTTTTAATCCTCATTTAACCCTAGGCCCAATCAATTTGGGCCTTAATACTTACACCCCCTTTTTACTATCACCACTCCTAATACTTAAACACCTCCTATCTATTATAAAACTCCAAATTAATTAATCTTCTTAAATAAATGTTGTAACCCTTAAGTAACTTAATTAAATAAATAATCAAATGAATAATTAAATAAATAGTTAAATGTGGCCAATGCCTTTTGCAAGTGGTACCAGTTACCTGAGTAATCCCATAGTCAATCAGTTTACTATTTTATAATCCACCAAGCTAAAAGATAAGCGTAATGTATATATATGCTTATGATGAGCGTGACTATATGATGTTGATGAATGTGTCGGTTCATGCTATGAGTGATTTTGATGATGTGTATTTAAGATTGTGATGTGAATGAGCGAATGCACTCTACGAGTGTTTTATGATGATGTGTTACTTAATGATTGTGATGTGAATGGCGAATACACTCTACGAGTGTTTTATGATGACATGCCTTGAGTGGTTATTTCTTTTATGATGATGATGGTGAGTACTCCGGTGAGTTTTTGGTGGAATGCACATGTGTATATAGAATCTCATGGCATGTGCATACTATGACTAATATTGATGATGTTATGCCTTGAGTGGTTTTTCTTCTATAATGAAGATATGCCTTGAGTGGTTTTTCTTCTATAATGAAGGTATGCCTTGAGTGGTTTTTAAAGATGATATGGTACCATCATGCATTATGCCCACAGTGGGGTTGCACTTTCATACATCATTATAAGCGTGAATTGTCTTTATTGCGATTGGAGGTGTTGTTGTGACCGTGAATTGGTGATGTTGATGATACCCTGTGATTTATCCGCTCTCATCTCTCTATTATGTATTTGATTATGTTCCATTGAAATTCTCACCCTTACGCTTGGAATGTTGCTCTATTGTGGCAACGCTGCAGTGCCATGAGTGAAGGACTTGCGCTTATTCTTTTAGTTTTTGGGATGTAGTGTTGTGTCGCTCGACGATCTTTGTAACACCTAGGGGCGTGAGTGGAGTTGGATAATGTGTTTAATAGCGTGTATCTTGATTTTTATTGTTACATTGAGGCGTGTTTGAGAGTATTTGGTGAGTTAGTGTTTATGCCGCTACGATTGTGTTTTATGAGGATGGGATTTGCCCTAACTGATGTTTGATTGCACAAATTTGAAGAGTGCATATTTGATGAGTTTTTAAGGAAGCTGTAGCATTTCTTTTCTATCAATTAAAACAATTTTTATTTTTGAAAAAGAATTACTCTGATAAATGACACGTAATATAAGGGTAGAAAAGGGGTGTTACACATTACAATTTCCTACACACTTCTCATAATCCACATAAAGCATAAATTCATCACACCTTCAATCATACAACAAAAACAACAATTACAACAAATAGAGATCAATATAAATCCTTCAATCTACATACAACTCATTATAGACCTCATTATAAGGTAAGACCCACCCTTACCAAGTTTTTCGAAGACGAGGTGATCTCTACGAAGCGCCAAAGTAACCACAGCAACAAAGACTCCTTCTCTTTCTTCTTCTCTCTCTCACGATCGCACCCTTCTTCTCTCTCCCTTGGTGCGCCGATTTCACCTCTTCTCTCTTCTCCTCTCTTCGCAACTTTCTTTCTTTTTTCTCAATTGATGCGAAATGCATCAACCCTAGCGCCTAGGAGCCTAAGTCAATGGGCTTGGGCTTTTAGGTCATTCCTTGCCATCCCGGATTTACCGATTACTACTCCCTTCAATAAAATAAAAGACTATATTAATAATTTAATATAACTATAATAATGCACACTTAAATAATTTAATCAAATAATTAATTAAATTACTTTGGGTGTTACATTAGGCGCGTTGTAGCTTGTGAAGGTCGAAGTGTGTGCGTCGAAGGATAGTGAGTTGAGGTTAGGGTGTGCCGAGAAGCATAAGTGTGTCAGCGTAAGGGTGCACGTCGTAGTATATGTGCGTCAAAGTATGTATGTGGTGAAGTGTAGTATATGGATGTCAAAGCTAGTGTAACTGAGGTGAGTGATGGTGAAGTGTAGGAGTGTAACTGAAGTAGTGTAACCGAGGTAATGTAGTACCGAGGTGAGTGATGGTGAAGTGTAGGAGTGTAACTGAAGTAGTGTAACCGAGGTAGTGTAGTACCGAGGTGAGTAATGGTTAAGTGAGGAAGTGTGGCAAAGTGATTGATGGACAAGTGAAGTAGTGTAACCGAGGTAGTGTAGTGCAGGGGTGAGTAATGGTTAAGTGAGGAAGTGTAAGCGAGATAGTGTAGCAGAGGTAGAGTAACCGAGGTGAGTGATGGTGAAGGGAGGAGAGTAACCGAATCTAGTATTGTCGAGGTATGGATGTAATGAGGTGAAGTGTAGGTATGTCGAATCTAGTATTGTCGAGGTATGGATGTAATGAAGTGAAGTGTAGGTCTGTCGAATCTAGTGTTGCCGAACTGTAGAAGTATTGAAGTGTAGTGTATGTATCTTTGAAGTATACCATCGAGGTGTGGTGTATCTAAGTCGAAGTGAAGCCGCCGAGGTGTGTAGTGTATCTAAGTCGAAGTGAAGCTGTCGAGGTGTAGTATATCTAAGTCGAAATGGAGTTGTCGAGGTATAGTGTAACACCCTAAATAATTTAATTAAGTAATTGATTAAATTGTTTAAAGTGTTGCACTATTTCTTTAATTATATTAAATTATAATGTAGTATTTTATTTAATTGAAGGGAGTGGTATTGGAAATACCGGGACTGCAAGTATTGGCCCAAGAGCCCAAGCCCAATGACTTAGGCTCCTAGGGTTGGTGCATTTCGCACCAATTGAGCAAAGAAAGAAAAGAACGAAAGAAAGGAGAGAAAGAGAGAAGAGAAACGGCGCTAAGAGGGAGAAAGGAAGAGAGTTGCATCGCACCAAGCCAAGAGAGGGAGAAGAAGACTCTAGTTGTTGTGGTTTTTGTACGTGACTTGGTGAGAAGCATTTTCTACGGTTAATTTAAGGTAAGGGGAGTCTCACTCTATAATAGAGAGGATAATGGGTCGTATGTAGATCATAGGTTCTTATTTGATGTTATTTGATTATTGTATGATGGTTTGAATCATTGAATTTGATGAATTGCATGACAAAAATCGATTTAGGGCTTTATGTTAGGGTTTAGAGTGTGTTAATTCGTTTTGATTAATAATTGGGTGTTTAAATATGAAATTGACGTTGATTACATGATTATAGTGCATATTTGAATGGTATATGATGATTGGAATTGAGAATTTGGGATTTTTGGGGACACTAGGTGTATAGGGCGCCAATTTCCTAGAGAAATGGCGCCTATGGTAATCTTATGCTTGATGAGTGAGTGCAAGTGTGTTCTTTGCGTGGCGCCAAGTTGTTGGGAAAATGGCGTCCTGTGCAATGTTCATGGGTTGAGTTGTGTGTTTTGTGCAGGGTGTCACTGCCTTGGCGCCAAGTTGCTAGGAAAATGGCGCCCAGTGCTCGCTTGTGTGTGGTGTGTGTGTGTGTGTGTGATGTGAGGCGCCAAATCTTGCCAGGCGCCAGAATGGCGCTGTGTCACTTGTGCATGTCTTTGTGTGTTTGTGTCTACAGTGCGTGGCGCCAAAATTGGCTGCCCAATGCGCTCGTCTGGTTGTTCTGTGCCAAGTGCGGGCGCCAAATGGCTGCCCTGTGGCGCCTGTGGTGGCGCCTAGGTGGGTGTGTGCGTGGGTGTCTAGGTGTGGGGCGCCATTTTGGCTGCCCATGGCGCCTAGTGTGGCGCTGCACTGTGTGTGGCAAGTGTGTGTGTGCAGGCAAAGACAGAGGCGCCAAATGGCTGCCCATTGCGCTATGTTGGCGCTGTGTGTGCTAGTGTGTGCACAGGGCGCGAGAATGTGGGAAAAGTGGCGCCCGTGTCTTTGTGTGCACTGGGGCGCGAAATGTGAAAAAGTGGCGCGCCCGTGTCTTTGTGTGCTGAGGCGCGCGAAATGTGGGAAAAGTGGCGCCCGTGTCTTTGTGTGCACTGGGCGCTATGTGCTTTATGTGTGTACGGGGCGCCAAAATGTGGGGATTTTGGCGCCTGGGGGTGCCAAAGTGTGTCCTAGGTGTGAGTTTGGTCCCCAGGTGACAGTTTGGTCCCTAGGTGACAGTTTAGTCCTAGGTGTGTTGTTTTAGTCCCTGGGTGGTGGTTTGGTCCTAAAGGTGACAGATTGGTCCCTAAGTGCTAGTTTGGTCCTAAAGGTGAAAGATTGGTCCCTAAGTGCTAGTTTGGTCCTAAAGGGTGTTTTAGGTCCTTGAGTGAGGTTTAGTCCTCTAGTTGTGATTAGTCCTTTGGGACATGAGTGTGATTAGATAAGGAAAGAAGTGATTGATGATGCCATGGGGGCATGAGCCATGGGGGCTAGAGCCATGGGGGCTAAATCTAAAACTGATAATGGGATGAGAGATGTTGTGAATGAGGAGTAAACTGTGATATTAATAATGTGTGGATTGTGATTGTGACATGTTCATAGAGTCTCATGCATACATTGAATTTGCTTGATCGCGACGTTTATATTGTGATGATGAGGCCATGGGGGCCAGAGTCATGGGGACTCAATTTGTTGATGATGATGCCATGGGGGCAATTGGTACCACATGCATGACTGCATTGCACTGCATTCATTCTCATAAAAGCATGAGTCTTGTTGGTTGAGAAGCTGGTATAATTAGATGTCTTTGTATAATCGCGTGCTGTTGATCTTTGTGATTGTATATCTTTGCTTATTATCACCTTTATTATATAGTTTGAGACTCACCCTTCTGTTGTTGTTTACCACAGGTAGTCATGAGTGAAGGTTTATCTCCTTCACTTCCCGAAGTCGATCTGCTCGATCACGTAGCACCTGGGGATGGGCTTAGGACTATATTTGTTTATTTTGTTGGTGATGAACTATGTATTTCTGCTTTATATGCTTGATGATGAATTTCTTTGTTGGTCTCTTGAGATTATGTTTTCATTTCCGCTGCTAGTTGTATGAGTTTTCCATTGCATGGACTAGAATAATGTATTTATGAGAATCCTAATTCCACGTGTTTTTCTGGTGTTACGTATTAAACTGTTATCGAGAGTTGAATTGTTTGTTGTAGTGATGTGTAGCATTCCATTTGAAAAATAAATTTTTATACTCTGATTTTTGATTAAAATTGCCGGGTAGAAATGGGGTGTTACATATAGTGTATATATACCGAGGTGTATGTATTGAGGTGTAGACGTATTGGAGTGTAAGTGTCGTTGTTTAGACGTGACAAAGTGTAAGTGTATGGGAGTCGACATGTAGTTGCCGAAGTGTAGAGTACGAATACTCGAAGTGTAGTTGCCGAAGTGAGGCGTATGTATGTCGAAGCTAGTGTTGTCAAGGTGTATGAGTACCGAAGTGTAGTGTTGTAGTGGTGAAGAAGTGTAGGGTCGACGTGTAGGTGTCGAAGTGTGAATGTGAAGAAGTGTGGTGAGACGAAGGGTAGTGTAGGTGTGCCGAGGTGCAGTGTGGTGTGCCAAAGTGCAGTGTGGTGTGACGAAGGGTGGTGTATGTGTGCTGAGGTGATGTTTTGGCGCTTGATGTAGTGCGGAGTTGCTAATAAGTATTTGTTTTGAGTGTTGTTTGACGCCGTGTGCGTCTAAGTTGCTGAATGGTGAAGCCGGTTTAGTCCTTAGGTGACGTTTGGTCCTTAGGTGACGTTTGGGTCCCTATGAAACGGTGAGTTTGATGTTAGCCATAGCGTTAGTGGTCGATGTATTGATGTAGCCATAGTGCTAGTGATCGATGAGTTTGATGTTAGCCATAGAGCTAGTAACCAATGTGTTGATGGTAGCCATAGAGCTAGAGAACGATGTGTTTGATGTTAGCCATAGTCTTTGGTGATCGATGAGTTTGATGTTAGCAATAGAGCTAGTGGACAGATGTGTTTGATGTTAGCCAAAGCGCTAGTGATCGATGAGTTCGATGTTAGCCATAGAGCTATTGACCGATGTGGTGATGTTAGCCATAGAGCTATTGATGTTGTCTAGGTGAATTAGACGACGTTGTAATGACGGTGTAGCGGCGGTGGAAGGCCGGCCTCGATATTGTAGACCGGTCTTCATATCATTAGCGGCGGTGATGCCCGAATGGCAAAATAGCGGCGGTGTTAATTCATACATGATGTGATTATGCGTGGTTGATGCATTGTCATGGAGTCTCATGCCTCATATGCATCAAAGCGACGGTGGAAGGCCGGCCTCGATATTGTAGACTTGGTCTTCATATCATTAGCGGCGGTTGTGCGAAAGGCAAAATAACGGCGATGGTGGTACCACATGCATTATACCCTTGGTGTTGGGTTGCATTCATGCATACATTCATGCGATTGGTGATGTTTATTGTTGAGGTTGAGTTGATGTGTTATAACTTGATGTTGTGGGTTGTTTATTGAGAGAGTGTTTCTAGTTGTTTTTCCTCTAACATGATGTTTATCATACATCCTATTATATGTGTTAGAGACTCACCCATACACATTTTTATGTTGCTTCTTATGTCGACAGCGTGCGGGTGATCTGAGTGAAGGTAGTCCTCATACCTTCTTCTAGTCGGTTGTATGCGGCTCGACGTCGTATGCAGGGTGGGCGAGTAGTTTACTAGTTGTTTTAAATTAAGTGTTGAGCGTAACTTGGTGATGTATTTGAAGATGTTTTATGAAACATATCTTTTTAGTTGCGTAGTGATATTATGATTTGATTAAGGGCTGGAGATTTGAGGTTCGCCCGCTTTAAGTCGTGCTATGTATCACGCAATTATATTTATTAGTGGAAAGTATTGTTGACTAAATTAAAGTCATGTTTTTGATGAGCGTAGCATTCCGCGAGAATGTATTACAAAAAGAAAGCGATTTTTGAACTCGATTTTTAAATTAAATTATCTATTGAGAAAAGGGGTGTTACATTTTACGACTCAATGAACTCAAATAACCCACATGCTAGTTGAATCCCAACTTCAAGAATCTCTTTCACTAACATGCAAACCCCTTGGTTGAGTATTGAGTAATGTGGATGGAACCCACTCTTCTTAGCCTTTGATGGTGATGATGAAGTGAAGCAAAACTAAGTTGATGTTAGTATTGAAAGGGAAGAAGTGATCTCATAGTAGTGGTGAAGTGAGAGTGTGGTGTGTGTGTTTGTGTTTGTGTTCAAATGATTAAGTGTTTTTAGTGGGAGTGAGTGGGTGTTGGAGTGAAACCCCTCAGCTGAGTGTTCAAATGAGTTTTGATCGTACCTTGACCAATGAAGTGTTGAAGTAGTTGTTGTTTCGTCGAATGGGCCGGTCGTTGAATGAGTGAAAGGACCGGTCCTGGCTTCACGCTGAGCACCTCGGGTGGTACCTGCAAAGACACTCTGACGATCTAGTGAGAGGTCGCTCGAGCAGATAACACAAGGTAAGAGAACGTACCTGATGCCATATGCGAATGGCGTATATATACTGCGAGGTCCGACCGTTTTGCGAGGTTTTCGGCCGGTGAGTGCGCTCCAAGCGGCGTGTTTGGGCGGTCATGATGGGTCGGGCGCAGCCCAATTCTTTGATGGCGGTTCTCGTAATTGGCGATACACCCGAGAGCGATTGCCCCCAAGCCTAGGTCGCTTAGGAGGCGGGTGAGGCTTGAATCAATGCCCGGGAGTGAAGTTATTTTGGCCGAAAGCGACCTTGCGCCGTTGCTTTCTTGATAGGGCGGTGTCGGCCAGCGCCAACCATCGGCCGTCTTTGTCGCGGCGGTTGGTCTTTCGCGACATTTAAGGCGTGCCGTTTGGTGTTTCCGAGGTTGTGCGAAGACAACCATTGGTGAAGATGAAAGCGTTGCGACAACCGTCTCCGGCCCCTTCGCGCCATGGGTCCGTACTATAAATAGCCCTTCAGCTGAGATCATTTCTCACACTTTCACGAATTGCTCTGCCAGCGACCGACTCGTCTGCCGCCGACTTGCATCCGTAGCTGCTTCTGTCTACTCGCGACCGATCCACAACATCTGTTCAAGGTATGGATCGATCTCTACTTTTACTTTCTAAACTTGAGTTTTTACTTGAATGTACTTTGTACTTTTCCACGCCTCGTGATAGGGGGTGTCAGGTCGGGGGATGGACAAATCGCCCCCTCTCATGAGTGTTACCGCTCGATCGACGACTCGATCCCTTTATCACGGTGTTTTTGCATGCCACGGACGAAGTTGACCGCCGTATCCGTGCAGAAACCGTCCCGATCTTTTGCAACATATATGTCGAGGCCGGCGAGCCCAATCCCCATGAGGAGGAGTCTAAGTCGTCTTGAGCGACAAAGACTCTGGTTCTTCAGCGGTTCTTGAGCGATGCGAGCTCGAGTTCCCACTCTTACAGTCGAGGATCGGCTGGCTCGAAAAGCTCGGTTCCCAGTCCGTCCATTCTAATGAGCGGCGTGCAACACTCCACCACCAGGAGAACATCGTATCTCGGCGGAAGGAGAGGAAGAAGATGTTGATGTGGTGATCATTGATGACGACGAAAGTGCAGTGCCGTCGATCGCGGACGAAGAAATGGTGGAGGCCGAAGGTGGCGAGTGAAGAAGAAGAGGTAGTTCACCGCGACTAGCTCCTGCGGTGAGAGGTAAACACGAAGGAGGGTCGGACGGAGGGTCGCCGCGATTCAAGCGAGACGTGGCGAGACCCATCTCGACATGTCTTGGGTATCGAAACCCTTCACTCACACGGGAGTATCATTCGCATCGGCCATGTTGCCTTGCCCGTCTGCGAGCCGCGGCGAATTGCCGGTTTGGAGGGTGAGAGGCATGAAAGGCGGAGAAGACATTGCAACTTATTACGCCAACCTTAAGTTCACGATGTATCGGCTCGTGTTCGAGAGGATGAACATCACCCTCCTTTCATCGAATTTCAGCGTGGCGTCTGCGTCACATCGAGTCGCCGCCTTCTCAACTCCACCCTAACGCGTGGCGTTTACGAAAACTTTTGAAGTCCTTTTGACTAAGTTGGATCGGCGGTGTCGATCATGCATTCTTTACTCTCTTTGGTGGTGGCTCGGGAGAAGGCTAACAAAGAGAAGAGGAGCAGTCAACTTTAAGATGCGTAAAACTCATCATCGGTTCTTCAAAGCATACCAAGAATCATTGGGAGCGGCACGAGAGGTCAGTATTTTTGGATCGTTCCCACGAGGAGGCGGTAAGGCCATATCGAGTCCAACCGGACGGGATGCTCGGTCCCCCTTACTTCCCAATCATGTGGAGCGAGGCTCACTGCGGGGAGGCAGCGATTACATCTACTCTGTCAAAGATTTGGGCGAGGCCGACTTGGAATCTTTGGAGATGATCAAGGCGTTAGCGAGCATGATGCGTCGGACCCCAAGTGTAGCGCCGAAAATAATTTGAATATTTATTTAAGTGGATTAATTAAGTTGTGGAGAAATATTAGAATTGATTAATTAATTTGAGGTTTATTGTTTTAATTAGAAGTTGTTTAAGTAGTAGGAGAGGGGAAGTAAAAGGGAGGTGTAGGAAATAGGAGGCCTTTGGCCCAAATCAATTGGGCACAGGGTTAATTGAAAGGAAGGAAATGGATTAAAAGAGAAAGAGGGGATCGGTTTGAGGAGAGGGAGAGAAAGCGAGAACAAGAAGAAAGAAGGGAGAAAGAGAAGAAAAGAGAGAAGAAGAGAAAAGAGAGAGAGAGAGAGAGAGAGAGAGAGAGAGAGAGCGCGGAGGAGGAGGAGAGAGGGAAGGAGGAGCTCGCGGTGGAGAGAGAGAGAGGTGGCGAAGCAAGGAGGGGAGGCGGCGGTGTGGTGATGAATTTGGGGTTTAGGGTTTTCTCCACCCTTTGGTTTGGTAAGTTGTTTTTGGTCCCAATTTCTCTAGTTTTTCATGCTCTTTTCATTTATATAAGTTTCAATCTCTCAATCCTTTTATTGTTCATTTCACCATGGATGAGTATTGGAAGCTCAAAGTTGGATTGAGTGAGTTTTGGTGGCTCTTGGAGCTTTAAGTGGAGGGAGAGCTTGTATCTTCAAATTCCTAAGGTTAGGGGGTCCTTTCATTCATAATAGCTTATAAGATTTGTATTGTATGGAGGTTAGGGTTTTAAAATAATTGTTGAATTATTTGGTGAAGATGATGAATAGTGATTATATGTTGATTGAGTGTTATTTGGTTTGATTGTTGTGTGTTGAATTGATTTTTGAGGAAAACACTATGTTGTTGTTGAAATGGAATTGATATGCATTTTTGTGTGGTTTATGAGTGTGGTTGTTTTGTGGTGAATAAATGGGTGTTAGGTGTATTTGGATTGTTTTGATGATATGTTTGTTGGAAAAAGATGAAGTATGAGTATATATGTGCAATAGGTGTATATGACTTAGTTGGATAATTGATTTGTTGGATTAAAATGCGTCTAAGTGATGGTTTAGTCCCTAAGAATTAAATTAATCCTTGGCGTGACAAAATATCTCTTAGTGCCTAATTAGCTCTACTATGCCATATAAGTCTCAAAGTAATAAATTAATTAATAGTGTGACATAATGATCCCCTAGTGTCTATTTAGTCCCAATATGTCAATAATTTTCCTAAGCCCCTAAATTAATTTTGGTGTGTCAAAAATGGTCCTTAAGTGAAGAAAAGGTCTTTATGAGGTGGTTTGGCCATTAGGTGGGATTTAATCTAATAAGTGATGAGGTGATGATTAATAAATTGATGAGGTGATGATTAATAGTTGATGAGGTGATGATTAATAATTGATGAGGTGATGATTAATAGTTGAGGTGAATGATGAATGATGATGTGGCCGGCCAAAAATGGTGAGTTAAATAATTGTGGTGATGAATTGTGATGTTGTTAATGCATTGTCATGGTGTCACATATTTCATATGCATTACGTGACGAAGGATGTAGGATGATGTGGCCGGCCAAATGAGGTGATGATTATGGATCCACATGCATATTGCACACATGCATATACTCATACATTTGATTGATGCCTCCCGATGAGTGGGAGTTGAATGCTATATGACGGATGATGAGTGTTTGTGTAATTGAAGCGGTGAGGCTTCTCGAGATTGTATTTAGTGGCGTATGTTAGTATGGTTGTAGAGCGTGTTCTGTTTCCTTCCTCGTATAATACTTATATTATTTGTTATTATTCATGTAAAGAGACTCACCCTAGCATTTCTTGTTGCACGCTCTCGTGGCGACAAGCAGGTGATTCCGAGTGAAGGTGCCTATGCCTTCTGAGTTATTGTGTCAAGCTCTGTATAGTCGGACTAGGAATGGGGAGTATAGTATCGTTATTTCACTTATGTATTAAACTATTTTGGAGTATGTATTGATTATGTAATGGATAAGTTAAACTTATTTTCATTCCGCTATGCTAGTGGACTAGTTACGGATTGTTGTAAAACTAGCGCGGTATTTTTGAGGTTCTCCCCATTTAAGTCGTGATATGTAACACGCAATATATTTTATTAATGAAAGAGTAATGTTGACTAAATTTAAGTCATATGTATGGTGAGCGTAGCATTCCGCCGAGGATGTATCTTTTAAAAAGAAAAACAATCTTTAAACTCTAATTTTTGATTAAATATTTAAAGAGAGTAAGGGGGTGTTACACCAAGGGCGACATACCTTGCCGTCCCTTTGTCTTGCTCGAGGGACGGGATCTGGAGGCCGAGATCGGTTTGCTTTTGAACTTTGCCTTTATATTTTTGTTGTCAATCTTTTCCTCTAACTCATGACTCGGTATTTTGCAGAAAGAATGGCCGGTAAGAACTGGGACGTGCTCGAGTCAGTTTTGAAACCTGCTACCATTCCAGGGGCCAAGAGATATGAAGGGCCTCAGCCAGAGGATGTTCCTGAATCGTCCTCAAAGGTGCCCCCCACTCCCAAGAGCCAAGGGAAAAAACCAGTTGTTCGGTCGCCCCTCGTCGACGATCGCTCCTTAAAGCGAGGTAAGGCTTGACGGCCGAAAACATGGAGGCCGCTAAGGGCGACATCCTATTCTCTCGCTCGAGGGTTTAGGACGAGTCGAACTCGGCGGCTCGGGAAGAAGCCAATGGAAGTGCAGTGCTTTCTCTGCTTGGGAATAGATAAAATCATGACCGAGCTTGCGGCGTGAAAAGTGAAGGTACTTTACTTTCCCGATCTGTTAGTCTTTTGTCTTAAATCGGCCAGGCTAATAGTTGGGCGATCTCTGTTTGCGAGGGCTCGTCTTTGATAAGAAGAAGGCTTTGGCGAGGTGCAACAGAGGTATGACAAGCTCGCCAAAGCCAAGAAAAAGCGCTCTTGAGGAAGGGTGAGGAGGGCCGGGCCAAACTCTCCCAGCGGAACAAGGAACTTCTTGGCGGGTGACCAATCGAAGACCGACGTTGAATCCACAGAGAAGGATAAAGCCAGTAGAGGCCGAGAAGGCGAGTGGAGGCAAAAATCAAATGGTAGCCCGGCCGCTAGGAGGCAGCGACGAGCGATTCTACAACGCTCTCGGGCGAGTGCGGCGGCGAATGCGATCGAAGATCAATTTTGATGAAAATATGATAAAGCCCGCCCATTCGTGGAGAACAACAAAATCATCTTTGCCGAGCAAGTTGATGAAACAGGGTAATATTGTCGCCCGGCGGTGTTCTCTTACGAAGCCCGCTGCGGCGGAGTTACCTTTGTAATAGTTTAGCTTGCCTTCGGGCACGACAATTTAAATCTTGCCTTGGCGATCGGATATTTAGGCGCTCGGCCGGCCCAGGCGTCTCTATTTTGTAATGATATTTTAACTTGTCTTTCATTTCATCTACTTGAATTAGCGTTGTTATATACGTGTATTTTGTACATTTATTTGTCTAAGTTTTTTGAACTTATAGGCGCGCTAAGCGACCGTTTCGTGCTATTTGAAAAGCGCTCGTTTATAGTTGGGCCATTTCGATGGCACTCGATTGGGCCATTTCGATGCTTTTGTTGGGGTTATTTCGATGATCTCTCGAGGTAGGTCGTTTCGACGGCCCTTCGTAACGGCTATTACTTAACCCTTGGGCCATTTTCGATGGCACTCGGTTGGGACCATTTCGATGGTCTCTCGAGGTAGGTCGTTTCGACGACTGCTATAACGAGCTATTACATTTAACGGTTGGGCCATTTCGATGGCTTTTCGGTTGGGACCATTTCGACGATCCGTTTATGTTTGATAAATCTTGATCGCTCTTACGCCCACGAGCATGTTTGGCGGCCAGGGCATACATTATTGCGTGAAAGTAAAGAACACATCATATTTCTAAAGGTCGGGCCTCATTAAAAAACCGGTGGGAAAAAAGCGCTGCACGCTTTTCATTATAGATCGATCGTTCATTACATTCAAATCGTTCATTACATTCAAGCGTAATATTTTACGAGTTTCTCTCGCATTCCATGTTGCGGGATAGTCGCCCATCCATGGTTTTCGGCTCGTATGCCCCCTTTCGGTCTTTTGATGACCCTGTATGGACCTTCCCAATTTGGTGCGGCTTTCCTGTCGAGCATTACGGTTTCCACATCTGCGTGTCTCGGGGCGAAGTGGCCGACCGAAAATCTCTCTTACGAACTCGGCGTTGTATCCGGCTGCGACCTTACGTTTGATCAATTGCTCTCTTAATGATGCTTGGGTACGCAGCTCTTCCACGAGTCAACTCTTCTCGTATGGCTCGATGCGTTGTTAACCACTTGTGGGGATTCAAAGTTCTCGGTCGATTCGCCCATTTCTATGGGTATCACGACATCGATCCCATATACGATCGAAGGGGACTCCGATCGTTAGTGAGGAGGTTGTCGGTAAGCCCATAGAAACGATTGCTGCTCTTCGACCAGTTCCCTTTCGCGCTTCGCCAGTCTTCGCTTCAACCCACGCAGGATAACTCGTTGGCCGCCGGCAGCCGTTTATGCGAAGGTGCTCGGCCGAGGTGAAGCATTTGTTTTACCCTAAGTCGGCCAACATTTCTCGAACCTTTGTATGCGGCTGGGTGCCGTTGTCGGTTATTAGGCTGCTGAGAGGATCCCAAAGCAGGCCAACACACACCGTGAAGAATTTGCTTACCTTGCTGCCGATGTGATGGTCGCGAGAGGCTCGGCCTCGATCCACTTTGTGAAATAATCGCCACGGTCAAGAACAGGCGGCACAGGGGCGAGTGGAAGCGGGCCTAGCAGATCCATGCCCCCCACCGGCGAACGGCCAAAGTGAGACAAGACTTTGTAACTCGAGGATGGTGCAATGTGGACATCGGCATGTACTTGACACTTTTGCGCCGAACAAGCTTCTTTGCATCCTCGTCCATGGTCGGCGGTAATAAGCGGCGGAGAGCTTTCTTAGCTATGGGCGTGCACCTTGGTGACTTCCGCATACACCTTCATGAATATCCTCAACACATGGTGGCCGACCGGCGTGAAGACATCTTAACAATGGAGAGGAGAATCCTCTTTACGTACAACTTTCCTTCTATTACCGAATACTTGGTCGCTCACGAGGCGACCAACTTAGCTTGCCGGATCGCTTCGGTTCTTCCCCTTCAACAATGTATCTCGGGATGGGGCGATCAATGCGAATCGTATTGACACAGAGCGGTAACGCCAACGGCGGCTTGCTTGGCGACCGCGCTCTACGATTTAGAGTCTCTGAATCAAACTTACGTGGTTCCGGGGTCTTTGTACTTGCAAGTTTCGAAGAATGTCCGCTCGAACATTTTCGGTCGAGGCACACGAGTCACTTCGCGCGGTCGAGCGCGAGAAGCTCTCTTACTACGGCTAGGTAACTCTTCAAAGACGTCATCCTTAGCATCATATAATTCTTTGATCCGCGAGACAACGAGCAAGGAGTCCGATCGAAGTTCGACCCGGTCGACATTGAAGTCCCTGGCGAGCTGCAGGCCAGCTATGCACGCCTCGTACTCGGCCTGATTATTCGATGTATGGAAAGCGAAAGTCAAAGACACCTCCACGGCCGAGCCTTACAATTTTCCAATATTAGGCTGCTCCACTTCCTTTCTTTGTTGGGCGACCCATCTACATGTAGGATCCAGGTCGTCGTGGTTTGGTCTTCGGGAGTCGGAGTCATTTCTGCTATAAAGTCGGCCAACACTTGCGCCTTTGCGGCCGATCTTGATTCAAATTTGATTCCAAATTCACTGAGCTCTACTGCCCACTTTATCATTCGTCCCCGCGGATCGGCCGATGGAGGACTTGCACGATTGGTGATCGGTCCTTACCACGATCACGGTGGGCCACATAGTAGGGTCTCGATCTTGGCGACAACTAGGAGTGCAAGGGCAAACTTCTCTATTTTACGGTACCTCGGCTCGGGCCCCTGCGGCGCGCTTACTAATAAAGTAGGCCGGATTACGCTTTAGATCGTTTTCTCACGACTAGCACAAACACTCAAAACTTCTTCCGTTATAGCAGAAATACGAATCTGACGTCTCGCACAGTAGCGGCTTGGTCATAATGGGTGGACTAGTCAAAGCTCCTTTCAACTCGTCCGGTGCTTGGCTGGCTTTGGTCGGTCCACTCAAAGTCTCGTCTTTCTTAAGTGCGAGCGATTGGGCGACTTGCGAGCCGCTTTTGGTATGAATCTAGAGAGCAATTTGCTACCATCCCGTTTAATTTGTTGGATTTCTTTTTGGTCTTTGGAGGCCTCGTGACGGGAGACCGCCCTACATTTCTCGTGGTTTGCTTCTATCCTCTTTCGGTTAGGTGGAAGCCCAAAAATCTGCCGGCCTCACCCCAAAGGTACACTTCTGCGGATTCGATGCGAGTGAATTCTTCTAGCTTCTTCAAAGATTTCCTCGGTCGTTCGCATGATCTGGATCGGTCCCACTTTTGATGATCATGTCGTCAAGTACACCTACGAGATTCGACCGATCGCCTCTTGAAAATTTTATTCATCATTATTTGGTAAGTCGCTCAGAAGCGTTCTTTAGCCGACGGCATCACCTTATCTTGAAAATTTCCCGATCATGTCATGAAGGTTTGTCTTGTGTCGATCGGGTGGATACATCGTGATCGATTGTATCACGAATAAGCGTCAAAAAGACAATAACTTATAGCGAGGCACCATCGACCAATTTGTCAATGTTGGGCGCGGGGAAGGCATCCGCCGGGCATGCCTTATTTAGGTCGGTGTAGTCTACACACATTCTCCATTTGCCATTCTTCTTTTTAACCCACCACGACATTGGATGAGCAGTGTCGTGTACTTGATCTCTTCTATGAAATTGGCCTTTATGAGGTCTCAGCGGCGCTGCGCGGCTTGAGATTTTCCTCCTTACGAGTTCGTCTTCTTTGAAGCGGCTTAACCCCTTCATCATTGAAAGTTGATGGCGAGCTACCGATAGGAATGCGGGCATGTCGATGCACGCCATGCGAGCAGTCGGCATAGTCTTTCAAACATTGCATAAGGTCTTGCTTTACTTGCTCACGGTAGGTCGCTACAGGAAAGCTTAAGCTATCTTTGTTGGGTCGTCTCCCATTTGCACATCTATCGACTCTCCATGAGGTTACGGTCTTTTAAGCCGATTCTTAAGCTCTCGAGCTAAAACATCGTCGTCGTCGTCTTAGGTCATTTATGCGGATCATAACGGCGTCGGATCAGTGAGATTTACTTGGTGGCCTTGGTGCTTTGAGCATTCGGGCCACGATCTACCTCATCACAAATTTCACGATATAGAGGCGTGGCCGCCTTCTTGATTCTAAGTCGGCGCCCGGTGACTACAGTTGTCTTTCTTTGTAGAATTTCATCTTTAGATGTCTTTGTCGATGCAACGACCTCTAAGCTTGCCCAAAGTCGGCCTACCAATGATGCATTGATAGCGGATTTGATGGGAAGTACAAGGAATGTCGTCGGACCGTCTGTACATGGTACTTTCCCGAGTGTCATCACCAAATGTGACTAAAAGCTCGTCGTTCCCAGCGGGTGGGTGGTCGCTCGTTGAAGCTGTTAGAGGAGTGGGCTCGGCACGAGGACTATCTCGCGCCGATCAACTTTTAGCTTGTCAATCGGTTCAACAAACATGATATCGGTAGAAATTTGCCTTGAGTCGACCAAAATTCTTTGCACCTCTGTGTTGGCCATAAGCGCTCTTATCACCAGCGGGACATAAGCCCATTGGCTTGCCATCGTGTAGAGTCGTTATCCCCAAAAGAGATGGGAGGTCTATTCGAGACCGGGTCTTTCTGTTTGAAGTTGATCGACCATTAGAAGTTCATCCCATTTTCTCTTGGTGGCTTTGTTGGATTCCTGCGATCCAACGGGTTTCCACCATGAATTACCATCGCGACATTCACGGCCTTTAGATCGCCGAGTGTCACGATCTTGGATCGTCTTTGTCTTGGGTGCTCTCTATGGCTAGAGGACCCTTCCTCTCTGTCTTGATCGGGTTCTTTTGTTTTCTCTTGAGGTCGGTCGCCTTCCTCAGGCCTTACATACTTACCTGACTTGCCTTCTGAATGAGTTCTTCAATATCGTCTTTGAGGCCATCTGATCGTTGGTATCATGACCACTTGCTCTTGTGGTAGCGGCAATACCTTTTGGTCGGTCGTGCCCCCTTCTTGAGCACGAGTGGATCGGGGCGCTTTACTCCTACGAATTCATTGTTACGGCATTCCTTTGTAAATCATTGCAATGGAAGTATTGAGGCGAAATCACGATGGTCGAATTTCTTGTCTCGAAGTCCGGCGGTTGTCTCGGCGACCTTCATGCCCTTTAGGCGGCTTACTCTGCTCTTCCTTTGGTCGCGCGCGCGGGCGGCCTTCCCTTGCGACTAAAGTCTCTTCATCGCCATGTGGGCGTTTGCCCTCGTTAGGAAATAAGCGAGATCGATAATGGTTAGAGTGAATTCTTCTTCTGACCGGTGGTCGGTCGAATACCACGCTCGGATATTTTAACTTGTCCTTATGCGACAAGTCACGAGCGGACTCGGCCTCGATGTTAAAACAGTCGATGTCTTCGCCTCGAGGTTTCATTATCCCCCGAACAATGGAATCAAGTGCTCTTCAAATCGATATTTGGCGATTTGCGGTGTAGTGAGACAAGAAGATTACGATCAAGTCTTCCCATGATGATATGGTGTTGGGCGAAGGATTCCCACCACTCCGATGCTCGACGTCCAACGGCGAGGAAGCGGCTGCATTTCATGGTCGGTCGGCTCCTGTAACAACAATAGTTATTAAAATACAGGAGATGCTTATGCGGATCGCTACGGCCATCGAACTTGTTTAGGTTAGGCGGCTTCCTCAAATCTCTCGGAGTGCAGCGCGCTGATTTCTACGGTGAATGGGCGTGCTCGTTACGAATGCCGTTCGACCCGAAAGGGTTGCATAGCGAGCAAGCGTTGCCGGCAAGCCTCGGTTGGGCGGATGGTGGAAGTTGAGGAGAGTCTTCTTCTCGCTCGACCTCTTCTCGCGAAGCGGCGTCCCTAATTCTTCCATTCTGTATTCTTCAAGCTCTTCACGAGAATCCCAAGACTGCTTCTCGTAAGCGTGACCGGACGACTCGTTGGATGAGTACCTAGTGGCGCGGCGGCGGTGTCGGGGCGGTAGCGGAATCCTCATAATCGTCGTAAGATAGCGAGCGGCGTCTGCGCGCACGTTCCTGCAGAGGCGACCTATGCGCCACTGCCGTCTTCTTGGGAGAGCGATGAGTAGTACTCTCTCGGCGAGAAATGCTCCGCCGAGGAGGAAGGCGATGTCTGCGCGCCCGATCGGCGTTAGGCGGAAGGTTGCCGTCTTCGCCGCGCGAGCGGCCGGAATCGACCCACTTTCATGCGAGAGATGGCGCGTCTCATGCTGCGATCACACGATTCTTGCTTTGGAGGATTTGCGAGCGGCACGAGTGACATGCTCGGGCAGCGGCTCTTCAATGCTGCCTCAGCCCAACTCGGGCGGTAGTTGGGGTGGAAGCGTGCGGTCGTACTGCTCCAAGATCGGTCGCGACCGCGCGGGGTTCTTGTCGCGGATTCCCTTGAGATTCATGAATCGTCCTTTGCTCGCCCTCCGGGCTTTGCTGCGAGGATCTTTGCCGGAGGGGTTGAGCGAGATGAGGCCGCGTGCGGGGCGGTCGCGTGGAGCCATGAGTGGAGTAGGATGGCGCTCGGGCCTCCCCTTTGTGGTCGCCGATTGATCGTACCTTGACCAATGAAGTGTTGAAGTAGTTGTTGTTTCGTCGAATGGGCGGTCGTTGAATGAGTGAAAGGGCCAGGTCACGGCTTCTGTTGAGCACCTCGGGTGGTACACCGCAAAGACACTCGAGCGATCTAGTGAGAAGGTCGCTCAGGCGGATAACACAAGGTAAGAGAGCGTGCACGATGCCATATGCGAATGGCGTATATATCTGCGGTCCGACCGTTTTGCGAGGTTTTCGGCGGCGAAGTGCGCTCCAAGTAGCGTGTTTGGGCGGTCATGATGGGTGGGCCGCGAGCCAATTTCTTTGATGGCGATTTCGTAATTCTTGATACACCCAGGAACAAGTTTCAAATGAAAATTGCTAATCCTAAATTTTTTGGCCTCATCTCCATTAAATGTTTAGTAGGCGAAACCCCCTACATTACTGTCGCGCCCGAAAAAATCCTTGAGGGAGAACCTTCCTCGTTTACAAATTTTCTAAGACAATGAAGCTGCCACCAATACTTATTTAAGGAAAGTATTAGAAAAACCTTTTTGGAAAAGCGGATGGCCTTTGGCCGAGAGATTTGGGTTTGGAAGTCGATTCTGCGCGGGAAGGTATTAGCACCCCACACGTCCTCTCTACTGAGAGGGAACCTTTAATTAAATGTGTGGTTTTAGTGTGTTGATTTAAAAATACTTAATTTTTCCTCTCTACTTCTTATTCAAAAAGTCTTAATGAAAATCTCATTTATTATGAAAAAAGGAGGAAAAAGGTTTTTTAGAAAGTGTAACACCCCAAAATAATTCAATTAATTAATTTAGTTGAGTTATTAAGGGTTTGCAACATTTTACTTTTAAGTCAAATAATTCATTAAGTGAAGGTTAAGCATGTGTTGCATTTTAGTAAAATGTCTAAGTTAGGAAAGGGTGTGGGTAGAAGAAGCCCACGGCCTAATAAGGCCAAGGCCTCATTTAAGTCCCTTAGGACATGCTAAATGGTGCCTTTCGTAGGAGACCATTTACATTGTTCCAAAAATAGTCAAAGTTACCGAATTAAGAAAGTAGAGAGAAGTGAGACTTAGAGAGAAGGAAGAGAACCGAAGGGAGAACCAAGAGAAAAAGGGAAGAGTGAGCTGAATCTTGAAGGATTCCTAGAAGTGCTAGTGAAGAGGGTGTGTCTACGATTATAATCAGGTTAGGGGGCTCTTTTAATCCTTGTAATGTTTTGTGTTTGGTAGTATTTTGGTGTGAGTGGTTCTGATCACCTTGCATGTGTGTTTTATGTGTTGTTCATAACGTGTTTCTTTGTGTTTTGCTCTTTCTTTGTGATTTGTGGTGAGAGTACGATGGTGGATCGGTTGGGAAAGAGAGGGGAGTGTAACACTCTCTCATTGCACGTGTGAGTACGAAGGAGCATTGCATGGTGAGGCATCGGAGGGTGAATCGGCGTAGTGTGAAGAAAATGAGTTTGCATGTAGAGTTAGGGAGAGGATCGGAGGCGATGGAGTGAGTATCAGGAGTGTGCATGAGTGTGGTATGCGGGAAATGGGTTGCATGTTGGGTTTAAGTAAAGAAAGCGAGTAAAAGAAGTAAAATGGGAGTTAAGCGCCTTTATTCTGTGGCGTGGGTGAAGTACCCTTGACAGAGTGAGAGAAAGCAGGAGTTGAGGAAGTCAGCGCCTAGGGTGTCTTGGTGTTGAGAGTCTGTTGGTGAGTTTGAGGAGAGTATGTGTCCAAATACCATTAGCGAGGGTAGGCGCATAAACCGAAGTGTAGGTGTTTTGCCTTAAGGTTACTGAGGGTGAGGAGGTAGTGGTGAAGTCTTCAAGCCAAGGTAGCGTCAGGGTGAAGCGCCAAAATGCCTAAGTGGAAGTGACTAGGCGAGATTGTACGAGGAGTGAATCCACACAGTGAGAGGTTCTAGCCTAAGGAGTTCGTAGCGTGCGCGTGCTACTGAATTGAGGGTTTGCGTGTAACATGCCCAGGGTGCCAAAGCGAGCTAGGTGCGAGGTGATGTAGAATACCGAGTTGGAGTAGTTAGCCAGGTACACACATAGTGTGCCGGGCGATGTTAGCGCCAATCTTGCCTAGCACATTGTGGGACGCCATACTTTGTGAGTGCTATTTTAGCACCAAATGTGCATAAGTAAGGGAGCGATAGAGTCCATTTTGGTCCTTAGGTGACATTTTGGTCCACAAGTGTCGTTGCGGTCCTCGGTGTGACAATTAGTCCACCATGGAGTAGAGGTGATTGAGAGGTCGGTTGTAGGTCCTAGGGTGATTCTACAGGGGTGTAGTAGGGTCGACCTTAGCGCGTGATGATGCCTGAGGCGGAGTAGAGCGGCGGAGTAGAGCGGCGAATAGCGACGGTGAGCGGCGGTGTAAGCATTCACATGCGTTATGTTTGATTGGTGTGTGATTGCATTTGTCATGAAGTCACATATTCATGTGCATATTCTGACGGAGGAGGTTTGGCCTCGATGTGGTAGGACTTGGTCTCCATATCAAATAACGACGAGAGCCGATAGGCTAAATAACGACGGAGAGCTAGATAGGCTAAATAACGACAGTGGAGGTACCTCGTTGCATAATGCCACGTGGTTGGGTTGCATACATGCATACATTTCATAATTTAATGTGTTTTTGAGTTGATTGATAATTGTTGTGGTTATTTGAACTATCGGTGAGTGGTGTGTATTTGAGCAGAGGTTGTAACACCCTAAATGATTTAATTAAGTAATTGATTAAATTATTTAAAGTGTTACACTATTTTAATTATATTAAATATAATATAGTGTTTTATATTTAGTATTTTATTTTTAATTAGAAGGAGTGGTATTAGAAATACCAGCTTTGTTTTGGGCCCGAGGCCCAAGCCCAATGACTTAGGCTCTAGGGTTGGTGCATTTCGCACGAAGGAAGGAAAAGAAAGAAAGCGAAGAGAGAGGAGAAGAGAGAGAAGAGAGGGCGGCGCGCAGAGAGGAAAGAGAAAGGGCTTGATCGTGAGGAGAAAGAGAAGAGGAAAGCTCCATAGTTCTTTGTGGTTCTTATGCGTGACTTGGTGAGACTCAATTTCTGCGGTTAATTCGAGGTAAAGTCTCAGCTCTATAATAGAGGAGATAATGGGTTATATGTGTATCATAGGAGTCTGTTTTATGTTAATTGATGATTGCATGATGATTTGATTCCTTGAATTTGATGAATTCCTTGGTAAAATTGATTTAGAACTTAATGTTAGGGTTTGATATGTTGTTTCGTACTTTGAGGTGTTCTTGATGTTTAAATGTGAAATTGTAGTTGTTGGCATGATTATAACGTGTAATTGGATTGTTGTTGATGTTTGGTTTGAAAACTTGATTATGCATGAATGATCCTGAAGGTTTGTGAGGAGTGTAGTTGGAAGCCAAGAATCGATTGTTTGACTCTAAAGTGAAGCTTGAAATCGATTCTAAGCTCTACACAATGAGCTAGGAATCGATTTCCCTCTTTGAAAATAAAGCAAAGAATCGATTCCTCTCTTTAGAAAGGAAGCGAGGAATCGATTCCCTCCTTGAAAATGAAGCAAAGAATCGATTCCTCTCTTTAGAAATGAAGCAGGAATCGATTCCTCTTTGAAAAATGAAGCAAAGAATTGATTCCTCTCTTTAGAAAGGAAGCAAGGAATCGATTCCCTCTTTGAAAATGAAGCCATGAATCGATTCCCTCCTTTAGAAATGAAAGCTATGAATCGATTCCTCTTTTGAAAACAAGTAGCTATGAATTGATTCCTCTTTTGAAAACCTTAGGGCTATTTGTAGTCTGGTGGAGTTGTTTTAGTCCTTAGGTCTTTGTTGTAGTCTGGTGGAGTTGTTTTAGTCCTAGAGTCTTTGCTTGTAGTCTGATGGAGTGTGTTGGTCCTTTACGTCTTTGTTTGAGTCCACGAGTCTTTGTTTTGGTCCCTAGGTGATGGTTTGGTCCCTAGGTGATGGTTAGTCCTAGGGAGTCTTTGTTTTAGTCCCTAGGTGATGGTTTAGTCCTAGGTGTCTTTGTTTTGGTCCTTAGGTGACAGTTTGGTCCACTAGATGATTGTTTTGGTCCTAAATGGTGGTTTAGGTCCACTGAGTGAGTTGAATACTCTGGAGGAGATTAGTCCTTGGGACTTAATGGTGTTGAGGGTTTAAAATGAGGTGATTGAGCATGCCGTAGGGGGGCATGGGTAGGAGGGCCAAGCCGGAGAAAGCTATAAAGAGATTAACAACTTGAGGTAGAGTTAATGGGTGTATTGAAGTACATTTGAAATTGTGTTTGTGTTGTACATGGAGTCTCATGCATACATTATTTGCGATCGTGAGAGCTTATAAAATGATTGTGGCTTGAGGCGGTGGAGGGCCTTATAAAATGATTGTGGCTTTGAGGCGGCGGGAGGGCCTTATAAAATGATTGTGGCTTGAGGGCGGTGGAGGGCGAGTCATGAGGACTCCATTATTGATGAGAATCTTTGGAGGGCAAATGGTACCACATGCATACTTACATTGCATACATTCTCATTAGTGCATGAATATTGTTGAGTGATGATTGGTGTGTTTGTGAACTATGATTATACATATATTGCTTATTATCACTTTTATTATATAGTTCGAGACTCACCCTTTACTGTTGTTGTTTACCATAGGTAGTCATGAGTGAGGGCTTTCTACCTTCACTACTCCCAGAGTCGATGCTGCTCGATCGTAGCACCTAGGGGTTGGGGTTATGAACTATAGTTGTCTTGTTTTGCTCTTTGTTGAGCCTTGTATGTATTGATTTGAGGCTCTTTGAATTATTACATTGAGATCATGAGTATTTTCATTGCATTATGTGAAACTATAGTTCCACGAGTTTATTTCTTTGGTGTTACGTATTTTGATTATGTTTATGAGATGAGTTAACTAGTGAATGTTTTAAGAGAAATGTGTGGCCGCTCCATTTTATTGAGGAATGATTTATGTTATACTATTAGTGTCTTTGAATGACTATGGCTAAATTGTGGTTCGCCACTAAGGTTCGGAAATTTCTTTATTTGGTGTATTTACAAGGGCATCTTGAGAGCCTTGCAAAGGGTCAATACTGTTGCAAGTAGTATCGATTACTGAGTAATCCCATAGTCGTCAGTTCACTATTTTATAACACACTAAACTAAAAGATGACGGAAATGATTTTTGTATACTACGATTTTGATTTAAATTCTGCAGGGTAGAAATGGGGTGTTACATTAGTGGTATCGAGCAAAAGTTGGTCTGTCCAGACCAAGTGTGTCATCTGTCATAGTGTTTATGACAATTAGGCGTTGCTAGACTAGTTCTAAATTGTTGTTCATCTTTGTAGATAGAGGTGAGTTCGAGAACGAGTAAGCCATATGAGGTGTCTGTGATTGAGGAAAGCAGAGGTATCTTTGGTGGTAGTAAGTCTGCTGCTTTGTGGGCAAGAAGCCAAGTGGGGAGATGCTCCGTGACATGGTGTGTTTCAAGTGTGCAAGCCGGGTCCGCAAGAGCTTCGATTGCAAGTCGGTAAGTTTCCTTCCTCGGAAGAGGAAGAGTCCGTTTGTTGTTTTTGGTCATTTGCATAAAGTTATGAAGGAGGGTGGTCGTTTGTTTGCTTTGATGGCACCTATGTCTGCTTTGAGAACCAATTTGTAGTTGATGGGTTGCAAGTGGTGTGTGAATTCACTGAAGTGTTTCTGGCGAGAATTCCTAGTGTGCCACGAGAGAGGAAGTTGAGTTGAATTGAGCTTGTGCACAGTGCTAGGCACTGTGTACATGTGCCGTCTGGGATGTCGGCCACGAGGTTATGCGAATTGAAGAAGCGATTAGAGGAGCTTCTTGAGAAGAAATTGTGAGGCCTAGTGTGTCACCATGGGGAGCTCGGTTTTGTTAGTAAAGAAGAAGGATGGGAGTATGCGCTTTGTGCGTGGACTCTGAGACAATTGAATAAAGTAACTATCGAGAATAAGTATCCTCTCCAGGATAGATGATCACAGTGGATCGGTGGTGGGTGCTAAAGTGTTTAGCAAGATTGACTTGAGGTCGGGTATCACAGTTAAGGTGAAGGATGAAGACATCCAGAAAGCAATGGTATCTATATCGGTTTGTGGTTGTTTTATTGATGATATTACGGTGTACTCAAAATCGAGGAAGAGCATGCGGGGCACTTGAGGGGTGGTGCTAGAGGTTTTGAAAGAGAGGAAGTTGTATGCCAAGTTGTCAAAGTGTGAGAGTTGGAGCGTAGGGTCGGCTTGTAGTTCTTGGGGTGTAGCATAGGTATCACAGAGGTGATTCTTTGGAGTATGGCGTGTATTTATACACCTAAGTGTAGTTCTTGGGCGGGGTTCTTAGAGATGGTATGGTGGCTAGAGGTGAATGAAATAAATTTTGGTACCTAAGTGAGTGAAGTGAGTGATAGGTAGCCTAAGTTAAGTAACCATGGCAGCAGGGTGAGGCCTTGAGGGCGCCATTGAAGATAAGATGCGTGACTAAGTGTAGGCGGGAGTAGGTGGTGAAGCAGGGTGATTAAGGGTGAATTGAAGTAGAAGTAACCTAGTTGCGTTAAGACTAAGGTGAAGTAAGTATGGTAGTTGTGGTATAAGTATAGATCTGAGATGATTTATAGTGCGAGAGAGGAGGCTTAGTGCACGTGTGTCGAGGTTAGTGGTGCGTGTGCGGGGTTCGGGGAGAAGTGCGAGGAGTGCGTTGAAAGCCCACGATTCTTGTAGTATTTGCGAGCGCAATTGGGGGTGTTGTTTGGCGTTGTGAGCGGCAAGTGGTTGAAAAGGGATAGTCCGTTTAGTCACTAGGTGGCGTTTTAGTCTAGGTGGCGTTGTGGTCTCGTAGTATTTGTTTAGTCCACTACGTTTGGTGTGAGGATGTTGGGGTAGTGTGAAAATTACAATTGGAGGTGTATTGGATGGTGAGTTGGGCGATAGCCATGGGGCTATGTCAGGAGGTGTGATAATGACCTTAGAGCTTTGAGGAGCGATGTGTTTAAGTGGTGAGGTTCCAAATGGGAGCGGCGTTGAGTGATGGGTCTAGGACCTCGTTCTGTGTTGTACGTGGTGTTTGAGAGTCGCCTTCCGGGCGTGCAGTGTGAGAAGACTTGGTCTCTTAGGTGTTGGCGCCCGGTGAGTTGGGCGTTATTTGTAGGGCTAGTGAGTGTGGTGTTGAGGTGTCCGTGAGTGGGCGTTAGCCTTAGCGCTATTGGGGTTGTCTAGGTGAAATAGGCGGGCGGTGTAAAGGGCGGTGGCAGTGCCATTCTGGCGGTGATGGTACTCATGCTTTAAGCATTGGCATTGGGTTGCATCCATGCATTTACATCTGAGTTTGATATTGTTTTGTGAGTATGAGTTCTTTGTGTTATAGTGTGGTTGAGTGAGAGTTGATGTGTTTTAAGCGGGTTTATTTGGAGTTGAGGATTAATGGCTTGATGGTGTCTTTGGTTTATATTTGAGTTCTTGTCGATAGGTGAAGCGAGAGTGCAGAGTTGAAGTGTTGTGTTAAAGTGTGAAGTGCGCTTAAGGTAGAGTAGAAACAAAGAGATTAGTAATGGCCAAGTGTAGAGTATATATGTCTTTGAAGTATAGATGTTGAGGGTGCGGTGAACATAAGCCTAAGTGTGGTTATTGAGGTCTAAGGTAAGTAAACCAAGACCGGTGGTGGTAAATTGAGAGGATATAAGCAGAGGTATGTATGTATTGAAGTGAGGTATAGGCACGTCCCGGTTTAGTGTCGCGGTATAGTGTATATAGGCGAAGGAGAGTTGTCGAAATGTAGATGTAAGTCGGTGTAAGTTGTTGAATGGTAGGAGGAGGCGGGACTTGGAGTTTGTTTGGTGAGCATGTGTTCTTGAGGGTCACGCCTATGATTGGTGTTGGGCGTGCTCACGAAAGCAAAGAAGTTAACCCGACGAGTTTATTGGGCGTATCGGATCATCTGAGAGGGTTGGAAAGGTGGCTTATAGGGTGGCCTTGCGCTTTAATCTTTCGAACACACGATGTATTCCCGTGCCACGGCTTGGAGTATATTCGGACCGTCTCATGTGATTCACATGGGTGATGTAAGTGCGTGAGAACCTCCTTTGTGGAGACTATGCCGGTGAAGATTGATGATAGAGAAGTGAAGGTGTTGAGAGGAAAGACATTGCCTTGGTCAAGGTAGTGTGGTTGGGAGGCTGCTTGGTGAGAGTATGACTTAGGAAATTTGGAGAGCAAGATCGGGAGTCTTATCGAGTTAATTGGCTCAGTGCAATTTCGAGGGCGAAATTTCCTAAGTGGGGAGAGTTGTAACACCACTAAATGATTTAATTAAGTAATTGATTAAATTATTTAAAGTGTTACACTATTTTAATTATATTAAATATAATATAGTGTTTTATATTTAGTATTTTATTTTTAATTAGAGGAGTGGTATTAGAAATACGGAGGCTGCACATTTTGGGCCAGAGCCCAAGCCTTGATGACTTAGGCTCTAGGGTTGGTGCATTTCGCACAAAGGAAGGAACAAAGAAAGAAAGCGAAAGAGAGGGAGAAGAGAGAAGAGAGGGCGGCGCACAAGAGAGGAAAGAGAAAGGGCTTGATCTTGAGGAGAAAGGAGAAGAGAAAGCTCCATAGTTCTTTGTGGTTCTTGTGCGTGACTTGGTGAGACTCAATTTCTGCGGTTAATTCGAGGTAAGGGAGTCTCACTCTATAATAGGAGATAATGGGTTATATGTGTATCGTAGGAGTGCACTGTTTTATGTTAATTGATGATTGCATGATGATTTGATTCCTTGAATTTGATGAATTCCTTGGTAAAATTGATTTAGAGCTTAATGTTAGGGTTTGATATGTTGTTTCGTACTTTGAGGTGTTCTTGATGTTTAAATGTGAAATTGTAGTTGTTGGCATGATTATAACGTGTAATTGGATTGTTGTTGATGTTTGGTTTGAGAAAACTTGATTATCTGTGAATGATCCTGAAGTTTGTGAGGAGTGTAGTTGGAAGCCAAGAATCGATTGTTTGACTCTAAAGTGAAGCTTGAAATCGATTCTAAGCTCTACCACAATGAGCTAGGAATCGATTTCCCTCTTTGAAAATAAAGCAAAGAATCGATTCCTCTCTTTAGAAAGGAAGCAAGGAATCGATTCCCTCCTTGAAAATGAAGCAAAGAATCGATTCCTCTCTTTAGAAATGAAGCGAGGAATCGATTCCCTCTTTGAAAATGAAAGCAAAGAATCGATTCCTCTCTTTAGAAAGGAAGCAAAGGAATCGATTCCCTCTTTGAAAATGAAGCCATGAATCGATTCCCTCCTTTAGAAATGAAAGCTATGAATCGATTCCTCTTTTGAAAACAAGTAGCTATGAATTGATTCCTCTTTTGAAAACCTTAGGATTTGTTGTAGTCTGGTGGAGTTGTTTTAGTCCTTAGGTCTTTGTTGTAGTCTGGTGGAGTTGTTTTAGTCTTAGAGTCTTCTTTGTAGTCTGATGGAGGTGTGTTGGTCCTTTACGTCTTTGTTTGAGTCCCACGAGTCTTTGTTTTGGTCCACTAGGTGATGGTTTGGTCCCTAGGTGATGGTTGGTCTAGGGGTCTTTGTTTTGGTCCCTAGGTGATGGTTTAGTCCTAGGTGTCTTTGGTTTGGTCCTTAGGTGACAGTTTGGTCCACTAGATGATTGTTTTAGTCCTAAATGGTGGTTTAGGTCCTGAGTGAGGTTGAATACTCACGGAGAGATTAGTCCTTGGGACTTAATGGTGTTGAGGGTTTAAAATGAGGTGATTGAGCATGCCATGGGGGCATGGGTAGGAGGGCCAAGCGGGAGGAGCTATAAAAAGAGATTAACTTGAGGTAGAGTTAATGGGTGTATTAAGTTTATTTGAAATTGTGTTTGTGTTGTACATGGAGTCTCATGCATACATTAATTTGCAGTCGTAGAGCTTATAAAATGATTGTGGCTTGAGGCGGTGGAGAGGCCTTATAAAATGATTGTGGCTTTGAGGCGGCGGAGAGCCTTATAAAATGATTGTGAAGCTTTGAGGCGGCGGGGAGGGCCTTATAAAATGATTGAAGCTTTGAGGCGGCGGAGGGCGAGTCATGAGACTCCATTATTGATGAGAATCTTTGGAGGCAAATGGTACCACATGCATACTTACATTGCATACATTCTCATTAGTGCATGAATATTGTTGAGTGATGATTGGTGTGTTTGTGAACTATGATTATACATATATTGCTTATTATCACTTTTATTATATAGTTCGAGACTCACCCTTTACTGTTGTTGTTTACCACAGGTAGTCATGAGTGAGGGCTTTCTACCTTCACTTTACTCCAGAGTCGGTGCTGCTCGTCACGTAGCACTAGGGGTTGGGGTTATGAACTATAGTTGTCTTGTTTTGCTCTTTGTTGAGCCTTGTATGTATTGATTTGAGGCTATTTGAATTATTACTGTTGAGATCATGAGTATTTTCATTGCATTATGTGAAACTATAGTTCCACGAGTTTATTTCTTTGGTGTTACGTATTTTGATTATGTTTATGAGATGAGTTAACTAGTGAATGTTTTAAGAGAAATGTGTGGCGCTCCATTTTATTGAGGAATGATTTATGTTATACTATTAGTGTCTTTGAATGACTATGGCTAAATTGTGGTTCGCCACTAAGGTGAAATTTCTTTATTTGGTGTATTTACAGAGGCATCCTTTGAGAGCCTTGCAAAGGAGGTCAATGCACTGTTGCAAGTAGTATCGATTACAGAGTAATCCATGTAGTCGTCAGTTCACTATTTTATAACAAACTAAACTAAAGATGACCGAGAAATGATTTTTGTATACTACGATTTTTGATTTAAATTACAGGGTAGAAATAGGATTATTCTGAGAGGTGCTTTAGTGCTTTCTCTAACCTTAAGCTTCTTCACATTATATTACTTGTGTTAAGAGACTCATAGTAGCTGCTTTTATGTTGCTTCTCATGTCGGCAACTTGCGGTACACATGAGTGATAGTTGTGCCTAGCTCAAGTCGGTTATGTATGCCGCTCACAGTCGTGTAACAACTGGGATGGGTAGAGTAGATTTTAGTGCTTCTTATGCCGATCTTGTGTACTTTACGCTAGATAGTCTTTTGAACTAAAACTATCACATTTTGTTGTAACTTCTTTACTATGCATTATGATTTGATGTCTTCTTGGCGAGGTGCCTTATGTTATGGGCTTAGACCCTTTTCTTAGATGTGATGCGCATGATTACATGTTTAGTATAATCTTTGTGCATTTGTTTGAACTTAATTGAATTTTGTTTTCCTTTTAAATCATCAAATGTAGCCTCGCTTTGGTGGAATTTTGAAACTACGATTTTTAATTTAGTAGATCGAATTGATTAGATAAGGGGTGTTACATTGTTGGTATCGAGCATAAGTTCGGTCTTGTCAGGCCAAGTATTGAGTCTAATTGTCTTAAGCCTCGAGTCTTAGGCTCGTTCTAAACCATTCTTGATTGTGTGATCGGTGAAGTAAGAATGGCTAGAATAGTGGAAGAGATGATCTTTGCTATAGGCTGCTGCGTTGGAGCGATGGCAAATGCTATGGGAATCGACCTCGTGAGAATGCAGATGATCTTTGGAGCTCGTAGGCTCGCTACTTTCGGAGGAGAATCCTCCTACCTTGAGGAGGTATGATCTGATGGGGCTCTAGCATGGTTGAAAGAAATAGAGAATTTTGAGTGATGGATTGCAGAGATGAGCAAAAGTGAGGTTTGGGACTCGTATGATGTTGAGGAAGCCCGGCCATTTGGTGGCTTGGAGTTCTTCCAAGGTGGAAGGCTGAGAGGAGGAGATCACATGGGAGAATTTTAAGAAAGAGTTCATGAGGAAGTACTACCAGAAGATGTGAGAAGAAAGAAAGAGATGGAATTCTTGGAGCTCGAACAAGGTAACATGGCCGTGTCGGAGTATCTTTGCCAAGTTTTCCGGTGATAAAGTTTTACCCCATTACCTTTGGACCGTCTGCGAGTTCTCCAAGTGTATCAATTTTGAAGCGGTTTGAAGCTTTGAGATCAAGCGAGCAATTGGGTATCAAAGGATAAGGGTGTATTAGAGTTGGTGGGCGGTTGTAGAATTTATGAAGAAGATAGTGTGGCTACTAGCAGGTGGGAAAGATAAGAAGACTTTTCAACCTCGATGCTGGTTGGAAACCTTACGACCATTACGGTGGTAGAGGAAGGGAATTCCGTAGGGAGGAAAGCCTAGTAGGAGAGCGCTCTGCTATTACGACTGTTACAAGTGTGGATTGCACAGGCACAAGGCGAGAAGGAGTGCAAGGCTTAGGTGAAGAGGTGTTATAGATGTGGCAGGAGGGCCACTGTCTGTGAGTGTGGGCGAAAGGAGATAGTGCTGTTTCAATTGTGGAGAGATGGGGCACATCGGTCCCAGTGTCAAAGCCAGAAGCAAGAGAGGCGCGGGGAAAGTGTTTGCATTAATTTGGGTCCAAGGTGAGAAGCGAAATCAGTGCGTGTTATATCAGCGGTGTTCCTCTAGTTGCAATTGTAGATCTTTGGCGCAACTTATTCCTTCATTTCGCCATGTGTGCTAATAAGTGAGTTTAGTGTTGTCTTCATTGGTAAGGAGATGGTCATTGACACTCAGGCTAAGGGTTGATGACTACCTCTGCGGTATGTTGAAGTGCCCACTTATTTGTATTCGGCGGGGACTTCCTTTGTTAACTTAATTTGTTTACCACTTTAGAGGAATGGGCGTCATCCTTGGTATGGGTGGTTGGTAGACAAGCATGTTCATATCAATTCTTGTTGAAGATCGGTTAGTTTTCACCGCTCTGAGGTGAAGGAATCGGCTTTACTTCTGCTAGACAAGTGCGCAAGTTGTTAGGAGAAGGGGTTACTCTGTTTGCATTATGGCGTCATTGCTGATGAGAATCAAGTCAAGATTGAAGAAGCGCGGTGGTTAGAGAGTTTCTTGAGAGTGTTTCTGAAGAAATTCTGATGTGCCACTGAGAGAGAGATCGAGTTCACCATAGAATTGATTCTGGAACAAGGCCAGGTGTCTATGGCACCTTATAGGATATGCGCACGAAACAAAGTCAGAAATTTGAAAAAGCAGTTGGAAGAATTGCTAGAAAGGAAATTCGTGAGGCCAGAAGCGTATCATAGTAGGGAGCACTGTGTGTTGCTAGTGAAGAAGAAAGATGGAAGCATGAGGTTGTGCGTGGACTACGAGACGGTTGAACAAGGTCACGATTAAGAACAAGTATCCTTACCAAGAATTGACTATTTGATGGATCAATTGGTGGGTGCTCGGGTATTTTCAAGATTGATTTGAGGTCGGGCTACCATCGAATCAAAGTGAAGAACGAAGCGTGCACTGTAACACCTGAATGATTTAATTAAGTAATTGATTAAATTATTTAAAGTGTTGCACTATTTTAATTATATTAAATATAATATAGTGTTTTATATTTAGTATTTTATTTTTAATAGAAGGAGTGGTATTAGAAATACCGGAGCTAACATTTTGGGCCAGAGCCCAAGCACAATGACTTAGGCTCTAGGGAGTGTGCAATTCGCACCAAAGAAAGAAAGGAAGAAAGAAGCGAAAGAGAGAGAGAGAAAGGAGAAGCCACGGCGCCTTGAGAACCACAGAGGAGAGAGTGAGCTTCGCACCAAGCTAGGAAGGGAGAAGAAGGCTCTAGTTCTTTGTGGTTTTGCATGTGACTCGAGGAGAAGGAACTTCTACGGTTAATTCGAGGTAAGGGGAGTCTCACTCTATAATAGAGGAGATAATGAGTTATATGTAGATCATAGGTGTTGTTTGATGTTAATTGATGATTGCATGATGATTTGATTCATTGGATTTGATGAATATCTTGGCAAAATCGATTTAGGGCTTATGTTAGGGTTTATGATATGTGATTTTGTGTTTTTAAGATGTGTTTGATGATTGAGCATGTAATTGGTGTTAGAATATGAAATTAGGAGTATTAGAATGATTATGGAGTGAGTTGGCTTAAGAGAATTTGAGGAAATTGGGGTTTTTGAGGTTGGGGCGCCAAATTGCTAGGCTTTGTGCGCCACAGGTGCTATGTGATGGGCTATGGTCTTTGTGTTCTTTGATTACAGGCGCCACTTTCTTTGAGAATTGGCGCTGGAGTTCTTGTTCACGTCTTTGGAGTTGTGTGCGAGTGCGGGTGTGTCGGTGGTGGGCGCGAATGTGAGTGTTTTGGTGCACAGGGAGTGAAACTTAGCGTTCTAGGCACAATTTCCGTGCCATCTTTTGCATTCACGGCCCAAATCAATTTTAAGTGTTTTGGCTCGAATGGTTTTTACAGTTCTGGTGTTATTTTACAAATGTCGGTGGGGTGGTTTTTGTGTGTGTAAATGGGGTGGGTTGAGTGAAACTCACATTTACGAACATATTTTCTGTGCCATATTTTGCATTCACACTGCCCAAAAACATTTTTAAATAATTTGGCTCAGTGGTTTTACTGTTTTCATGTGTTATTTGAGAGATGTGCTAGAGAGCATTCTTTGTGGCGCCAAAAAGTGTGCGCTAGGGGTGGTTTTGGTGAAACTTAGAGTTCTAGGCATATTTTCACGTGGCATCTTTTGCGGTTGCTGCTTGAAAACAATTTTAGCATTTTGGCTCAGTGGTTTCTGTTTAAGCGTGTTGTGTGTCTTTGGGTGGTGTGTAGGCGCAAGCAGTCTTGCCCGAGTGCACAGGGGCGCTGTGTGCGAGTTTGTGTAATGAGTGGGTATGCAGGTTTGTGTCAGAATTTGTCTTTGCCCGAGAGAGGTGTGCGGTGCTAGAAAAGTGGCGCCCAGTGCATTTGTGTTGCCACGGGCGCCAAGTGCTTGAGTTTTGGCGCTAGTGTTGTGTTGCACGGGCGCGAATGTGGGAAAATGGCGCTAGTCTTTGCCCAGTGCCTAAGTGTGTGTTGTTTTGGTTCCTAGGTAGCAGTTTGGTCCACTAGATGATTGTTTTAGTCCTAAATGGTGGTTTGGGTCCTTGAGTGAGGTTGAGTCCTCTAGATGAGATTAGTCCTTGGGGCGTAATTATGTTGAGCTTGTATCTTGAGATGGCCCGAGGATGCCATGGGGGCATGAGCGGGAGGGCGAGAGCCATGGGGCTATAAATGAGATTGGTGATGAGGTAAGAGTTAGTGCGTGAATTGAGCTACTATAAATGTGTATGTGTTGTATTCATGGAGTCTCGTGCATACATTAATTGCTGGCCCAGTAGAGTTTATAAGCGATTGTGAAGCTTTGAGGGCGGTAGGAGGGCGAGTCATGAGGACTCGATTTGATAATGAGGCTGCAGGAGGCAAATATTGAGAATCTTGGGAGGGCAAATGGTACCACATGCATAACTACATTGCATACATTCACATGAATGCATGAACATTATTGAGTGATGATTGGTATGATTGATTGTCTTTGTGTGTTGTGATTGTATATATTGCCTATTATCACTTTTATTATATAGTTCGAGACTCACCCTTTACATTTGTTGTTTACAACGGTAGTCATAGTGAAGGCTTACTACCTTCACTAGTCACTGAGTCGATGCGCTCGATCGTAGCACCTAGGGGATGGGTGTTGCGCTTAGAAAAAGTCCCAGAGGAGAACCTTCCTCGTTTACAACTTTTCTAAAAAGAGATCTTTCAATGAAGCCGCCACTAACATTTATTAAGGAAAATATTAGGAAAACCTTTTGGAAAGCAAGCTGGTCTTCGAAAACTTCGAGAGATGTAGGTTGGGAATTCGGTTAGGTGTGGGGAAGGTATTAGCGCCCCACACCTCCTTTCTAGAAAGGAACCATTAATTCGATATGTGGTTTTGAAGTGTTTGATTTGAAATGAATCGTTCTACTTCTTTTCTTTTCCTTTTTATTTGAAAGAATTTTTAGAAAACAAGAGAAAGAAATCTTTTTGGGATCTTTGAAAAGTGAAACTAAACTTAGACTTTTTTAAAAAGAGTGCTTGCAGGGATGTGACCCGCTCCTCACGTACCCTCAATGCGATGAGGATCAAAGCTACGTAGTTCTTGGTTCTTTGCGTCAGAAGGCGGCTTTGTAATTTTTGAAAGTGTGCTTGGCGGGATGTGACCGGCTCCTACGTACCCTCGATGAGATGAGGATCAAAGCTACGTAGTTCTTGGTTCATAATCTTGAGAAAATCGTGTTTTGTCTTTATCTTATCTTTTGGGTTTGGAAATATGACTCAAGCGTTCATGAATACCAAACAAGCAATGGCAGTGGCGTTCATTACTAACTTGAAAGAAAAGTGTTGGGCAGGTAATCAATCGAGCAATTACTCAGTGATCCTTTAGTTGCAGCGTTTTATTATCTTTTTGAAATTGTTTTGGAAAAGATGAGTCTTAGTGATAATTACCACTAATGGCTCATATTATTTTTAGGAAAATTGAATTAGGTTTTGTTGTTTAATTAATGTGTGGGAGCTTTCATAATAGTCAAACAAGCAAAGGCTTGGTGACTATCACTAATAACTCCTCATTAACGATCGAACAAGCGGTGGCTTGAGTGATGGCTAATGATTTGTTTATGAAAAAAGATGCCTTAGGTTTTTATTAGAAAAACAAGTGATTTCAAGTTTGAAAAGAAATAGAACATTTCAAATCTTTTCAAGTCCAAACCAAGGCAACAATTAGAACACAAGTAAAGCAAACATAAAGAATACTCACAAGTTGCTATGAACAATTGAGTGCATGATTATGAAAGCATGTGCATGAGTATACAATTATGGAATGCAAGGTATAGCATTAATGAATGCATGATTATATAATAATGAATGTAAGACATAGCATTAATGAATGCATGATCATAGAATAATGAATGCAAGACATATTATTAAGGGTGCATGAACATGTAAGAGAGTATGAGAATGCAAGAGGCATAGGCACATATGGATGCATGAACATGTAAGCACAAGTGATAAAATGCAAAGTGTAAAAATGTTTTGGGTATTTTTGCAAATAGACAAGTAGTAAAACTTTTAGTAAAAAGTTAATGAATGGTAAAGTAAAAATGCATGAGGTGAATGGTAATTACTTAATGAGATGGTAAAGTAAAAATGCATGAGGTGAATGGTAATTATTTAATGAGATGGTAAAGTAAAAATGCATGAGGTGAATGGTAATTATTTAATGAGATGGTAAGGTAAAAACATGCATTAATGGTTGAAAAGGTTAAAAACACCTTAACACATTTATACTCATCTACACAAGATCATGCAACACAATTTTAGCACAAAGATGAGCATCAAAAAAAAGGCCTCAAGAGGTAGACCCTATATGAACATAATAACAAATCATTTCATGCTAAAAAATCATAATCAACACATAGGACAAATTATGCAAATCAAACACTTCAAGCATTTTATTTACATAAATCAAAGAGAAAAGAAAGCAAACATAAACCCTAATTTCTAAAGACCCAAAGCAGAAACTTCTAGACCCGTACATCAAGCCAAAGTTCAAATTGCAAGTCATGATGTGAACAAAAGATGCATACAATATGTGAAAATTCTTTATTCATGGAAAAGTGAAAATGAGTATGAAAATGCAAAAAACACATGGCTAAAACACAAGAACACTCTCATCAAGGCCAAGGGCTCACTTCAAACACCCAAGGCTCCCAATGTCCTTGACATAGTGTTTGAAATGAGCCTCTAAGCCTCTTTGAGAGAGGAAGAGGAGTAGAAGAAGATTTACATGTTAATAATTGAAAATGCAAGGGATAATAGAAACACCTCGAGAAATAACTAGAAAAGGAATGAAGATGTGAAATAGGAGCAAGAACACTTGAGGAACACCTCCAACAATCTAGATCCTCACGAAAATCCTCTTCCTTGGGTGGATTTTATGAAACTTGGATGATTATGGAAGCTTGGAAAGAGAGTTATTGAATAAATGAAAGATTATCAAGCTTTGGTATTTGATGATTGAAGAAATTATGGAGAGAATATGGTGGAGAGGATTTCGGCCAAGAGGGAGGAGAGGAGGAGAGGTTGGTTGCTAGGGTAAAAATGAGAGTGTGTGTATCTTTGGTCTTATTTTTGGGTTTTTATATGGGGTGAAAACTTAAGGGTATTTATGACAATGTATCTCTTGTAAATCAATAGGATTTGAGAAAGAAATTGAATCAATGGTCAAGATGCATTATCACATGGATTAAGGGCAATAAAATGAGAGAGAGAGGGCTGGGTGTGCAGCATAGGGAGAGGTGGTGAAGGATAAGCTCAATTACAAAATTGTATTTTTCTACAAAGCTTATTACACAAGTGCCATTTTGATTCAAATGAAAGGTGAGGATTGATTTTCACACTTGAATGGATGGTCATGATCTAATACAATTTGCAAACAATAAAAATAAATGGAAATGGGGTGAAATGGGGCTGATTATGCGCAGCAAGGAGTGTGAGAGAGTGAGTGGAATTGCAAATTGTCTTATTGTACTATCTTATCCTTTCAAAATTCAAAAAGGATGTAGAATATTCCCTTCTAGATTATTCTTCCTAGTTCATGCCATTTTGGGCTATATCCATGATTCAATGATTGGGCTCTGAATTTTATGATCTCACCAATCCCAAAATTGATTTATTTACCCCACCTCAAAGGAAAAGACCATTTTACCCTTCTATCCAAAAACTAAGCTTTTAGGCCCAAAGGTTTAATATTTATGCACAAAAATAATCACAATGGAGCACAAATATCCCTCGAATAAATCATTGATGATTATTCAAGGATTTGGGATGAAAAGACCGCTTTTATTGTGAAATGACCAAAATGCCCTTTCTGCTAGGAGTGACCTCTAGTACCTTGAAATGCATGTTGGATGACTTGCTTTGAGAATTGTCCCTTATTTGTGAAATGACCAAAATACCCTTTTGTACTAAAAAAAACCCTAATTTGTCTAAAAAGTGCATTCTAACTCCAAAATGATTTGAAACTTTGAAATGACTTTAGAAACCTAAATGCAATGCATGATGCTTTTTACTTTTAATTTAATTATTTTTGGGAAAATTAGGGTTTTGACCTAAAGCAGGACAAAATTGGGGTATGGCAATTTGCCCTCTTTATTTGGATTTTATCGAGAAATATGAATCGCATAAGACATATTTGAAGATAAAATAGAAATAAGAATTGAAAATCATGCCAATTTTGTGCTGTTTGGGAAACTCAAATTTTCTTTTTTTTTTTTTTTGAATACTTGAGTGATCAATTCAAGCGTCCTATTGTGATGACTACTTGAATGCACATCAGGCTTAGCCTTCTATATTTTGAAAAAGCGATAAATGAACACTTAGCGTCTTGTGAGAAAAGTTAAAAGAAATTACAGGCGTCTTTGGCGATAAATGGGCACTTGGCGTGCAGCGGTAAAATGCCGGGTTGCCTAAAACTTGTAATCTTAAGCGAACTCTTGGCGAATCAGAGTTTTGCGGCGGAGAACCACGTTTCTGAAATCTTTGGTCTTTCGGCGGCCAGGGGATCATTATCGGCTCGGGCGATATCTGAGATCAATCTCACGGCGTCCACTTTGTATCTTAGGGCGTCTGACTATTTAGTTGCGCCTCGCATGTTGCGGTCCATCGCGTTGCTCGTATCGATGTGAGACCTCTCTTTTGCACACTTGGCGCTCTCTTTTCTCTTACTGCGCTTGGGCGCTCTCTTTTCCTTTTCTCTTTTCTCTTTCTTCCTTTACGATTTTTTTTTTCTCCTTTGCGCGCTTGGGCGCTCTCTTTTCTTTTTCTCTTTTCTCTTTCTTCTTTTACGATGTTTTCTCCTTTGCGCTTGGGCGCTCTCTTTTCTTTTCTTTTTTTTTTTTTTTTCTTTGAGGTCCAACACTTTAGCGCCTACAAGGTAACAACCTAATCCACAAGGATCGAGGTGAGCACTAAAGCCTACATGATAACAACCTAATCCCCTAAGGATCGAGGCGAGCACTAAAGCCCTAAATGATAACAACCTAATCCCACAAGGATCGAGTGAGCACTAAAGCCTAAAGATAACAACCTAATCCACAAGGATGAAGCGAGCACTAAAGCCCTACATGATAACATCCACAATCCCTAAGGATGAAGCGAGCACTAAAGCCCTACAAGATAACAACCTAATCCCTAAGGATGAAAGCGAGCACTATAGCCTACAAGCGGTCAACTTTAAGCGACCCTCACGCGCTTGAATAAGCTGGTTAAGAATTTCCATATTTTGTTATGTGAGGATGCAAATGCAATGCTTTGATGCATGATATGACATGAATTTTGGGTTTTAAGCGGTTTTGATGAACATTTTTGTAATGATGAGACCACGAGACTTGGATGCAAAAAGTGGAGGTGAATCGGATCATTCTTTTTGAAAAAAAAGCTAATTTTGATTTAAAACCCGGTGTTCTCGGGGTTTTTATTTACAAACAAACTCATTTATGTTTTTCTCCATTCCATGATAAGCTGAACTTTCAATAACAATCTTGTGCTTTCTCACATGAAACATTGCCAAGTGAACACACATGATTATCACGGGCCTTGGTGAATGTTTAGGATGAATGCCAAGCTGCCCAGTCGGGCCTTTGGCGGTTGTGAATGAATGACTTGCACATGCAGTGGTATTGGCAAGCTGTAACACCCCCCTTACTCTCTTTAAATATTTAATCAAAAATTAGAGTTTAAAGATTGTTTTCTTTTAAAAGATACATCCTCGAGGAATGCTCGTTCACCATACATATGACTTAAATTTAGTCAACATTACTCTTTCATTAATAAAATATATTGCGTGTTACATATCACGACTTAAATGGGGAGAACCTCAAAAATACTGTTTAGTTTTACAACAATCGAGAACTAGTCCCTTGTACAGTGGAATGAAAATAAGTTTAACTTATCCATTACATAATCAATACATACTCCAAAATAGTTTAATACATAAGTGAAATAACGATACTATACTCCCCCGTTCCTAGTCGACTATCTGAGCTTGACCTGATAACTTCGGAAGGCATAGGCACCTTCACTCGGAATCACTGTTTGTCGCCACGAGGCGGGCAACAAGAAATGCTAGGGTGAGTCTCTTTACATGAATAATAACAAATAATATAAGTATTATACGAGGAAGGAAGCGAGAACACGCTCTGCAACCATACTAACATCGTCACTAAATACAATCTCGAGAAGCCTCCTTTGCTCGATTACCACAAACACTCATCATCAGTCATATAGCATTCAACTCCCGGCTCATCGGGAGGCATCGATCAAATGTATGAGTATATGCATGTGTGCAATATGCATGTGGATCCATAATCATCACCTCATTTGGCGAAGCCACATCATCCTACATCGCCCGTCACGTAATGCATATGAAATATGTGACACCATGACAATGCATTAACAACATCACGATTCATCACCACAATTATTTAACTCACCATTTTTGGCGAAGCCACATCATCATTCATCATTCACCTCAACTATTAATCATCACCTCATCGATTATTAATCATCACCTCATCAACTATTAATCATCACCTCATCAATTTATTAATCATCACCTCATCACTTATTAGATTAAATCCCACCTAATGGCCAAACCACCTCATAAAGACCTTTTCTTCACTTAAGGACCATTTTGACACACAAAATTAATTTAGGGGCTTAGGAAAATTATTGACATATTGTGACTAAATAGACACTAGGGGATCATTATGTCACACTATTAATTAATTTATTACTTTGAGACTTATATGGCATAGTAGAGCTAATTAGGCACTAAGAGATATTTTGTCACGCCTTGAGGATTAATTTAATTCTTAGGGACTAAACCATCACTTAGGCGCATTTTAATCCAACAAATCAATTATCCAACTAAGTCATATACACTATTGCACATATATACTCATACTTCATCTTTTTCCAACAAACATATCATCAAAACAATCCAAATACACCTAACACCCATTTATTCACCACAAAACAACCACACTCATAAACCACACAAAAATGCATATCAATTCCATTTCAACAACAACATAGTGTTTTCCTCAAAAATCAATTCAACACACAACAATCAAACCAAATAACACTCAATCAACATATAATCACTATTCATCATCTTCACCAAATAATTCAACAATTATTTTAAAACCCTAACCTCCATACAATACAAATCTTATAAGCTATTATGAATGAAAGGACCCACAACCTTAGGAATTTGAAGATACAAGCTCTCCCTCACTTAAAGCTCAAGAGCCACCAAAACTCACTCAATCAACTTTGAGCTTCAATACTCATCCATGGTGAAATGAACAATAAAAGTTGAGAGATTGAAACTTATATAAATGAAAAGAGCATGAAAAACTAGAAATTGGGACCAAAACAACTTACCAAACCAAAGGGTGGAGAAAACCTAAACCCCTAATTCATCACCACACATGGCTCCCCCTCCTTGCTTGGCCCGACCCTCTCTCTCTCTCCACATGAGCTCCTCCTTCCTCTCTCTCCTCCTCCTCCTCATGCGCGCTCTCTCTCTCTCTCTCTCTCTCGGTTTCTCTTCTTCTCTCCTTTTCTTCTCTCTCTTCTCCCTTCTTTCTTCTTGTTCTCGGTTTCTCTCCTCTCCTCAGGCCAAGTCCCCCTCTTTCTCTTTTAATCCATTTCCTTCCTTTCAATTAACTTGAGCCCAATTGATTTGGGCCAAAGGCCTCTATTTCCTACACCTCCTTTTTACTTCCCCTCTCTCTACTACTTAAACAACTTCTAATTAAAACAATAAACCTCAAATTAATTAATCAATTCTAATATTTCTCCACAACTTAATTAATCCACTTAAATAAATATTCAAATTATTTTGAGCGTTACAACTCTCCCCCACTTGGAATATTTTAGTCCTCGAAAATACTCAAGAGACCACTACTGACATTCTTCACACCTCTGTCGTACTCATCGTAATCTATCGTACACTAAGGTAACAAAACACACACCTTCTCTACACTCTTACTCTTAGCGGATATTCTAACTTTGTAGGGTATCGGACCCTACTCGACTACTCAAATACCATCTATTAGATGTAGGGACACTATGCCCTCAACTACGATTTGCGATTAAACACCCTCTTTAAGTTTCCAATCTCACGGTGCTCACTTCCGAACTCGACCTCCTAATCCAAACTATCCCGTTCATCTAATTAACCTAAATCGTCATTACTAATAATTCCTCCTCGAGTTCCATAACAACCGCGCCGATTGCTTAGCAATAATTCTAAACCATGTTAACATCAAGCGGCATCTCGGCATGCGTACTTAGGTGTGCGCGCACTACGACAATTACTCTCGATTACTCACCTTGGTTACACTACACTTGAGCACATCACTCTTAAACACAACATCTCATCAATACTAGTTTAGGCTTCCATACATTACACCCACTCCTTTGCGCTTGAGTTAGATACATCACACTATACGCCCGACAACTTCAATATTTCGACCCTTCACTCTAAGCAGAAATACACTTAGACATTACTCATTTCAACAACTCTATACTTGACTTACCTACGTTTGACAAACACTAACCCGACTTACAACTTTATTACCTCAATATCTCCATAAGCTGTACCATACTAGATTTGATATACTTAATTGCACATACTACTACTAGATTCGACAATATATATGCTTGAGCGGACATACTCTTCACTTAGATACTTACACCTATTTCAACAACTCTGCTCCTCTACTATGCTTAGTTAACACCACACCGATACCTATACACTTGACACTCACTCATCAATCACCTTTGTATTTATAAAGGCGACAATGAACGCACCCTTTTATCTATAAAGGCGGCGAAGATTTTGTTCAAAAAGCGACAACATTAAATTGCGAACCAAGCGACTTTCTAAATAACAAAGCGACATACAATTTAAGTCACCACACACAACATTTTCTCAATTTCATTTACTATCTAACCACACAATTCAAGTAACACTTTGAACATGTATCAAAATTTCTAACGAAAATTGTGAGTTTCCTCACGAAATATGGACATCCCAAAAATGACTTTTACTGTATATAACGAGTCCGGACATCAATTTTTGTTGAGAAATCATTAATTAAGCGCCGCGTATACAAAATTTACGGGTTTTCAAAAGATTTGTGAATTAAGCTAACTGGACCCACAATGGAAACCATATTCAAGCATAACAATTTAACAATCAAATCTTTATGGTTTCGTTCTAAGTTTCAAACAAACATAATTTCTCAAAATGGCGTTTTTGACTCGAAAATTCACGAAATTCCAATTTTGAAAACCGTTCAAACATAACATAGCAAGCGTTATCGAATTAAACAAACAAATATTCATTAGAAACCTTAGAGTGTCTAGTTTCCAATGGAGCAATCATTTTCAATCGGATATTCTAACACATGGTTTACATACAACTAAGGCATAATTTCATCAATTCACTCAAGCACAATCGAGTTACAAAGTCACAAACCAAAACATGCTCAAAAGCAGTAAAATTTCCAATTTTGTGAAATTTGCACTTTCTCCATAACTAAACTTTCCATCACGATAAATAAACACATGACAACACATAAACACACAAACACATTTTAAAATTAAGCTAAGCGTGAGTAAAACTCACCTTTTTGTTTCAAAAGATTTTATCTCGTCAAACCATGAAATTATTGTAAGACCTCGTCATTTTTTTCAAACAACATCAATCCATGACCTAATCGGTCCTAAAGTTAAAATCATGTCACATCTCGTAATAAAATTCTAAAGCGACTTGGAGCAATTTAACACAAATCTTGACATCACGTTCATTCCCAAAAACACGGAAATTTTCCAAATACCGTTTCTTTTTGAAAATCATAGAATGCACAATCTTTGTCAAAAGGAAAACTATCACGCGAATTCTAAGCGTAATTGTTATAACCAAGCACGCATTTCATTTGATTACATAACTTCAAAACAATTTAGTACAAATCAAAATTAAACTCATGTGCATTCTGAAACAATCAACCTATAGCAAAGCGTCGAGTCAAGGGTAACAATATTCAACAAGCAATCCTTGATTATTGTACTATCACTACTGCTTAGGCTTATTCGCAACTCAACTCCATCATCTACACTTAGTCATTTCACCTCGACTATTACACTTAGGCACACTACACCTAAACACTCCCTAATTTTTGGCCATTACACTACACAGCGTCTCGGTACACTCTTTTGGTACCTCGGTTCTCTACACTCGTCACGTTAAGCTTCACTACACTTACTATTCAAGCGTGCCTAAACCTCGGTATTTTACATATTTTGACTCCCACATACTCGTCGCATGCCTATTACACTTCAACATACCTATGGTTAATGACTACACCTCATCTCATATGTAGTCCTATGTACCTAGCCTTCCTCTTCCTTGCTCCTTTGATCTTCACACTATGATCATACTTAAGCCAACTACCAAACACTTTCCCTTCACAATTAGTCTAACAACTCATTAAGAATTTCCACGAAGGTTACAACACCCTTAATACCTCTTCACCTTGCCAGAACATACCTTGATCATAATACACCTAACTCGAATAGCTACCGCCAGGCATACTTAATCTACACCTTTTACTTTGTACCAAAAACTCTATTTTGGTCACCAAAGTCTCACTCGATTATCAAACACCATTAATTGATCGCTAGGGGAACTACGCCATGACAATCATTTAAGTACTAATGCTCTACCTTACGTCGATCCTTATTTTGACATCTCCCCAAATCAAACTCAACCTTCCATAAGGCCTATTTATCTAAAAATTAATAGTCAACCAAACTTGCACACACCACTCGATCAATCAAGTTGAAATTATTATATATTCAAAATTTATAATAATTATGAGTTGTGTCACCTCTTTCATTGGGAATGAGTTATCGGGGTGATCAGTCCCTCCTACTCACGCATCAACTAATTAAGGTCACAAAACTACGTCTTTTCAAAATTCACACCTTTCACATTGAAGGGCTTTTACTTGTGATCCAGTGCGAAGGCGTCGTCACGATTCCTACTCCTTGGGCGTCGTTAAAATGCTCTTCTAATCACACATACCTCACTTAATACAATCCATGATCACAAGCAATTACCAACAATGTCACAATCATGGCTACAACCAACCAAATAAAATCTCTATGAGTCTCTGTTGGAGATAAACGAGAATCTACGAGACACTACATTTGGACAAGCTTGGCGAGACAGACCGAACTTTGCTTTGATACCAACTTGTAACACCCCTTACTCTCTTTAAATATTTAATCAAAATTAGAGTTTAAAGATTGTTTTCTTTTAAAAGATACATCCTCGAGGAATGCTACGTTCACCATACATATGACTTAAATTTAGTCAACATTACTCTTTCATTAATAAAATATATTGCGTGTTACATATCACGACTTAAATGGGAGAACCCTCAAAAATACATTTAGTTTTACAACAATCGAGAACTAGTCCCTTTAGCACAGTAGGAATGAAAATAAGTTTAACTTATCCATTACATAATCAATACATACTCCAAAATAGTTTAATACATAAGTGAAATAACGATACTATACTCCCCCGTTCCTAGTGCGACTATACGAGAGCTTGACACTGATAACTCGGGAAGGCATAGGCACCTTCACTCGGAATCACTGTTTGTCGCCACGAGGCGAGCGGGCAACAAGAAATGCTAGGGTGAGTCTCTTTACATGAATAATAACAAATAATATAAGTATTATACGAGGAAAGGAAGCAGAACACGCTCTACAACCATACTAACATCGTCACTAAATACAATCTCGAGAAGCCTCTTTGCTCAATTACACAAAAACACTCATCATCGTCATATAGCATTCAACTCCCAGCTCATCGGGAGGCATCGATCAAATGTATGAGTATATGCATGTGTGCAATATGCATGTGGATCCATAATCATCACCTCATCAATTATTAATCATCACCTCATCAACTATTAATCATCACCTCATCAATTTATTAATCATCACCTCATCACTTATTAGATTAAATCCCACTAATGGCGAACCACCTCATAAAGACCTTTTCTTCACTTAAGGACCATTTTTGACACACAAAATTAATTTAGGGGGCTTAGGAAAATTATTGACATATTGGGACTAAATAGACACTAGGGGATCATTATGTCACACTATTAATTAATTTATTACTTTGAGACTTATATGGCATAGTAGAGCTAATTAGGCACTAAGAGATATTTTGTCACGCCAAGGATTAATTTAATTCTTAGGGACTAAACCATCACTTAGACGCATTTTAATCCAACAAATCAATTATCCAACTAAGTCATATACACCTATTGCACATATATACTCATACTTCATCTTTTTCCAACAAACATATCATCAAAACAATCCAAATACACCTAACACCCATTTATTCACCACAAAACAACCACACTCATAAACCACACAAAAATGCATATCAATTCCATTTCAACAACAACATAGTGTTTTCCTCAAAAATCAATTCAACACACAACAATCAAACCAAATAACACTCAATCAACATATAATCACTTTATTCATCATCTTCACCAAATAATTCAACAATTATTTTAAAACCCCTAACCTCCATACAATACAAATCTTATAAGCTATTATGAATGAAAGGACCCCTAACCTTAGGAATTTGAAGATACAAGCTCTCCACTCACTTAAAGTTCCAGAGCCACCAAAACTCACTCGATCAACTTTGAGCTTCAATACTCATCCATGGTGAAATGAACAATAAAGGTTGAGAGATTGAAACTTATATAAATGAAAAGAGCATGAAAAACTAGAAATTGGGACCAAAACAACACCAAACCAAAGGGTGGAAAACCCTAAACCCCCAAATTCATCACCCACACGCGCGGCTCCCCACTCCTTGCTTGGCCCGACCCTCTCTCTCTCTCCACATGATCTCCTCCTTCCCTCTCCTCCTCCTCCTCTTGCTTGTGCCTCTCTCTCTCTCTCTCTCTCTCTCTCTCTCGGTTTCTCTTCTTCTCTCCTTTTCTTCTCTCTTCTCCCTTCTTTCTTCTTGTTCTCGGTTTCTCTCCCTCTCCTCAGCCAGATCCCCCTCTTTCTCTTTTAATCCATTTCCTTCCTTTCAATTAACCAGAGCCCGATTGATTTGGGCGAAAGGCCTCTATTTCCTACACCTCCTTTTTACTTCCCCTCTCCTACTACTTAAACAACTTCTAATTAAAACAATAAACCTCAAATTAATTAATCAATTCTAATATTTCTCCTGACTTAATTAATCCACTTAAATAAATATTCAAATTATTTTGGGCGTTCTGAATGACAGTGTGAAAGAGCGGAGTGAAAGAGCAAATACATAAGAACTAGTGCCACGGTGACACACAGTGAAAGGATGAATGACCACTGGATGGACAGAGCAGACTTTCCCCGGACTAGGGTGGGCGGGTGGTGAAGAGAGAATGCCTGACTTTTAGATCGGCGGTGTTCTCGGTGCTGATTCTTTGGTTTTCTACTAATGTCTTGGCCTTTGGTGTGAAAGAAACCTCACTTGGTGATCACTAAACCTTGTTTCAATGCGGCTTGAATGCGTTTGAAGTGCAAGTCTTTCTTTTTACATCAACTTTCTTTTACATTTGTTTGTTTTTGTTCCTCATCTCTTTTCACGAGGGTTTGTTTTCCTTGATCGACTTTCTTTTTACGATCGTTTGTTTTTTTCTTTTGGCGAACACATTGTAAGCAGATAAACTTAGTTGTCCTAAGATTTAAAATTTGAAAACAACGCAATCAGTCATTGATCGGAATGGACTTTTCGGGGTTGTGGTGTTTTGTGGAGGAAGGATGATTGGGCTGGATGAAGTGCTTAGGGCTAATGGTAGGGTGATTTTTATTCGGCGTTGGCTGACGATCGACGATTTATGATGGTTATTTGGTTTGATGAGGTGCTTGGAAATTTTATTCTGGCTAAGGGTTTGTGGAGAGCGGGATTCAGCGGTCGAAGGAAGTGTTTGCAGTTTATGGAAGGAGGGGTGTATGGGAATGATGAAGTGTTTGAAGGTTTATTGAGACAAGGATCTTTTATGTTTTGTGGTAACATGTATCAGCTCACCACTTACATTTCTTTGTGTTTTCCTTTGCTTTGGGATTTTCATTTTTGAATCCCCCCTTTTTTTGATTTTCTCTTTTTCTCTTATTTTTATTTTTTTACTCGGGTGGTGATAAAAAGTGATGCTTTATTTTTGATATTTGAGATGATCCTTGTCTAGGGTGATTTGAGGTATATTTTGAGTTTAGTTTTTCTTGGCTTAAGGTAGGTAGGAAAGGGACTTTCTAGGATTTTGGGTTCTTGTGGTATGGGAGATGGCCATACTTCATTTCAAATTCCGATTGCTTATTTTTAGTAAAACATGACAATGATTCATCTATCTATATGTGTTTGCTCCTTTCTTTGCATTTGTTTCTTTTTTTTTATGCCTAACTTTTGCTGGACCGCTCTTTGCGAGTTTTCAATCCAGCGCTCTTTTTTTTTTTTTTTTTGCCTAGGTCGCCGCTGCGGGTTTTCAAACTAAGCGAGCTTATTTTCTTGTTATTATTATTTTCTAAAGGACTTGCTTTGAAAGAATATGATATTAACAAGGAAATTAATGACCTCAAACTTACTTGACATGGAAGGACTTAAAGCGTTAAAATGAGCCAAAAGTCAAATATGCATGGATGGAATTATGATAAAGCAGGGGCAATGGCGAACTTGAACCAAAGTGGTGAAAAGGATAACTTTTATTAATGATAGTCTTTGAAAAGGAAACTGTGCCCTTATTGAAATATCCTAAGGCCTTGGCGAGCAGAGGATTGCATTACATAAAAATGCATGGCGAAAACACAAATGTGGCGATCGACACGCGATCCTCTTCAACTCTCTGCCATCCGGCTGGCGATTACGATCTCAAAGGGTTTAGTCCTTCACTTCTCTCATCAAAGGTCAAGCTGTTTTGTGTCGATAAGATTTTGAACCAAGCTGCTTCAAAGGATGACAATTCTCGATGAAGTGGCCAATTGCACGAATGGAATTCACGAGGTGACCTTTGCATTGTATCTTCTTGGGAATGGAGGTTGGGTGGCTTCATCCACGAGGAGAGACCGACCCATGGTTGATTAGATATTTGCACAAATCGGTGTATGACATAGGAATGGAATTAAATCTTGGCGTGACTTTCCTTGTCCGCTATAGCATTGATTCCTCTGTTTTTTCTTTGCGGGCAAATCATTAGCATTGTTGGCGCCGGTGGGAGTTGCGAGGATTCTTCCTCTTTTCATCAGGCTTGAGCCTTGCCCCTACTTTGATCACATCTGAGAAGCAGGACCCACTTCCAACCAGTCGTTCATAGAAAACAAGCGGGAGAGTCTCCATGAACATAGACACTATTTCTTTCTCGATCGGTGGTGGCTTCACACAGGCGGCCGTATTTCTCCATCTTTGAGCATATTCCTTAAAGGACTCATGATCTTTCTTGCTCATATCTGCTGGTGAATCCGATCTGGAGCCATGTCTTTGTTGTATTCGTACTCCTTTAAGAAAGCCTCGAAAGGTCCTTCCAACTATGGATGTCGAGAGAAATTTGCTGCCTTGCATGTACTAGTCGAGAGATGCCCGGTTAATTTTATCTTGGAAGTAGTGGATGAAGCGATTTGTCGTCGTGATTGTATGCGGTCATACTTGAGCGTACATGGTTATGTGTCTATTTGGGCAATTTGGTACCACAATATTGGTCAAAGCCGGCACCTTCATCTTTGGGGAATAACCAAAGTGCAGGAACAAGACATAGATCACGGGCGTCTTTAGCTTTGGTTTTGAATCCTCTATGGTTTTCAAGCGCTTTTCCAACTCATGCAACTGGCTGATCTGCAGGTTGAGAATTCTCGAATAGGTGACCTTGAGGATCACCATTCACATTGAAAATAGAAACCTCATGTGGATCGGCACCTCCGCAGGCGTGGCGGGATGATTGACCCCAAATCCGGATGAGGAATAGCGATCCACGACTTCAGCGGGTCGAGGTAGGAAGGATGGTTGCGGCCTCTCACGGGTTTCTGACAATGATAGCCGGTAGTGGCCCCATTTTCAAAGCTTGCGGGGCGTCCATCATTTGGTCATACGCATTCTTATCGCATCCATCGCATTTCTATCACCCGAGCTTTATTATTTAACGGCCCGATTCTCTTGGACTAGTGCACGATTCCCTTGGGCTATTTGCTTGAGGACTTCCACAATCGGGTTATCGGACACAGATGCAGAGACTCTCAATCACTAGGTTTCCTTGATTGGTTGCCATGAGTCTTGAGGCCCGAGATTCTTTGTTGACAAACGATTGACTCTCTTCCTTAAGGCAGGACACATGACATGAGCATATGAATGAAAGAAATGGCGAAGCATGTTCACTAAAGGCATGTTTCACAAAGAAGTTAACACCAGTTAGGACGAGGATAGGAATTTTGTGAACTTCTTGATCATTTATCGAGGAATGGAGGAGATGCAAATTTTTATTTTCTATTATATTTTTTTATTTATTATTTTTTTGAAAGAATGACTATTTATAAAAGTAGTCTCGTCTCTCATCAAAACTTTTATTGTATGTGAAAACATTATATATGCAAGCAGCGTGGAAACATGATCACTTGAAAAGTGCAATTATTCTAAGAGGTTTTGTGATTTTGATGCAAAATGCATTTTTGAATGATGTGGGAAAGACACTTTTTCAAAATGAAATTTTATTTGTTATGCTTGTGGGGTGGACCCGCTCCTCGTATCCTCCTTGAGGAATCAAAGCGTCACGTGGTTCTCTGTGTCCCTTTTTGAAATAATGCTTATGCATGAATGCCATGTTTTGGATGAACTTGGCGAGAGCTTTCCTCTTTTTGATTATAAATGAAATGCTTATGCTATGAAGATGATAATTGTTTTTTTATGTAATGAAATGGAATGCATGATACTAGCAACTATTTTTAGTGCGTGGAAAGATATGATTCTTGTGAAAATGCATGCAAAATGAGATGTTAATGTATTATTTTTCATATTTGTGAAAAAGGAAAACAATAATGCATGAGGCAGCGACACGATTTTTGGATCTTCCGAGACAATTAGGGAAAAAGCCGTGAATGGAAATGCACGTCACGGAGAATGCACTCCTAACAAACCTTAATGAGATAGAGAAAAAATGCATGTATGAATTTTATCAAGTTTTTGTTTTATGCAATGCGGGGATGTATGCAAATGGCGATGATGCTTTATGCAAATGCAAGGTTAAAAAAAACTTTATTTGCGATAACTCGAGTTTCCTCCTTTTTTTGAAGAGTGCGGACCGTACTGCTTTGCTTCATATAGGCCGGTGGGAGAAAGCTACAGTGAGTAACTCTTTCTTCCCCTTTTTTTGAAATAAAGTGGGTCATATGTCGCTTTATGCGGAGCGGCAAAGAAAAGGCTACAACAGCAACAACCCTTTCTCTTTTTTTTTTTTTTTTTTTTTTTGAAAATCGCCCTTCCATGTAGTTCTAATTCACACCATCACAATAGCTACGAGCTATAGAATCCTCATGCCGACATCCACAAATGTGAGAACTACCAAGTGTGAGCGTCATGAGAAAGCGTACTCTGGTTGAGACTTTCATGAGTATCGAGACGGACAAAGGTCTCGAATGCGATCCTTAATCGTCTCCACTCTCTCTAGGTGTTTGTTGGATCGGGTATAGGAACCCACTCATAACATACAAAATGTAAGGTGTGAAAGTGTGTGATTGAGGACATACTTTCTAAAATCTACCCTCCCCACTGCAAGGAAAAAGCCGGACCAGTCGGATAGAAGCAAGCAGTAACATAATTATAATAGATGAACTAACCTAAAGTGTCATCAACAACCATATATAGCTTACCTCAAGAAAGGGGAGCGAGAGAAGAAGGGATTATAATAGATGGGGAAAGCATGCATAATTATAAGCATATGAAGAAAGAAAAGGAAAAGGTAAGGAAATGAAGAAGTAAAGCGAAAAATAATTCGAATCAAACACTTTGAACCACACGCCGGATTAATTAGGTTTGACCCACTTATTTTTTTTTAAAAAAGTTTTCCCAATGATCGCTTGGTATTGCTTAGAAAAAGTCATGAGTGAAGGCTTACTACCTTCACTAGTCACTGAAGTCGATGCTGCTCGTCGTAGCACCTGGGGATGGGTGTTGCGCTTGAAAAAGTCCCAGAGGAGAACCTTCCTCGTTTACAACTTTTCTAAAAAGAGATCTTTCAATGAAGCCGCCACTAACATTTATTAAGGAAAATATTAGGAAAACCTTTTGGAAAGCAAGCTGGTCTTTGGCTTCGAGAGATGTAGGTTAGGGAATTCGGTTAGGTGTGGGGAAGGTATTAGCGCCCACACCTCCTTTCTAGAAAGGGAACCATTAATTCGATATGTGGTTTTGAAGTGTTTGATTTGAAATGAATCGTTCTACTTCTTTTCTTTTCCTTTTTATTTGAAAGAATTTTTAGAAAACAGAGAGAAAGAAATCTTTTTGGGATCTTTGAAAAGTGAAACTAAACTTAGACTTTTTTAAAAAGAGTGCTTGGCGGGATGTGACCGCTCCTACGTACCCTCGATGCGATGAGGATCAAAGCTCACGTAGTTCTTGGTTCTTTGCGTCAGAAGGCGGCTTTGTAATTTTTGAAAGTGTGCTTGGCGGGATGTGACCGCTCCTACGTACCCTCGATGAGATGAGGATCAAAGCTACGTAGTTCTTGTTTCATAATCTTGAGAAAATCGTGTTTTGTCTTTATCTTATCTTTTGGGTTTTGGAAATATGACTCAAGCGTTCATGAATACCAAACAAGCAATGGCCAGTGGCGTTCATTACTAACTTGAAAGAAAAGTGTTGGGCCGGTAATCAATCGAGCAATTACTCAGTGATCACTAGTTGCAGCGTTTTATTATCTTTTTGAAATTGTTTTGGAAAAGATGAGTCTTAGTGATAATTACCACTAATGGCTCATATTATTTTTAGGAAAATTGAATTAGGTTTTTGTTGTTTAATTAATGTGTGGGAGCTTTCATAATAGTCAAACAAGCAAAGGCTTGAGTGACTATCACTAATAACTCCTCATTAACGATCAAACAAGCGGTGGCTTGAGTGATGGCTAATGATTTGTTTATGAAAAAGATGCCTTAGGTTTTTATTAGAAAAACAAGTGATTTCAAGTTTGAAAAAGAAATAGAACATTTCAAATCTTTTCAAGTCCAAACCAAGGCAACAATTAGAACACAAGTAAAGCAAACATAAAGAATACTCACAAGTTGCTATGAACAATTGAGTGCATGATTATGAAAGCATGTGCATGAGTATACAATTATGGAATGCAAGGTATAGCATTAATGAATGCATGATTATATAATAATGAATGTAAGACATAGCATTAATGAATGCATGATCATAGAATAATGAATGCAAGACATAATATTAAAGGGTGCATGAACATGTAAGAGAGTATGAGAATGCAAGAGGCATAGGCACATATGGATGCATGAACATGTAAGCACAAGTGATAAAATGCAAAGTGTAAAAATGTTTTGGGTATTTTTGCAAATAGACAAGTAGTAAAACTTTTAGTAAAAAGTTAATGAATGGTAAAGTAAAAATGCATGAGGTGAATGGTAATTACTTAATGAGATGGTAAAGTAAAAATGCATGAGGTGAATGGTAATTATTTAATGAGATGGTAAAGTAAAAATGCATGAGGTGAATGGTAATTATTTAATGAGATGGTAAGGTAAAAACATGCATTAATGGTTGAAAAGGTTAAAAACACCTTAACACATTTATACTCATCTACACAAGATCATGCAACACAATTTTAGCACAAAGATGAGCATCAAAAAGGCCTCTAAGGCCGAACCCTATATGAACATAATAACAAATCATTTCATGCTAAAAAATCATAATCAACACATAGGACAAATTATGCAAATCAAACACTTCAAGCATTTTATTTACATAAATCAAAGAGAAAAGAAAGCAAACATAAACCCTAATTTCTAAAGATCCAAAACCGAAACTTCTAGACCCATACATCAAGCCAAAGTTCAAATTGCAAGTCATGATGTGAACAAAAAGATGCATACAATATGTGAAAATTCTTTATTCATGGAAAAGTGAAAATGAGTATGAAAATGCAAAAAACACATGGCTAAAACACAAGAACACTCTCATCAAGGCCAAGGGCTCACTTCAAACACCCAAGGCTCCCAATGTCCTTGACATAGTGTTTGAAATGAGCCCTCTAAGCCTCTTTGAGAGAGGAGAAGAGAGTAGAAGAAGATTTACATGTTAATAATTGAAAATGCAAGGGATAATGAAACACCTCGAGAAATAACTAGAAAAGGAATGAAGATGTGAAATAGGAGCAAGAACACTTGAGGAACACCTCCAAAAATCTAGATCCTCACGAAAATCCTCTTCCTTGGGTGGATTTTATGAAACTTGGATGATTATGGAAGCTTGGAAGAGAGTTATTGAATAAATGAAAGATTATCAAGCTTTGGTATTTGATGATTGAAGAAATTATGGAGAGAATATGGTGGAAGGATTTGGCCAAGAGGAGGAGAGGAGGAGAGGTTGGTTGCTAGGGTAAAAATGAGAGTGTGTGTATCTTTGGTCTTATTTTTGGGTTTTTATATGGGGTGAAAACTTAAGGGTATTTATGACAATGTATCTCTTGTAAATCAATAGGATTTGAGAAAGAAATTGAATCAATGGTCAAGATGCATTATCACATGGATTAAGGGCAATAAAATGAGAGAGAGAGGGCTGGGTGTGCAGCATAGGGAGAGGTGGTGAAGGATAAGCTCAATTACAAAATTGTATTTTTCTACAAAGCTTATTACCTGAGTGCCATTTTGATTCAAATGAAAGGTGATGATTGATTTTCACACTTGAATGGATGGCCATGATCTAATACAATTTGCAAACAATAAAAATAAATGGAAATGGGGTGAAATGGGGCTGATTATGCGCAGCAAGGAGTGTGAGAGAGTGAGTGGAATTGCAAATTGTCTTATTGTACTATCTTATCCTTTCAAAATTCAAAAGGATGTAGAATATTCCCTTCTAGATTATTCTTCCTAGTTCATGCCATTTTGGGCTATATCCATGATTCAATGATTGGGCTCTGAATTTTATGATCTCACCAATCCCAAAATTGATTTATTTACCCCACCTCAAAGGAAAAGACCATTTTACCCTTACATCCAAAAACTAAGCTTTTAGGCCCAAAGGTTTAATATTTATGCACAAAAATAATCACAATGGAGCACAAATATCCCTCAAATAAATCATTGATGATTATTCAAGGATTTGGGATGAAAGACCGCTTTTATTGTGAAATGACCAAAATGCCCTTTCACTCACAAAAACCTAGTTTTTCACTGAAACACATTTCCACTTCAAAAATGATTTTTCTCTCTAGGAGTGACCTCTAGTACCTTGAAATGCATGTTGGATGACTTGCTTTGAGGAATTGTCCCTTATTTGTGAAATGACCAAAATACCCTTTTGTACTTAAAAAAAACCCTAATTTGTCTAAAAGTGCATTCTAACTCCAAAATGATTTGAAACTTTGAAATGACTTTAGAAACCTAAATGCAATGCATGATGCTTTTTACTTTTTAATTTAATTATTTTTGGGAAAATTAGGGTTTTGACCTAAGCCAGGACAAAATTGGGGTATAATGATGGGTTATGAAGCTATAGTTTGTTCTATTTTGCTCCTTGTTGAGCCTCGTATGTATTGTTTTGAGACTCTTGATTTATCTGTTGAGATAGTGTTTTATTAAATTTGCGTGGCACTTATTTTCATAGTGCGTGGTTTTATTTGTTAAAGTTTGTGAGATCTATCTTTGAGATGGTGTTACGTATTTTTGAGTAAAGAGGCGTTTAAGTTATTTGTTGTTGAGTTTGATGGAGTAGTTGTGTAACATTCCATTGGATGATTTTCAAGCGAAAAATGATTTTTATACTCGATTTTTACTATAAAGTCTTAGGGTAGAAATGGGGTGTTCTGATACCAAAGGCGACTTTTAGAACTCGGTATGGACACTACAAGTACTTAGTAATGCCATTCGGTGTCACTAATGCTCGGGGGTATTCATGGAGTATATGAATCGTATTTTCCATGAGTACTTAGATCGGTTTGTGGTAGTGTTCATAGGCGATATCTTGGTCTACTCAGTCGCGAGAAGAGCATCCAGAGCACTTAAGGGGTAGTCTTGAAGGTTACGAAGGAGAAGAAGGCTGTATGCGAAGCTATCCAGTGTGAGTTTTGGTTGAGGAAGTGAGTTTCCTAGGCCATGTGATTTCCGGCAATGGGATTGCGGTGGACCCTTCAAAGATTGTTTGTGTTGAAGTGGGAGACACCCGAGTCGACCCAAAGTGAGGAGCTTCATGGGATTAGCCAGGTTACTACTGAGAGAAGATTCATTGAGGGCTTCTCCAAATTGGCGTTGCCATTAACCCGATTGACATGTAAAGATAGGGCTTTCGTATGGGATGACCGATGCGAAGAGAGTTTCCAAGAGTTGAAGAGGAGATTGACAACGTCGCCGATCTATTGTGATGCATCTAAGTTAGGTTTGGGCTGTGTGCTGATGCAAGAAGGTAAAGTAGTGGCGTACGCTTCAAGGCAACTGAAGACTCATGAGAAGAATTACCCCACTCATGATTTAGAGTTAGCTGCCGTAGTGTTTGCATTGAAGATATGGAGGCATTACCTTTATGGTTCGAGGTTCGAGGTTCGAGGTGTTTAGTGATCATAAGAGTTTGTAGTACTTGTTTGATCAGAAGGAATTGAATATGAGGCAGAGGAGATGGTTGGACTTATTGAAGGACTATGACTTGATGCGAACTATCACCCAGGGAAGGCCAATGTTGTAGGGTGATGCGCTAAGTAGGAAATCTCTGCATATGTCATCGATGATGGTAAAGGAGGCTGGAATTGATTGAGCAGTTTAGAGATTTGAGCCTAGTATGTGAAGTAACACCTCGGAGTGTTAAGTTGGGGATCTTTGAAGATCACCAATGAGTTCATGGTTAGTATAAAGGGAAGCCTGAAGGTTGATGTGAAGTTGGTTGATGTGTTTGTGAGAGTTGGCGGTGATAACAAGATTTTGAGTTGGATGCGCAAGGATTGTTGAGGTTCGGAGAGTCGGATATGTATACACGATGATGAGGAGATCAAGAAGGCAGTGCGGAGAGTGTCACGAAGTCGATTGAGTATCCATCCGGGAGCTACGAAGATGTATCAAGACTTGAAGAAATTATTACAGTGGCAAGGAATGAAGAAGGATGTAGCTCGTTTAAATCATGCTTGTTTGACTTGCGAGAAGTCAAAGGTGGAGCACCGAAGCCGCGGGGTTGATCTGGCAGTTGCATATTCTGAATGGAAGTGGCGGCATTTCCATGGACTTTATAGCAGGGTTTGCAGGGACAACAAGAGGTTTGACACCATTTGGGTGATTGTTGATGGTGACAAAGTCATCACACTTTATTCTATTAACATCACATACCAGTCTTAGAGGTTAGCATAAATTTATATCAATGTCATTGTGAAGCTTCATGGAATCCCTTTTAGTATTGTATCAGACAGAGATCAAGGTTTACTTGAATTTTGGAAGAGTTTGCAAGAGGCGTTGGGTTCCAAGTTGTGTTTGAGCTCGGCATACCATCCTCGGTGATGGTCAATCAGAGAGAGTCTATCCGATCCTTAGAAGACTTATTGAGAGCTTGTGTGCTTGAGCGAGGAGGTGTGTGGGATTCGTATCTACCATTGATAGAATTCACTTACAACAATGATCATCATTCAAGTATTGGAATGGCACCATTTGAAGCATTGTATGGGCGTAGGTGTAGGACTCCACTATGTTGGCATGAAAGCAGGAGAGAGGGTTGTGTTAGGACCAGGAGTTGGTTAGAGAGACTACGAGAAGGTTAAGATGATCGAGAGAGAAGATGAGGCGTCCTGAAAGGACGAGAAGAGTTACCATGACAAAAGGAGGAAAGACTTAGAATTTCAAGCGGCGACCATGTATTCCTTAGAGTCACCCACTGTGGTTGGAGTTGGAGCGAGCTACGAGGTCAAGAAAGCGTCACCTCGTTTCATTGGACCTATCAAATCTTGGAGAGAGTTGGGAAGGTGGCGTGCGAATTGCATTGCCACCCAATCATCAAATTTGCGCGATGTGTTCCATGTATCTCAGCGAGGAAGTATGTTCTGACGAGTCCCATGTCATTCAAATGGATGATGTGCAAGTGAGAGAGCGACCTCCTTTGTGGAACAATGCGCGTCGAATTGAAGGCCAGAAGTAAAGACCCTTAGGGGAAAGAAATCAAGTTGGTGAAGGTGGTTTGGGTAGGAGGCTTTGGTGAGCATGCTACTTGGGAGCTAGAGAGCAAGATGAAGGAAGTCTATTAAATTTTGTTTGATTGAGGTAAGATTAGGGCGTAATCTCTAAGTAGGGGAGGTTGTAACACCCCAAAATAATTCAATTACTTAACTTAGTTGAATTATTAAGGGTTTGCAACATTTACTTTTAAGTCAAATAATTCATTAAGTGAAGGTTAAGCATGTGTTGCATTTTAGGAAAATGTCTAAGTTAGGAAAGGGTATGGGTAGAAGAAGCCCCACGGCCTAATAAGGCCAAGGCCTCATTTAAGTCCCTTAGGACATGTTAAATGGTGCCTTTCGTGGAGACCATTTACATTGTTCCAAAAATAGTCAAAGTTACCAAATTAAGAAAGTAGAGAGAAGTGAGACTTAGAGAGAAGGAAGAGAAGGCAGAAGGAGAACCAAGAGAAAAAGGGAAGAGTGAAATTTGAATCTTGAAGGATTCCTAGAAGTGCTAGTGAAGAGGGTGTGTCTACAGTTATAATCGGGTTAGGGGCTCTTTTAATCCTTGTAATGTTTTGTGTTTGGTAGTATTTTTGGTGTGAGTGGTTACGATCACCTTGCATGTGTGTTTTATGTGTTGTTCATGCGTGTTTTGCTCTTTCTTTGTGATTTGTGGTGAGAGTGCGATGGTGGATCGGTTGGGAAAGAGAGAGGAGTGTAACACTCTCTACATTGCGTAATGTAGTCTGAAGGGAGCATTGCATGGTGAGGCATCGGAGGGTGAATCGGCGTAGTGTGAAGAAAATGAGTTTGCATGTAGAGTTAGGGAGAGGATCGGAGGCGATGGAGTGAGTATCAGAGTGTGCATGAGTGTGGTATCTTTGGAAATGGGTTGCATGTTGGGTTTAAGTAAAGCGAGTAAAAGAAGTAAAATAAGTAAAATGGGAGTTAAGCGCTTTTATGCGCGCGTGGCAGAAATACCCTTGACTTTGAGTGAGAGAAGCCAGGGTTGAGGAAGTCAACGCCTAGGGTGTCTTAGTGTTGAGTCTGTTGGTGAGTTTGAGGAGAGTATGTGTCCAAATACCATTAGCGAGGGTAGGCGCATAAATCGAAGTGTAGGTGTTTCGCCTTAAGGTTCACAGGGTGTAGAGGTAGTGAGCAGAAGCCTTCAAGCCAGGAGTAGCGTCAGGGTGAAGCATAAAAATGCCTAAGTGGAAGTGACTAGGCGAGGTTGTGCAGGTGAATCCACACAGTGAGAGGTTCTAGCCTAAGGGAGTGCGTAGCGTGTGGCGTGCTCTGAGATTGAGGGTTTGCGTGTAACATGCCGGGGTGCGAAAGGTGAGCTAGGTGTCGAGGTGATGTAGAATCTAGAGTTGGAGTAGTTAGTAGAGGTACACACATGTGTGTGCGAGCGATGTTAGGCGCCAATCTTTGCCTAGCACATTGTGGGGCATGCTTGTGAGTGCTATTTTAGCACCAAATGTGCATAAGTAAGGGAGGCGATAGAGTCCATTTTGGTCCTTAGGTGACATTTTGGTCCCCCAAGTGTCGTTGCGGTCCTCGGTGTGACAATTAGTCCACCATGGAGTCTGCAGAGGTGATTGAGAGTCGGTTGTAGGTCTAGGGTGATTCTCACAGGTGTAGTAGGGTTGACGCTTTGCTTTGTGATGATGTCTAGGCGGAGTAGAGCAGCGAATGCGGCGGTGAGCAGCGGTGTAAGCATTCACATGCGTTATGTTTGATTGGTGTGTGATTGCATTTGTCATGAAGTCACATGTTCATGTGCATATTCTGACGGAGGAGGTTCGGCCTCGATGTGGTAGGACTTTGGTCTCCATATCAAATAACGGCCAGAGTAAATAACGGCGGAGAGCCGATAGGCTAAATAACGACGGAGCCGATAGGCTAAATAGCGGCAGTGGAAGTACCTCGTTGCATAATGCCCGTGGTTGGGTTGCATACATGCATACATTTCATAATTTAATGTGTTTTTGGTGATTGATAATTGTTGTGGTTATTTGAACTATCGGTGAGTGGTGTATTAGGTGAGCAAGGGTGCTTTAGTGCTTTCTCTAACCTTAAGCTTCTTCACATTATATTACTTGTGTTAAGAGACTCACCCTCATTTGCTTTTATGTTGCTTCTCATGTCGGCAACTTGCGGTACACATGAGTGATAGTTGTGCCTAGCTCAAGTCGGTTGTATGCTGCTCAAAGTCGTGTAACCTTTGGGATGGTGCAGAGTAGATTTTAGTGCTTCTTATCATAGATCTTGTGTACTTTACGCTAGATAGTCTTTTGAACTAAAACTATCACATTTTGTTGTAACTTCTTTACTATGCATTATGACTTGATGTCTTCTTTGGCGAAGTGTCTTATGTTATGGGCTTAGACCCTTTTGTAGATGTGATCGCATGATTACATGTTTAGTATAATCTTTGTGCTGTTGTTTGAACTTAATTGAATTCTGTTTTCCTTTTTAAATCATCAAATGTAGCCCTCCTTTGAGTTTTGAAACTCTGATTTTTAATTTAGTAGATCGAATTGATTAGATAAGGGGGTGTTACAGAAAGAGTGCTTGACGGGATGCTAATCTCTTCTTTGTCTTTTCTTTGAAAAGGTTTTTGTCTTTATCTTTTTAGTGAGTTTTGAAATAGGGCGAGCATTTAGTGAATGATTAAACTAACAAAGGTTATGAGTAATCATCGCTAAGTACTCTTGAAAATGAGTCACTACCAGCTAGTCAAGCGAACAAAGGTTACGATTGACTATTAGTATGACTTCGTTTTTATTAGCTATTTTGAAAGTGGTTTTGAAAGAGATTGATTGTACGAATGATCAAACTAACAAAGGTTATGAGTAATCATCACTTATTGTTCTTTTGGGAAAAAGACATCGCTACCAATGGCTAGGCAGACAAAGGTTACGATTAGCCACTAGCGACAATGGGTTTGAAAATGATTCTTGAAAGGAGAATGTTTTGTTCTAAAAATGATCTTGGTTTGCGAAAGTGATTCTTTTTTGTTATGAAAATAACTCTTTTCTTTTTTGTTATGCAAATGCTAATTTTTATGGTTGCGCTTGACGAGAATGTGGTTCGCTCCTACGTATCGCAAATGGGAATCAAAGCGACGTAGTTCTAACGAGCCTTGAAAGTGAAAGTCTTTTTGCTTTGGTTTTGAAAAGTGAAGGGCGTTCATAATGATCAAACTAACAAAGGTTATGGGTGATCATTACTAAAAAATCACTTAAATGCATGTAAAAATCTCTTTTGAAAAATGAAAGCCTTCATGATGACCAAACTAACAAAGGTTATGGGTGGTCATCACTAACAACTTTCCATAACTTTTGATGCTTAGGAAAATATCTTTTGAAATTGAAAGCGTTCATGATAATCAAACTAACAAAGGTCATGGGTGATTATCGCTAGTAGCTTATGCATATGAAAACATCTTTTTGAAATTTAGGCTCTCATGACGACCAAACTAACAAAGGTTATGGGTGATTGTCACTAGTCACCATTTTCATTCTAAGCTATTTAGAAAAGAAAACAATGAATGCAAGAAGATTTGGAGATTAAAGCATGGCTGATCATTGAAATCGAATCCTTAGGCAAGCAACAACATGTACATAACTTGCAACTAATCTCATTTGAATTCTTGAGCAAATATTAGCCTAGACTACACATATTAGACCACTGACACATAAATAGGCAAAGAAGGAACTTGAATTGGGCATTAAGCAAAAATGCAAGAGTAGGCAAGATTGAACCTAAATGCACATCTAATGGAAGATGCTGGCCGAGGACCATACTCAAACATTTCTACAAAGCGCAAAGGAATCTAAATGCACATCTAGTGGAAGATGTAATGTAAGGAATGGACCTATCTAAGTATTGATGATACCACATGAGGTAGACAAGGAAGTTGTAGGCACAAATGAATTCAAAAGAGTAGCCTCGAAGTATGATCATTGGCAAACCATAAACAAGCAAGTCATCTTAGCAATCAAAGCATCAAAGTATGTTGAATCACTTTGGTCAATCCTCAACACTTAAAGTAGAGTGGACAAGTGTGAATCCTCTTGCCAATCATCAACAAAGAAAAGCTTATTAAAGCAAGCACTTAGGAACAAACCCAAACCCTAATTCTTTTGAAGTGTGCAAAGCACATGAAGAAAGTGAAGACCTTCTTATTATTTCACTAAATAACTTAACTAAACAAGCAAGTTAAAGTAAAAAGTTATGGCAACGTTTTGGTAAAAGTTTATGAATGCAAGAGGGTAAAAATGTTTTATGAGGTGAAATGAAAATGTTTTGGTAAAAACTAAGTGAAATGGTGTAAACCAAAGTGGTAAAATGTTTTTATGTTTTCTGGTGTTATACCCCAATTTTGTACGTCTTCTTTTAGTTGCTTGTTTTACATAATTCGTATTTCGAAGCCACACAATTATAAGTTTTAGAATAGCGTCTCTTTTTCTAATTTAAGCCAATTTCAATTATCCGTTCAATTAAACTCGAATACTGTTACTTAAGCTAGGCATACGTGCGAATGATCGATCTTTTCACGCATTCTTCAGTTTAATCTCGATATTTAGGCATAATTGAACATAAGTAGACTAATCTAAGTCACTTTTCTCCATATTGGGCTTATCATTTTGATTTGGGCCTACAAACGTGGTTCCAATTTGTTTTTTAAGTATTTATCACTTAATGGGCTTATTTCTTCTATTTGGGCTTTATTCTAAGCGCTTTTATTTAGTTGGGCCCGATTCACTTTTGTATTTGGTCCAACTTCTCTTTATTATTTTTATTTTTTCCATTTAATTTATTTTGAATAATATATATAGTCCAAAAATGCGAAAAAAAATCTAATTAATTTTATTTACAATTTAGAAGTGTTCAAAATGTCCAAAAGTCCAAAAATGCAAAAAAAGGTAATATTAGGAATACAAAAATAGCCAAATTCGAAAATAAATATAAAAAAATACAAAAAAATAGTTTTAGCCCAAGTAGCAGTTGGGCTTGGGATCTTCATGCTCTCCCCGACCCTAGTCTTGGTCCCCGATACTCAAATCGGATCTGAAAAATAAAGAGAATCAAGGTAAATCAATTCATTAATTGCTAAACCTAATATTTTAGTATAAATACATGGTTAACCTTGATCTAGAGATGAGACAACAACACCCACAAAATCACCTAAACAAGGATTAGGGTTCAAAGTCGAGAATCTAATCCATTGAAATTCTAAGTTTAAAGAAAAGAGGTAGTAGAAGCGAGAATCAAATCTGATAGTAGCAGCAAAGTGCATGATTACAACAACAAGCATACTAGGAGACATATACGAAAGTGGAGTAAAGGTTGGTCCTATGTTATTCAGATTCTTTAGGCGATCCAGCGAAACACGTACAAAAGCAAAAGAGTGAATCATAATTAGATTAAAGGCACATGATACAACGGACTATGTTTACTAAAAATCAAATATGGCTTAGATTGGAAAATAGAGTTATTACATTTTATTGTTTTTATAAAGATGAAGATGAAGGACCAATTAGTAGTTTAATTAGAGGCGATTATGGCTAATTTATGTTCTTAAAAATCGTTTTTAGTACTAGTTCTTTGCTCTTAATGTTCTTGTTGAGTGCTAGTTTTGGTTCTTTACAAAAGTTTTGGCTATTAGTTTGTTAATTTTCTTTATAGAGTTTTGTTTCAATAAATAATACCAATAAAGGAGAAGAAAGCGGACTTGAAGCGAGAATAATTAGGGGAAGAAAATAATTAGGATTCTCCCGATAAATGAGTTACCTTATGTAGTAGTCCTTCCTTTGTCATTTTATTTTAATTTTCAATTATTCATTGGATAACTATTTACACATGTACTTTAGTTATACACCTCTAGGCAAGCTTTTTAAAAGGAGAAAGCGGGCTGCTAAAAGCAATTTGGGCCTGCTACTCGCACCACCACTGTTTAATAATACAATCCCTGTAACAAACAACACTCCTTTTTGCAATTTTCACCCTTTTCTCATTTTTTTAATTCTTTTTAACTCAAATACTTTCATTAAATCAAAAACAATAACTAAATATTTATGTTTTTCCAACCCAAAAATCAAGTAAAAGACCAAGTCGGTTGTACAAATGGGTTAGTCATCAACCTAGGACCCGATAATTTATCTGATTCGGTAATCCTAAAAACTTATAAGGAAATAAATAAACCACTTTTCCTAAAAATAGAGGACTAAGTCGGTTGTACAAGCAGGGTTAGTCGACGTTCTAGAACTAATGGTACATGCAGTTCGGGAGTTCTAGAATACTATTCTAAAACCAACTCACCTCACATCAAACGAATTTATTTCAAAAAACCTCAAAATACTTTCGAAAGTAGGGGACTTAGTCGGTTACTGTCCGGGTTTAGTCGTCCTAGAATCGATGGTTTATGCAGTTCAAGGAATCGAGAACTAATAACTAACTAACATTATGAAACTCAAAAGTAGCTACAAATTAAAGCTAGAAACATAACGGCACAACCCTCATGACTACTGTCTTGACCACTCTCATGATCACTAAGTGATGCCATCTGACCTGCAATATAACATAATCCATGTTATTGTTAAATTTACAAAAACAATATAATTATCTATATTACCTTTTCATTTTCCTAGATAAAATTTTGTTTGCAATGCGCGTCTTGGTATTTTTTTCCGACGAATAATAATTCCATCATTATGATCTTTTCTAAAATATACAACATCCTCTATAGAAGTATTTCCCCCTATTATTGGTTTTGATGTTACGAAGAAAAGTCGTCCTCAACACCAACATCATCGGGTGCTTCATCATCATCATTGTTATACACAAATTTTTGTCGATCAATAGAACAATAGACCAATTGATATTAAGCTGGATCGGTGACATAAAACACTTGTTGAGCTTGCGATGCTAAAATAAAAGGTTCATCTTTATATCTAACTTGTTGAAATTCACACCGCATGAACCACTGATTCATCAATCGTAAACCCGGTATTATTGTCAACCCATTCACATTTGAACACGGGCTTTGAAACATATAGTAATCCAACTCCCATATGTGTTCAATGACACCAAAGTATGACATATCGCATATATGGGATTTACGTCTTTGCCTTTGGATGCATGCATAGAATGAGCTACAAGAGTCACCCCACTATTTTGCATTTTACTCTGATCATCTTGTTCTTTTGTATAGAAAGTGCACTCTGAAGTGATTAATTTGCACAAGAAAGGGGGGGATTGAATTGTGCACTCTTTTTGGTTTTTAATACCTGCAACCTTCTGTATTGTTTCTCAATATTACTTGGATATCAGAAGGTTGAATGTTAGTAACACAAACAATAGTCAAGTATGAAAGTAGTAAAAGATAATTAACTTTGATGAATTTAGATGTCTTTGATTTCGTAAAGAGTGTTGTTTTCAAAAGATAATCAAAGTAAGTCTTATTTAAAATTCTGATCTTGACTACAGAAGGTTGGTGTTTTTAACCTTCTGAAGTAGTTGAAAACTTTGGTGATTGTAAGACAGTTTAAAGCAGTTAATAAGAAAAGCGGATAATGACACGGTAGAGTTATAGAGGTTCACCAAAGCGTGGCTACTCCTCTCCCCACTTCCACGTGAGAGTTTCCACTATTCTCCAAATAGATTTACACTTGCTTTAGCTTCAATTTGCCAAAGACTTTTCACCTCCACTCACTTTTGATCACACACAAAGACAAGTGCTAACACGACTTCACGAGGTGTCTCGACCTACTAGAAAACTCTCTTCTAGTTTCCTAAAGGTATTTCCTTAGGATCACCAACAACACTCACTTTTCACTAGGTAGTTTGTTGAGAACCTTTCAACTAGGATCTGACACCACTCACCTCTTACTAGGTAGTTTGTTGAGAGCCTTACAACAAGAATCACAACAACACTCTCACCTCTCACTAGGTAGTTTGTTGAGAAACTTACACAATATTTCTTATAGTAAGGGGTTTGTGTTTGGGATGATTTAAGAGCTTGTTGATAGATAAATACAATGTATTTCAAAGACCATAACAAGCAAGCACACACTCGAGATAGTATTTCCCAGTCTGAACTTGTAGTAGCTTGAAGTGTGGATGAGAAGGTTGGATTTCGTTTAGAAGCTTGACTTGAAGGTTCAATTTCAACTCATGGTTTGCATTTGTGTAGAGCAGCCCTCTATATAGACTTTGAATCTGAAATATGGTATTTGTTGGAAAGAAGGAAAGAGCCGTTGGTAATTGTTGTAGCTTTGTAGGTAGGTAATGATGATTTTTGAGCTTTAGGTAGTAACCTTCAACCTTCTGAAGCAACATTTTTGCTTTGTCTTGTGTTAACATCTTTTCATGTCAGCACTTTACTTCCTTTTCATCATTTCTATCACTTGGTTCTGTTCATGTACTACATACAATTTTACATACTTTAATTTTGAAGCAGAAGCTTCTTAAGTATGAACAAACATGCTTTTAAGATACAACAAATAATCAAGGATTTCTTCTTTACATAAGATAACATTTTTGAAACTTTAATTCCTTGAATACTTATTTGATGCATTTGGTTTAAGATTTCGGTTATGAACATGTTTCCCGAAGCGAAGCTTGAAATCTTCAATCCTCTTTTAACCTTCTTGAACAACAACATACGAACCTCTTTAAGGAGTAAATCAACCTTACATTGACTTCAATCAAACTTTACGTTGACTATTGGTCAACCTTGTGTTGACTTTTAGTCAACCTTACATTTGACTTTGATCGACCTTTACGAAGAAAGTTACTTTATCTTTTAAAGCACGTAGTCAACCTTACGATGGGTTAACATACGTATTCAACATACGTAAGGTACCACTTTTGTAGAGTAACCTTCTTTTGGCACATTTTATCATTGAAAACCACTTGGTTTATTTTGTAAGGCCAAGAATTTTGCTATGAAACTTATTCCTGTTCTTTAACACACTTGATTGAAAACTTGTTAAGTCATAATAAGATTAGAAAGCAACTCATTACTTAAGTTTGTATCATCAAAACATGGAAAGAGATTTTTATTTCTACAATCTCCCCCTTTTTGGTGATGACAAACTTGAGAGTATGTTTTAAGTTTTCTATTTTCGAGAATAGACATTTGAATACCACGATGCTTGCATTTAACACATTCATAGCAAAGGGATAATTATCATGTATAATTGCATCAATAACAAAGTGCGACAAGCAACAAACATGCATAGTTTTGATAATTATCAAATTACAAACCATAACATAGCACAAAATAAATATGTCAAAAGATAATTAAAATGTCATGAAACCCCAAAATATATCACTTATAAACTAAGTAGCTAATAATCTCCATTCTCCCCCTTTGTCAGCGGCAAAAAGGAGGAAGAAAGGAAATTAGCTTGCTACTTTGTTGGAGAGGAATCATCGAAGAGTTTGAGGATGAAGCGAGGTTGAGAATGTCTTGGAAGGGTTGAGGAGGAGGGAAGTCGAGGCGCAACACTAGGAACCATAGTAGGCACTATGTTACTGCATCACCCATTGTTGGTAGGCATAGTTTACGTATTGCTTGAAGCCTATTTTCTCTTTGAAGTATTCCAATGCTCATCGAAGCTTGTTGTTCTGCACCTCATCTTCTTCATTTGTTTCTCATGGTGTGCTCTCATCTTCTTCATTGCCTCAATACTTCCTTCTTGTCGGCATATGTGAATGAGTCATCCTTGTTTTACGAAGGTTTCTTTGCTACCAGTGCCTTGTCGATGATGAGAGAGGTGCATTCATAGTTTGACAAAAGGATCAAGAGATCCAAATTGTTTTAGCGAATCGGAAGGTAGTTTAGAAGGTCACGAACCTTGGTACCTTTAGTGCGGAAGAGTCATACATAGGAGAGAACATGAATCTGTGAATGTTTTTTGAAGCGAAGTATTACGAGGTGAAGTTCTAGGATTTTCACGCCATTGGGAAAATAAATTTGCTATTTGTTGATTGATCCTTAAATGTCATGATGAAGAGGTGCGAGGAGTTGATTGTGTATTTGGACCAATTGAGGATCGGGAGTGTGAAGTAGTGCAGTGAGGGCAATAGAAGCCATGATTTGGGGCTAGTGAAAAGCGGTCCGAGGGTTTCGAGGTGTAGCTTGGTCTTGATGTCACTAATTATCTCATGAGCGGCTTGAGTGATAGGAGATAGTGGTCTTGTTGGTTCATTTTACTGTTCCTCATTCACTTGGGATTGATTTTCATTTAGCTCCCCCTGAGCTAGACCCTCATAAGAGGTGGTATATGGCAGACAAATGACTCCCTGAGAGAATGGGTAATAGATAGCTCTATCAGAAGGTAGAGATTCCATAGCAGAAGGAATAGTTTCAGAAGCTTGATTCTCAGGTTTCAAAGGCTTTCCTAGGTCTGTGCTAAGGTTCTCATCAGAAGCTTCTTCTTCCATTTGTTCAGGTTGGTCTTTTTCAATTGGAGTGTCATTCAAGTTTAAGGAATTTTCAAAAATTTCTCTCCATTCTTGAGATAGTTACTGTTTCAACTAAATTTTCAAATGTGGATTTTGGTGGGGCTAAATTGATGGGTTGATTACGATATGAGATTACGATTCTAGTGGCTCCCCACGAGAGTTTGAGGTGCATTTTATCGAGGACTTGGTTCTAGGATAGGTTCATCATGAGCAGGTTTTGTTTGGAAATATTTCTAGTTTCTTGCTAAAGGTTTGATCCCATCTGTTTTGCACTCTTGGACCCGGAAGGTTGTTTTCTCATGGATAGATTCTTCTCTAGGCACAAAGATTTTCTTAAATCTGAATAATTTAGTCGAGAACATACCATAGGGTAGGGATGAGATTTGCCTAATAGTTTTGCACATATCTATCATATAATGAAAGATAATGTATGGAAGGTTAATCTTATTCCTAGTGATCATGTGATAGACTAAGAGTAGATCAATAGGTTTTACACCACTCAAAACTTCTGCTCTAGGAATCGAGAGAGTGGACCACCATATTGTGCATGATCGGGCTTCATCTTTTAATCTTGATGATTTAAGCTTCTCACGAATTTTTCATCGGAAGCTTGATGCTTCCTCTGTGTAACCACTGTTTTGTCATACCAATCTTTCCCATATAGACATACTTCATTCTCGGGAATCTTGAGGCATTAGCTATTATGGTTGGTGTTACCCACAATGGTGGTTCCTTTTACTTGAGTAGTAAAAGAGGATTTTGTTTCACTCACATTCATGTATCCATAGAATTCTTTTATAAGGTTGGGATAAATAATTTCTCCTTGGGATGAGAATGTTTGCCAACCTTGATACTCAATGTGTTCTTGTATATTCCAACGAAGCTTTCAGTTCTTCCAGCGAGATAAATTCTTCCAATGAGAGCGTTCCTTTTACCCCATTTTCCTTATCAAATACTTATGCAGGCAAGGCTTGTTCTTGACGGAGAAGGTTGATCGGGTTTTCGTTCTTCATCAACCTTTTCTTTTCCTTTACTTCCTCAAACTTAATCTTAAATTTTGGCCTTTTGGAAGAAGATTGTGGTTGAAGAGAGGCTTTCCTTTTGATTCGATTTTGATTCTGCCATCATTTGAACCAGTAGAATCATCATCATCCGGGGTGATTGGTTGACTCTTCCTTGTTCGAGGACCCTGTATTTCTTTGAAGAACCGGTTTTGATTCTAGTTGATCTTGAGAGAGGAGTGGGTGAAGATTTGGAAGATCTTTGTTGGATGGAGCCTTATTGCAGTGGGAGGAGGTTTAGAAGCATAACAATGCGGTGGAAGGTCATGGGTTGTGGGAGTGCTTGCTTTCTTCACACATGGAATTTTTGTTCTCACCATTTTTAGAGAGGAAATGTTTTTCGTGAAGAGAGAAGGAAGAGGAAAAAGAGAATCGGTTTAGAGAAGATGAGTTTCGGTGGTTTAGCGTGCGTGGAAGAGAGAGAGAGAAGTACTAGCCGTTGTGACTTGATAAGCGCGGTTATGACATGACATAAGCTTGTCATAGAGAAAACGATTTCTAGTTACTTTAATGCTTGTCCCAATGATGACTTTAATTTAACCTTCTCAAATTCAACCATACGAATTTGATCCTTTCAGCGAACCTTCTAAAGACATTAGAAGGTTGGGGTTTTGACATATTTTTCTCTAAGGACATTTTAAAATGTGCAAAGCCTTTTAATAAAATTGAAACTTTCTTCTAACAAAGGTTTGGTAAATATATCGGCTAATTGATGCTTGGTATACGATCGTGCTGATCACCAAGTGTGTTGTGTCTTTGCTCCTTACGTCCGTCATGATTCTTTGGTGTAGGGACCCGGTCTTGAGCACCTCGGGTGGTACTGCAAAGACACTCAGGCGCTTCAGTCGGAGGTGTGCTAGCAGGCGAGGATATCACGGGGTAAGATTGCGTACTGGCGATGTAGTGCGAGGTGGTATTGCTACCCTTTGAGGCGACTGGCCGTTTCGCGAAGCTGCGGCGATCGCGAGAGTGCGGACAAGCCACGGTCTTGGGCGTTTAGCGCGAGATGGGCATGCGGCCCATTCTTGCTTGCACCTCGTGCTCTTGCTATCGCCGGAGCGATTGCCCCCCCGAGCTGGAGTCGGCAGGGCGGGTGAGGCTTGAATCAATGCTTCGTGGTGGGAAGATGTTTACGCACTTTGGCGGACTTGGTCGGTCTGTCTTTGAAAGTCGTCCGATCGCGGCGTGGCGGCAGGTTTCGACCACGCCATTAATGCGCTATGATTGCGATTTTGCGTGCCTCGAGGTGCCTTTTGGTGTTCCCCATACAGCGGATGGGAGGCGTCTGGTGACCCGCGACGTTTAAATGCGGTGGGCCCTCCTATAAATAGGGCCTTTGGTCGGCCACGTCTTCAACACGAAAAGCATTCCTCTGCTGCGTCGGTATCTGCAAAGCGCCACGAAAGCTTTTGTTGAACATCTTACATCGCTCTTTTCTTCTGCATTCCAAGTAAGCGCTCTTCTCGGCTTTTCTCTTTGATTTTTATTTGCTTTTTTGTTGCTTTCCTAGTTAGTTTCCACGCCTGCGTGAAAGGAGGCGTCCGGTCGAGAGGCGGCCCGTCGCCCCTTTTCTCAGCCTTTGTGGCTGGCTCGGTCGACAGACGCCATGTCTTTCATAGGTGGATCGGCGAAGCAAGCGGGCCGCTCGTATATCGGTGCCCCAGGCAAAGCCTCGCGCTAATGGCGTATGCGGCCTTCTCGAAGATGGAGCGGCCGGAGTCTTCGTCCTGCAAGAATTCGCCGGCCGCTCTCAAGTTGAAGAAAGAACTTCCCCTACGGGATCTTCATCAGGCGTTCCTCGGCTCGGCGGCGTCTCTGTCGACTTCCGCGAGTCGGCCGGTCGAGATCCCCGGCGGCGAGCACTCTTGCCAGGATGGCGAAGGGTGGCGACCGGTGATCGGCGTGGTGGCGGCGGCGATATGGGGATGTTACCCGGCCCTCTCACGGGTCCTTTTGTTGACTTGATTGACTTAGAAGATGACCTCTGGGCGAGCCCATGCAAGTGGAAGATCGGAGGCGGTGATGGAGGCAATCGAATCACACTGGCGGGGATGGTGTCGCTTTGGCCGGTGAAAGAATGGGTGGCCGGCGAACCAAATGAAAGTCGCGATCGGCGGGTGGAGGATGAAGCCGGCCGCCGGAGGTTATAGGCGTGAATGACATCTCGTGGGTGTCACGAGAAGATGAGGGCTTTCAAAAGCTTTGTCCTCGGAGGCCCATGTATTGGCGATTTGAGCATACTCTTCCTGGCCGGGGTGGAAGGTGAAAGGCGTCTTTGGAAGATATGAAAACATTGCGGGCCGTTCCCTCCCGTTGAAGTTCACCATGCGCCGGGTGGTGTTTGAAAAGATGGGGATCGTCCCCCGCTCTGAGACTTCAGCGGGGCGTTCTCGGATATCACGAGCGTTGCCCCTCGCGAGATCCATCGAGCGGTTGGGGCTTCGTGAAAGCGTTCGAGCGTTTGTGCGGCCGGTTGGGCGGAGCGTGCTCGACCAGACTCTTTCTTGCCTTGTTTGAATTGGTAGCACGGGAGATGCAGGACCAACATGGCTCATAAGGAAGCAAGTGTCTTTTAAGAACCCGAAGTCATTTGCGCCAGTTTTTTTGAGCTTACTCGGACTCTCTGTAGGCGGGTGGAAGAACCCGGTACTTTTGGGTGCGTTCCGATGCAAAGGCGGTGAAGATATCGATGAGTTTCTCGGGCGGTACTCGAGGAGCTCTTTCTTCCCGTATCTGGCGGGCGGCTCAGCTACCGGTGGCGGGGCGATTGCGTTCATTTGTGTCGACTCTTGATGAAGAAGGATTGATAACCTTGGGGATGATAACGAGTTGTCGCGCTTGCTAGCTGCATGAGAACCACGAAGGGGATATCCCATCGCAGGCAGATTACGCTTGTATAGAGGATAAATTGGTATACGAGCTCGGTCGGTATCTTTTGTTATCTGCTTGTTCGCTCTTTTTGGCGGACAGTGACCTTTCTTTGTTTTTCTTTTTGCGGCTAAAACTACTAAAGATGTCTACCTCAGGTTGGCGAGCACGAGAAGCTCGTCCTTGGCGGCGCCAGAAGATCTGCCCCGGTTCGGCAGCGCGAGAACACACTCCTGATAGGGCGTTGGGGCGGTCACCAAGATAGGGCGCCGGTGGCGGCCTACCGTGGCGAGAGGCAGTCGCACTCCTTCTAGCGGCCAGGGAAGGGGAGGAGGCGGGTTGAGTCCCCGTCTTTGAACTCGAGGATTTTGATGATGCTCGGTGGCACTTTTCAGAAGGATCCATGGAGTTTGTGGCGACACTGCTCGGAAGTCTGCCATAACAAGACTATGAAGGACATAAAGAGGAGCCAAGCACGTGTCATTTGTTTTTGTCACCTTATCGATCAAGTATTCGACCAACCGTCTGTTAACTTAGTTTTCCATTTAGTCTTGGTAGGCGGGATGCGGCCGAGAAGAAGGTCGAGGCTTGAGTCGGCGGTCGGAGACTTAAGGAGGCTGGAGCACGAGATTGCGCTCTGGAGGCAAGCAAGATCAAGGCGGCGGCCGGTTTGAAAAGGATAAGAAAATTTGTTGGCGGGCGACAAGGTCAAGGCGGGGGGGAGGAACAAGGAGCTTCTTGATTTGGTGAAGACCACGAAAAGCGTGGTCGCCCGCTTTGAGGAGACCAAAGCGGCGCTATTCGGGAAGCTTCTTTGAAGTAGCCTCTGTTGCAAAGGCGGCCATTTACCGATTCGACAATCACCGTGGCGGATCACGGTGCTCGCTCAGGGCATTGATATGATAGCCGTTTAGTGCGGCCGACCATGTTATCCGGGTGAGAGATCATCTTGCGTTCGGATGGGCGATGATGGCAAAGTGACTACATGGCGGGCGTGGTCCTTCCTCGTGCTAAAAAGTGATTAATTTTACTGTTTTGCCGCTGCAGCGGTTTACTATTTTGTAATTTACGGTACTTGTAATTTTGTTGTTCTTGTACTCGCGCTTGGCAGTTCAAACATTTTAGGCGCGGCTTTATGCGGGCATTTCGCATGTAATGAATTTCTTTGTCTTCGCACTTTCTTAAGTTCTGAAATGCGGGCGATCGTGGCGCTATTTTGGAGCCCTTGAGCTGCGCTTTGGAGCGATCGTTGGCGCTATTTTTGAGCCTTTAGGCGCGGCTTTTATAATTATTGGAATTTGGGGCCGCCCGATGGCTCTCGTTGTAGGTCGCTCGGCGACCTCGATCGTAGTGGGTTTACTTAACCTCGGGCCATTTGATGGCTCTTGTTGTAGATCGCTCGTGACCTACGATCGCTAGTGGGTTTACTTAACCCTCGGGCCATTTGATGGCTCTTGTTGTAGATCGCTCGACTCACGATCGCTAGTGGGTTTATTTAAACCCCAGCCGGTCGATGGCACTTGTTGTAGATCGCTTCGACCTACGATCGCTAGTGGGTTTCTTAACCTCGGGCCATTTGATGGCACTTCGTTGTAGGTCGCTCGGCGAGCTACGATCGCTGTGGGTTTATTTAAACCCTTAGCCGGTCGATGCTTTTCGTTTTAAGCCGCTCACGGATCTTCGTTCGTTCGGACCCCGCTTTGGGGATCATGCGATCGTTAGTTAATTGAATGAGCGACCATTACGTAATTTAAAAAGCGCAATATATTAAAAGCGGGCCTCTGTAAAAAACCCGATGGGGAAAAAGCGCCCGCTTATTGTTTATTTCAAGCGATCGGCCGATTACAAAAGTGTGAACTAAATATATCACTGCTTGGTTTATCACTATTCCATGTCAGAATAATCGCCCCTTCCATGGTTTCTAATTCGTATGCCCCACGGCGGTCTTATTAATGATCTGATGCGGGCCTTCCCGATTGGGGCCAATTTCCTTGGCGTGCATTCTTGTTGCCGGCGTCGCGCGTCGAGAACGGTGTCGATCGGAAAGTCCCTCTTTTTACTACAGGCGTTGTATCTGCAGCGGCGACCGCTGCTTGATCGGTGCCTCCACGAGGATGCTTGGTTGCGCAACTCTTCAACCAAGTCTAACTCTTCTTTTATAGCGGCCGTTATCGGCCAGTTGTCGGTGAGTTGGCCGTTCTCGATTCGGCTCGTTCATCTCAATAGGAATAACGGCGTCCATTCCATAGACGATTTGAAAAGCGACTCCCGGTCGATGAATGAAATTCGTCCTATATGCTTGAAAGGGCGGATTTGCGGCTCTTGACCAATTCCCTTTAGCGGCAAGTCTTCTCTTTAACCCTCGTAGAATGACTCTGTTGGCGCCGGCCTGCCCGATTCGTCACGGGGGTGCTCGGCCAAAGTGAAAGCATTTGTTTCACCCCAAAGCGACCAACATATCTCTGAACTTTCTATCACGCAAATTGGGTGCCGTTGTCGTTATGGAAGGCTGCTGCGGAACTCGAGCAAGGCTAAGGCGTTAGGCCAAAGAAAAACTTGCGATCTTTGCGAAGTTATTGTTGCGGAGCTCGGCCTCTATCCACTTTGTGAAGTAGTCCCTTTGCCACAATCGAGAATTTGAGGCGGCGGCGCTGCTGACGGGCCGGCGAGATCCATCCCCCACGAGCGAGCGGCCATGGTGAGGTGAGGTTTACAAGTACGATGAGAAGCGGCGTGAACATCAGCGTGTGCCAGCACCTCTTGCATTTACGTACTAACTTTTTGGAGTCCTCATCCATGGTCGGCGGTAGTAACCGACCACGAGTGCTTTCTTTGCAATGGGCCGTCATACACGATGGCTGCCACATATCCCCTCATGTATGTCCCCTCGGGACATGGGAAACTTCGGCCGAAGCGATAAACAGGAGGAGTGGGCACGAGAATCCTCTTCTATCGACTTCCCGCCGATCACGAGAATACTTGGTGGATCGTAACCTCAATGTCTTAGCCTTCTTTGGGTGTGGCTCTTCACCGGCGTGATGTAGCGTAGGATGAGGCGATCAATCATCTTACTGCCGATGGTCGGGGCGGCCAGCTGGTTGACTAGCCTTGGTGGATACGCTCGGTAGGGTGAGGTTTCTTGAATTAAACTTACGTGATTGCGGTGTCTTGAGTCTTTGGCTAATTTTGCGAGGATGTCGGCCGGGCGTTTCGGTCCTAAACGCGTGTTTCACTTCCGCTTGGTTCGAATTGGCGGAGGAGCTCTCTAACTACGGCGGTAGTTCTTCAAACGCCGTCTTTTGCATCATATAACTCCACGAATGCGGGAGGCGACCGGTGAAGTGCGAGTGTAGTTCTACGGTCGGCGTTGAATTCTTTTGCGGTGCGGCCGGCTATGCATGCCTCGTATTGGCTTAGTTATTGGAAGTGTGAAAGCGCCAAATGTTGGGACACTTCCCGCTGCAAGTCTTACGAATTCTCTAATATGAGGCCCGCCTTGCGCTTTGTTGTTGGAGGAGGAGTCCACATACTGAGTCCATATCGTCTCTGGCGGCCGTCTGTGTTGGGGTCATCTCTGCTGCAATAAAGTCGGCCCGACACTTGGGGCTTAGCGGCCGATCTTGACTTCGAACTTTATGCCAAACTCACTAAGTTCCACCGCCCGTTTGATCATCCAGTCCGCCGGTCTGGCCGATGGAGGACTGTCTTATGGGTTGGTCAGTTCTTACCACGACACAGTGGGCCACGAAGTATGGTCTCAGGCGGCGGCCACCGGCGGTCAAGTGCTAGCACCGATCTTACGGTATCTCGATTACGAGTCATTTACGGCACTTTGGCGATGAAGTGGCTGGATTTTGCTTTAAGTTGTCTTCTCGGCGGGGCGGCACTCAATACTTCTTGATAATTGCGGTACCGTCTGAGTTTCCCAGTGCAACCGTCATAATGGGCGGGTTGGTCAAAGCCTCCTTCAATTGTTCTAGTGCCCGTAGCCTTTGGTGGTCCCTCGAACTCTACCTCTTTCTTCAAAAGTTTGAATAGGGGCGACTTGCATGCGATTTGGGTATAAATCTTGAAAGAAGCGGCGATCATACCATTCAATCGTTGGATTTCCTTTTTCGTGGCGGGCGGCCTCATATCTGCGACAGCCCTACATTTATGCAGGTTAGCCTCTATCCCTTTTGGTCGAGATAAAACCACAAGAATTTTCCGGCCCCCAACTCCAAAGGTGCAACTTTTGCAGGTTAAGCCTAAGAAAATTTTCCTCGCTTCTTTAAAAGATTTCTCTTAGGTCGTGCGCATGATCTTGAGTCGTTCTGCTCTTGATGATCATATCATCAAGGTAAACCCTCGACTACTCGGCCGTCGATCCTTGAAGATCTTATTCATCATCATTGGTATGTTGCCCAGCGTTCTTGAACCGACGGCATGACCTTATCTTGAAGTTGCCACGATCGATCATGAAAAGCGATTTGTGGCGGTCGGGCGGGTACATAAATGTCTGGTTGTACCCGAATAGGCATCTAGGAAGGATAGCAATTTGTGGCGATGCCCCGTCGACCCGACTTGTCAATGCTCGGCGCGGGAAGGCATCGCCGGGCATGCCTTGTTCGGTCGTGTAGTCGGCACATGCGCCACTTGCCGTTTTCTTCTTGACCCGGCACCACATTTGCGGCCCGGTCGTGTATTTTATTTCTTGATAAACTTCGGCCTTGACTAGGTCGTCAGCGGCTTTGAGGCAACTGCGCGAGATTTCTCTAGGTTTTGGGTTCGCCTTCTTTAGGCGGCCGTGCAGCGCATTCATCCGCTGCGGTGATGGCATGCGACTTACGTTGGGATCTGCGGGCATGTCGGATGCTTGCCATGCGAACAAGTCTGCATACTCCTTAAGGCGGTGTGAGATCTTGCTCGACACCTTTCGGGTAGTCCGCGTCGAGGATTTGGCCGTCTTCTGCAGGGCGTTCCTAGGCGGGCGTCAACAAGCTCTCCATGTGGCTCGGGCCTCTTGGTCTATTTTTAGCTCGCGGGCTAATTCATCGTCGTCGTCCTGCGGGTGCATTCTCTCGAGTCATCTGGGGCGTCTAAGTCGCGGAGTTGACTTGGTGCCTTTTCTCCGGTGCTGTGTGGGTCGATATCTACTGTCACGCTTTCGTTGCGAATGTCTTGATACAAATAGTGGCTTTTTCTTGGCGCTTCTAGGTCGGCTAACAACTTGTCACCACTTGATCGTCCTTGCTATGAAACTTCATCTTGAATTAATTTGTGGAAGCTCTGACCCCTAACTTTCCAGTCGGTCGGCCTATAATGCGATAGCGAGGATTTGATGGGTAGGACTAGGAATGTGGCCTTCGCCGTCCGGTATTTTGTGCTCGTTCTGAGTCATCGCAGAAGGTGACAAAGAGATCGATCGTTCTGAGGGGTAGGTGGTGCCGTTGAACCTGATAGGGGTGTTGGATCGATGCGTGGAATGATCTCGCTCGGTCGGCGTTGATCTTGTCGTCGGATCGAAAATATGATGTCGGTGACTGCGCGCAGTCGACCCGAGTCGGCGTGCCGGTATTGGCCATTCTGCAGCTCACGATTACCAGCGGGGCATAGCTATTGGCCGCCAGTCGGCAAATCTTCATCTCCAAAGGAAATGGGTGGCTTTTTTGAAGCCGTCGCTCAAGTAGATGTAGACCTGACCATCATCGGACTTCGTTCCATTTTCTTTTTATGGCTTTCTTGAATCCACTTTTCTCTGGGGTTTCCTCCTTGGATTACCATGGCCGCTCTCGGCCGTTGGACATCGGGCGTCCTCTTCGGAGGTGTCCTTGTCGCTATCTCCTCTCACGATTCTTTGCGGTAATTTCTTTGCCCTTTGGTAGGGCTTCTTTCCTCCGGCTTTCTCTTGGATCGGCGGTACCCTGCCTTTCGGACGTCTTGCTTGAGCTTCCCTTTTGGATGAGATCCTCGATGTCATCTTTTAGAGACCCATCTGATCATTAGTATCGTGTCCACTTGCTTTTTATGATGCAGGCAATATTTTTGGTGGCGTCGCCGCCTTCTTGAGTACCGATGGATCGGGCCTCTTCCGTCAACAAATTCGTTGTTCGACACTCGGACAATATTTGGGCTATGGGAACATTGAGCCTCGTCAGATGCTCGTACTTCTTGGGCGAGTACTGCGGCTTCTTTGTCATTTGTTGTCTTGATTACGGCCCGCTTGCTATCGTCTTCTCTAGTCGCGCCTTGGTGACCTTTCTGGCGGCAAGGGTTTCTCATAATGCATGTGGGCGTTGGCTCTTGGAGGAGCGTGCTAAGATCGTCTATGTGGTTCAAAGTGAACTCTTCAACAAATCGTGGTCCGTGGGATGCTCTCTTGAGGTATTTCGGTTTATCCACATCTGTTAGGTCGTACACTTGATCGGCTTCATTGTTAAAGCGCTCATGTAGCGTCTTGCGACTTCGTTGTCCCCAGGTGATGGTGTCAGTGCTCTTCATGGCGGTATTGCGCCGGTTGGCGGTGTAATTTGCGAAAAGATTACGATCAATCCTTTACGATGAAATGGTGTTGGCCGTCGTGACCCCACCATTCTAGAGCTGCGTCCGTCAAGTGGCGTAGGAGCGGTGCGGCCTTCATGATGGAATCTAACTCTCGGTAGCTACAATAATTGTTGAAGTATCGATGTGTTGCTCGAGGATCACTGCGCCCGTGAACTTGTTGAGGTTGGGCGGCTTTCTTAGGTCACTGGGGATCACGATGGCGCTGATCTCCCCTAGTGAGCGGGCCTTGGCCGCCGGTCGAGAAGTCGTTCGGCGAGCGTGCTGCATCGTGAGATAACCGGCCGTCGGTATTCCATAGGACCAGCGCGCGGTATGGTGCGTGTATGGGGGCCCTTGGAGCGAAGCGGCCTCTGTTTCTAGTGGGTGATGTCTTCTCGGTCGTCGTGAAACATCTACGATTTCCAGTTCAGATATTCGTTCAACTCGTCGTGGGGTCCCACGATCGGCTCTGGGCGCGCTGAGTCGGAGGATTACGTCTGAAGAAGAAGAATATCTGCGTGGTGACGGTCAGGCGCTCGGGTGGTAGGGTGAATCTGAATAGTCATAATTATGTGAGGGGAGCGGCGGCTGCGGCGTTCTGCGATCAGGCGTCTGCGCGCCGCCGAATCCGCCGAGCGGGGATCGGCGGTACTCCTCGATAGCGGGCGATCGCCGAGAGGCCGGCCTGCGTGAAAGCGAGTTCGGCGAAGGATGCCCGTATCTCGTTTCTTGGCGATCGAGGATGGACCTCTCTCGGAGCGAGTTATGAGATTTTCGATCGGCAATGATCCGATTTTTTGTTTGATAGTTTGGAAGCGGCACGGGTGGCGTGTTCGGCGGTTGCTCCATGATCCGGCCTCGGCGATTCGCTCGGGATACGTTGATGCTCTGGTTAAAGGTGGCTCCTTGCATACTGGGCCCGAGGGTTCGGGCGGGGTTGTCATGGGATTCATTGATTGTTAGCGAGCAGCCTCTCCGGTGTCTGCTGCGGACGGCGTCGGGGCCGGCCGAGTCGTTGCAGGTGGAAAGCCAGCGTGCGATTTTCTTGGGCCCATCTTTGAAGTGGGAAAGCTTTTCGGGCTCCCAGCTTGTGGTGTATAAATGATCGTACACGATCACCAAGTGTGTTGTGTCTTTGCTCCTTACGTCCGAGTCGCGATTCTTTGGTGTGAGGCCGGTCTTGAGCACCTCGGGTGGTACTGCAAAGACACTCCGGCGCTTCTGGTCGGAGAGGTGTGCTAGCAGGCGGGATATCACGGGGTAGGAGTGCGTACTGGCGATGTGGGTGAGGTGGTATTTATACTACCAGAGGCGACTTGGCCGTTGCGAAGCTGCGGCGGTCGCGGAGTGCGGACAAGCCACGGTCTTGGGCGTTTAGCGAGTTGGAGCGGCGGCCCATTCTTGACTACACCTCCGTGCTCTTGCTATCGCCCGAGCAGTGTCAATAAAAATAAGTTCCACATCCTTCTTTTGAACATGATCTACGATAAAATGATGTTTAATATCAATATGTTTAGACACAGAGTGTTGGATGGGATTTTTGATAAATTGATAGCACTAGTATTGTCCTGATAAATGGGAGTGCATGTGTACCTTATAGAGTAGTCCTCGATTGATTCTTAATCCATAGAATTTGGGAGAGCGACAACCGGCGAGATACATATTGCTTGATAGTTGATAATGCAATTGAATTACATTTTCTACAAGACCAAGAGATTAAGGATTCCCCCAAAATTTGACATGATCCACTAGTACTTTTACGTCAATTCTATCACGAGCATAGTCGGCATCCATGATAGCTAATTAGGTCAAAATGAGTATTCTTTTTATACCATAGACCAAGATTGGTTGTTCCCACTAAGTATCTGAATATTCTTTTATTTGCGGTGAGATGAGATTCTTTTGGAGAAACTTGAAATCTAGCACATAGGCCAGTGAAAACACAATGTCGAGTCTACTAGCGATTAAATATACTTGATGAACCTATCATACCCTGTATTCTTTTGAGAGAAAGTGGTTTTCCTTCTTCATCCTTCTCAATTTATGCTGAGAAGGATGCATAGGAGTGCCATGGCTTTAGCTTCATTCATCTTATATTTCTTGAGAAGATCTTTGATGTATTTTCTTGACTAATAAAGATACCTTCATCAAGTTGTTTAATTTGAAGTCTAGAAAGAAACTTAATTCTCCCATCATACTCATTTCAAATTCACTTTTCATAAGTTTCCCAAAATCTTTGCATAATTTTTCATTTGTTGATCCAAAAATGATATCATCAACATAAATTTGAACAATCAACAAATCTTTATCAAGAGTTTTCTTAAATAATGTAGTATCAATTTTCCTCTTGTAAATTTGTTTTGATCAAGAAGTTACTTAACCTTTCATACCAAGCTCTAGGAGCTTGCTTAAATATATAGAGCTTTGGTGAGTTTAAAAACATGGTTTGGTTTCTTTTGATCAACAAAACCGGAGGTTGATTGACATAAACTTCTTCATTTAAAAAACCATTGAAAAGCACTTTTAACATCCATTTGAAATAATTTGAAATTTTTGTGTGCGACAAATGCAAGTAAGATTGTAATAGCTTCTAACCTTGCTACTGGGGCAAAAGTTTCATCATAGTCAATACCTTTCTGTTGGTTATACCCTTGAGCAACAAGTCTTGCCTTGTTTCTCACCACACTTACCATTTTCATTTAGCTTGTTTACGAACACCCATTTGGTTCCTATAATGGTGATTTTTGGAGGTATCACTAAGTTCCATACCTCATTTTTTCAAATTGAGAGAGTTCTTCAGTCATTGCTTCTATCCATGATTGATCTTGTATGGCCTCGTTGATTGACTTAGGTTCTATTTAGAGAGAGATTAAGGCCATTCAGTGACATTGTCTCTAAATGAAGTTCTAGTTCTAACGAGGATGCGAAGTGCTACCAATAATTTGATCTTGTGGATGATGTACCACCATTCTCAACTTCTTGGTAATTGAGAAGGTTCATCGAAGCTTGAGTAACTTCATTTGATTGTTGAGAAGGTTGAGCGAAGCTTACGGTTCATCCTTCTACATCTGTTTTCATGTTACGTACCTTCTTCTTTGTTACGATTGGTCTCATCAACATCAATTACTTCATTTGAGCTATTAGTTTCATTAAATACAATATGCATGCTTTCTTCTACGGTTTGAGTCCTAAGGTTATATACTCTATAAGCCTTTGAAGATGTTGAATATCGAGAGAAAAATTCCTTTGTCGGATTTAGAATCAAATTTTCCTAGATTGTCTTTGTTATTCAAAATGAAACAAGTGCAACCAAATACACGAAAATATGCAATGGTTGGTTTTCTATTTTCCAAATTTCATAGGGGTTTTCTCAACAATTTTTCTAATGGAGACTCGATTCAAAATATAGCGGTGTGTTTACGACTTACGCTTAAAAATATTTTCAATTTTTGAATCTTCTAAAAGTGTTCTTGCCATTTCTTGCAAAGTTCTATTTTCCTTTCTACAACTCCATTTTGTTGTGGAGTTCTAGGAATGAGAGAAATTGTGAGTAATTCCATTTTCATCAAAGAAGTTTTGAAAGAGAAGTTTTCAAATTCTCCCCCATGATCACTTCTTACTGAAATAACATTTGTTCCTTTTTGATTTTGAACTTTCTTTAGAAACACTTTGAATGCTTCAAAAGCTTCATCTTTGTTTTTCAAGAATAGCACCCATGTGAATCTAAAGAAATCATCTACAATTACAAAACCATATCTTTTTCCATTGAGGCTACTTGATTTTGGTAGGACCAAATAAGTCTATGTGAAAGCGATTCTAATGATCTTTGGGATGTGATCATGTTTTTAGGTTTGAAACTTGATTTGACATGTTTACCATGAACACATGCTTCACACACTCTATCTTTTTCAAAATTGATTTTTGGTAGTCCTCTGACTAGTTCCTTTTTGGAAAGCTTATGTGACCAGTTCTTCTATGCCAAATCCATTTGTCATTTTCATAGGACATAAGACAAGTTTCTTGAGAAAGTTCATCAAGACATAGGCTATATAGATTTTTATTTCTAGATCACGATAAACAAGACCTTACGGAGGAGATTTCTTTAATAAAACATTTATCAGATTTGAAAGAAACTTTATGACCACTATCACATAGTTGACTAATACTTAACAAGTTATGCTTTAAACCTTCTACATATTGAACATTCTTAATTTTAGGGGATTTAGAATTACCTATAGTACCTATACCTTTGATGCAAGCTTTATCATCATTGCCAAAGATGACATAGCCTCCATCTATTCTCTCCATTGAGAGAAATTTATCTCTTTCCTGTCATGTGCCTCGAACATCCCTTTGTCTAAGAACCCATGACTTTTCTTGGATGCTAAGAGGCATTCCTATTTGAGATGTTAGTAATGATTTAGGTACCCAATATCTTTTGGGTCCTTCATAGTTGAATTTTCTTCTGTAGAAGCTTCTTTTCATTTTATAACATCTGAAATATCATGACCAAAATGTTTACAATATGTGCACTTTGTCTTAGGCTTTCTAGTCCTATGATTCTTCTCGGTTTGTTTTTCTATAGGTAGCTCAAAAGTATTACGTATAGACATAGCTAATTCTTTAGTTAAAGCAGACACTTTTTCTTTGAGAAGGTTATTTTGTTTTCAAGATCGAGTGTATAAGGTTTGGTTGCTCTAAGACCTTATCTTTCAAAAGTTTGTGTTGTTGAGAAAGTTTAAAGTGAGAATGTTGAAGAGTTTGAACTGTTCTTATCAAATATTCATTTTGTTTTTGAAGTTCTTCATTCTCCCTTTTTGAATTCAAGAGTTGATTTTTGAACATCACACATTTTTGGGCTAAAGTGTTTGAATCGGATAATAGGTTTTCAAAAGCATGTTCAATATCTTTGCATGAAGCCACAAGTTAGTGATTTAGAAGTGATTACCTCTTCTAGAGTCGGTATCTCCTGAAGCATGAGTTGATTGATTCCATACTTGATGCGAGGAAATATTTGAGAGGGTTCCTTAGAGTCGACCATGAGACAGAGAATTTGCAGATCTCTTCATCATGAGTACGAGTTGGTTTCTTACGAGTCATCCCATGTTGCAAGTAGAGCCTTTTTCTTAGGTGTGAACTTTACTGTTGCTTCCTTTCAACTTTGGACATTCATTTACGAAGTGTCGGGTTTGTTACATTCATAGCACACGAGGGTCAATTTCTTTGGTTCCTTCACCTTTAGGTTGATCTTTCTTGAAGAAGGGTCTTACTGTTATTTTTCTTTCTAAATGCCCATCTTCTCAACCTTACGGTGATTAGAGCCATTTCAACCTCATCATTGTTGCTGTAGAAAAAGTTCAGAGGAGAACCTTCCTCGTTTACAACTTTTCTAAAAAGAAATCTTTCAATAAAGCGCCACTAACATTTATTAAGGAAAATATTAGGAAAACCTTTTGGAAAGCAATTGGTCTTTGAAAACTACGAGATGTAGGTTAGGAAATTCGGTTAGGTGTGGGGAAGGTATTAGCACCCACACCTCCTTTCTCTAGAAAGGAACCATTAATTCGATATGTGGTTTTGAAGTGTTTGATTTGAAATGAATCGTTCTACTTCTTTTCTTTTCCTTTTTATTTGAAAGAGTTCTTTAGAAAACAAAGAGAAAGAAATCTTTTTGGGATCTTTGAAAAGTGAAACTAAACTTAGATTTTTAAAGAGTGCTTGACGGGATGTGACCCGCTCCTACGTACCCTCGATGCGATGAGGATCAAAGCTACGTAGTTCTTGGTTCTTAATCTTGAGAAAATTTGTGTTTTGTCTTTATCTTATCTTTTGGGTTTGGAAATATGACTCAGCGTTCATGAATACCAAACAAGCAATGGCAGTGGCGTTCATTACTAACTTGAAAGAAAAGTGTTGAAGCAGATAATCAATCGAGCAATTACTCAGTGATTACTAGTTGCAGCGTTTTATTATCTTTTACGAAATTGTTTTGGAAAAGAATGAGTCTTAGTGATAACTACCACTAATAGCTCATATTGTTTTTGGATTTTGAATTGATTTGATTAAGGTGTGGGAGCTTTCGTGATAATCAAACAAGCAAAGGGCTTGAGTGACTACCACTAATAACTCCATCATTAACGATCAAACAAGCATCGGCTTGGTGATGGCTAATGATTTTGTTTATGAAAAATGCCTTAGGGTTTTATTAGAAAACATTTGATTTTGGACTTGAAAAGAAAGTAGAACATTACAAATCCTTTTTATTCAAAAGCAGAGACAACAATGAAAGCATAGGCAAAGCAAACATGAAGAATATTTACAAAGTCGCCATGAACAAATGAATACATGATTGAACAAGCATGTGAGTATACAAGTATGCAATTGTAAAATACAAGGCATAACATTATTGAATGCATAATTAAATGCATGAGCATATAATAGTGGAAGGCAAGGCATGGTATTATGGAATGCATGAGTAGGCAAGTATTAAAATGCATGAACATACATGTGTAGAACACAAGACATGAGATTAATATATGCATGGGCATTTAAGAGAGTATGAATGCAAAAGATATAAACTTGTATGAGTGCATGAATGATAGGATGCAAAGTGTAAAAATCTTTTTGGGGTATTTGTGCAAATAAACAAGTGGTAAAAACTTGTGGTAAAAAGTTAGTAAAGTAAAACAAGTATGCATGAAGTGTAAGGTAATTACTTAATGAAATGGTAAAAGTAAAAAGTAAAAATGTTTTCTTTCCTTTTTTTTTTTACTTATGGTAAAATGCTAGTAAGTGGTAAAGTAAACATGAAAATGGGTGGTAAAAAGTTTAAGAACACATTCACATTCTTACACATTTTACACAAAATCAAACACACATTTAAGCATTAAAATGAACCCTAAAATGGCCTCTAAGGCGAGAAACCTTATATGCACAAATCATCAAGTTATTTCATGCCTAAATTTATTATCAACACATGAAACAAGTTACACAAATCAAGCATTTTATTTGCATAACTCAAAAAGAGAAAAGGAAACAACAAACCCTATTTTTAGGACCTTGAGGCGAAACCTCACATGACATAAACAACACATTATTTCATGTTAAGAATCATAACTAGCACATAGAACAAGATCATAGCAAATTTAGGCACATCAAGCATTTATTTACACAAAATCAAAGGGTGAAAAGACAACAAAAACCCTAAATTTTAAGGTCTAGAAACCGAACCCTCACACTCAATGAATCAAACCAAAATCTCAACTTGCAAGTTATGACATGAACCATGGGATGCATATATCATGTGGAAATTTTTATTCATGCAAGGGTGACAAAATGAGTATGAAAAATGCAACAACAATATGATGAAAACATAAGAAACCTCTCCTTAAGGCCAAAGGGTTCACTTCAAACACCCAAGGCTCCCAAAGTCCTTGACATAGTGTTTGAAATAAACCCTCTAAGCCTCTTAGAGAGGATAGAGGAGTAGAAGGGAGATTCACATGCTAATAATGAAAAATGCAAGAGATTAGGTGTTTACCTCAAGATCAAAACTACACAAGAATAGAAGAATGAAGATCAAGAACAAGTCAACAATAATCTTCACAAATCTACACAAATGTCACATAATCTTCAAGAAAGTAAACTCCTTCATGGTGTAAAAATGGAATCAAAGGTGAAAAGAAGAAGATCTATGAAGGTGAAGTAGGTTTAAGATGATTTGGTGGATGAAAGTTGAAAGAGAGTGGAGGAGATGAAGGAGGAGGGTTCGGCCAAGAAGAGAGGAGAGGAGGAGAGGTTGCTAGCTAGGGTAAAATGAGAGTGTGTATACGTGCTAGAGTCTTATTTTGGGCTTTTATATGAAGTGAAAACTTAAAGGGTAATTAGGACAATGTAACTCTTGCAAACCAATAGGATTTGAGATAAGTTTTGAATCAATGGTCAAGATGCAAGATCACAAGGATTGAGGGTAATTAAAGACACAAGGTGCGCAGCCCTAAGGAGAGGTGGTGAAGGATAAGCAATTACAAAATTGTAATTTTCTACAAGGCTTATTACCTGAAGTGCCATTTTGATTCAAATGAAAGGTGAGGATTGATTTTCACATTTAAATGGAAGGCCATGATTTAATACAATTTGCAAGCAATAAAAATAAATGGAAATGGGGTGAAATGGGGCTGATTATGCGCAGCAAGGAGTGTGAGAGTGAGTGGAATTGCAAATTGTCTATTGTACTATCACTTATCCTTTCAAAATTCAAAAAGGATGTAGAATATTCCCTTCTAGATTATTCTTCCTAGTTCATGCCATTTTGGGCTATATCCATGATTCAATGATTGGGCTCTGAATTTTATGATCTCACCAATCCCAAAATTGATTTATTTACCCCACCTCAAAGGAAAAGACCATTTTACCCTTACATCCAAAAACTAGGCTTTTAGGCCAAAAAGGTTTAATATTCATGCACAAAAATAACAAATATCACCTCAAATAAATCATTGATGATTATACAAGGATTTGGGATGAAAGACCATTTTATTGTGAAATGACCAAAATGCCCTTTCACTCACAAAACCCTAGTTTTTACAGAAACACATCTTCACTTCAAAAATGATTTTTCACCCTAGGGTGACCTCTAATACTTTGAAATTCATATTGGATGACTTGTCTTGAGGCTTGTCCCTTATTTGTGAAATGACCAAAATACCCTTTTGTCTTTGAAAAACCCTAATTTGTCTAAAAGTGCATTCCAACTCAAAAATGATTTTAGAAACTTTGAAATGACTTTAAAACCTAAATGCAATGCATGATGTTTTTACTTTTTAAATTTGATTATTTTTGGGAAAATTAGGGTTTTGACCTAAAGCCAGGACAAAATTGGGGTATGGCAATTTGCCCTCTTTATCTAGATTTTAACAAGGAATATGAATTGGCGAAACATATTAGAGGCAAAATAGAGATAAAGAAATTTGAGAAAAATATACTGGATTTTGTCACTTAGGAAAAACACGATTTTTCTTTTTCTTTCTCTTCCTCCTTTTTTTTTTTTTTTTTGGATTCTTGGTAGTCAATTCAAGCGTCCTCTTTTGTGATGACTACTTAGCATACGTATTTTTGAAAAAGCGATAAATGAAAACTTAGCGTCTTGTGAAGCGATAAAAAAGTACTGGCGTCTTGAAAGCGATAAATGGGCACTTGGCGTGCAAAAAGCGGTAAAATGCCCGGGTTGCCTAAAACTGTAATCCTTAAGCGAACTCTTGGCGAATCAGGAGTTTGCGCGGCTTGGAGGAGCATGTTTCTGAAATCTTTGGTCTTTCGGCGGCCGGGGATCGTTATCGGCTCGGAGGCGATATCTGAGATCAATCTCGGCGTCCACTTTGTATCTTGGTGATCTGACTATTAGTTTTTCGCCTCGCATGAAATTTGCGGTCCATCGCGTTGCTCGTATCACGATGTGAGACCTCTTTTTGCACACTTGGCGCTCTCTTTTCCTCTTTTGCGGCAGGCACTCTCTTTTCTTCTTCTGCTGCGGCTTGGAGGCTCTCTTTTCTTCTTTTTGCGCACTTGGGCGCTCTCTTTTCCTCTTTGCGCGCTTGGGCGCTCTCTTTTCTTCTTTTTGCGCTTGGGCGCTCTCTTTTCTTTTCTCTTTTCTCTTTCTTCCTTTACGATCTCTCCACTTGGGAGTTCATACGGAACTTGAAGTCGAACATTGGTGCCAGAAGTACCTATCCTCTTTGTACTGCCAGTGAGATGAACAAGCGCATGCAATGCAAATGCCATGATTGCTATTTTCTTTTTCTTTTCCTTATGGTGAATGTAATGCAAGCGCTGAATTTTTCTTTACTTTATGATGCATGGTGATGAGTGCGTGATCTTATGCTTGATGCATGTAATGCATGACTTTGTTTATTGTCCTTTGTTTTTTCAACCTCTTTTTCGTTTTTGGTTAATATATATTTTGCTCTTTTGCTCTTTTGGCTTTTCTTTTCTTGGCCCGATGACTCGGAACTTGTATCCTGCGACACCTGACCATCTATGATAGCGATTAGAGTAGAGCTCGCCTTCTTGTTCTAAGCAATCAGTAACTTCTTATTTGATTTTTGTGAGTTTACTTGGTGAAAGATCGTCTCTTTTTGTTGTTATTTTCAAAAATTTATGCAATGATCTTAATACTATGATTTAGGCATATTTCACGATCTATCTATCATCTACCATAAAGCGTAGTTTTAAAGCGAGAAATGAAAAGAAAGCAACAAAGCGATAAAGTGAAAAATTTGGACTTTTATTCATATGGAAGTCGGGCGTGTGCGAATGTCGTGTTGAAAAGTGGAAATTTTCTCGAAACTAAAAAAACAAGTGAAGCTGGGCGCAATAGATCTTATGAATATTCTTTCTCTCTGGAACATTTGATGCCATTTGCTCATACTTATAACTTTGATCACCACTTTTATCAAGCTTTTGGAGGCATTTGCTGCTTGCCTCTTTTACCTTCTTAAGTCCAACTTTTACGACCCTAATTTTTGCTGGATCGCCACTTTTGGGTTTTCAATCCATAAGGGTCGCTCAATTTTGCCTAGGTCGCCTTCTCGGGTTTTCAACCTAGCGAGCTAATTCTTGTTTGACTCATCTTTCTCTTTTTTCCTTTTACTTTTCTCGGGCGTAATACTTCTTAGTGAATCTGAATTGGTGGGTTTGAGTTCTTCACCATCCATCTTTGGTGAGTATTAATACTCCTCCTACAGAGAAGGCTTTCTTTACCACATATAGTCAAAGTCATAGGTAGAGTCCATTTCCCACAGGGTCACTTTGAATAAGCGAGAATCTTTTTGAGCACAAAGGTCTCCTCATTGAATTCTCGGTGGCGAACTTTCTTGTCAAATCTTTGTTTTCATCCTTCTTTGGTACAGCCTGACCATGACCGCAGAGTGCAACTCTCTTCTCTTCAGCGAGTTCAAGTGATCTAAACGAGTTTGAACCCATTCGGCCTCTTCTAACTTGGCTTCCCATGAGCACTCGGAGAGATGGTATCTCGACCTCAATAGGAAGAAGCGCCGACCCATACACACTAAGAGAAAGGGGTTGCCCGGTCGAAGTGCGCCTTTGAATCACGATACGTGCAAAGCAAAGGAAGCATTCGTGCCGATCCTTGTAGGTCACTACCATTTTACGCACAATTCTCTTGATATTCTTGTTGGCGCTTTTGCCCGCCCCATTCATCTTTGGGCGGTAGGGAGAGGAATTGTGATGCTTAATCTTAAACTCTGTGTACCAACTCTTTCATCATTTACTATTGATTGCTACCATTATGCGTGATGATTTTATACACGGAGACCATAGCGACACACGAGTCCTTCTTTACAAACTTGGCAACCACGGAACTAGTTATCTTTGGAATATGGCGAGCTTGACCCATTTAGTGAAGTAATCAATTGCAACTAGAATGAAGCGGTGCCCGTTTGGCGTAGCCGGCTCTATGGGACCAATGACATCCATGCCCCACATTGAAAATGGCCAAGATGCAGTCAAGACATTTATGAAGCGGTGGAACATGAATATGATCGGCATAAATCGACATTTGTGGCACTTTCTCCAAAGCGTATGTGATCACCTTCCATCTGTAACCCGTAATAACCAGACCATAATATCTTTCTTGCCATAGTATGCTTGCTGGAATGAGTCCCGAATGTGCCTTCATGCACCTCTCTCATGATCTTTTACTGCTTCCTCCTTGGCCACACACCTAAAGTACTTTATCATGGTTCCTCTTGTAAAGTACTTCACCGCTCAGAAGAAATTCATTGACAACCTTCTAAGTGTTCTTTTATCATTTTACGATGCCTGGAGGATACTCTGCATTAGGATGTCTTTGCTTGATGTCATGATACCAAGGCTTATCATCTTCTTCATCTTCAATTCTTTGTGCGGGAGTGGTGATAATGTCTTTGGCAAACCGATCTTTGAATTACGATGCAGGTCAAGTTCTTATCATGATTGATATTAAACATTGAGGACAAAGTAGCGATTGCATCGGCCCGGTGATTCTCTGCGAGCGAATCTTTGAAATGTGATTTCTTCAAAGGTTCAACCAATTCTCGGATATAATCCTATAGAGTATCAACTCGGGATCTCTGGCCTCCCAATCTCCATTCATTTGATGAATGACTAGAAGTGAGTCTCGTACACATCTAGTCTTTTGACTTTCCACTCTAGAAATTTGCTGAATACCCGGAATACATGCGCCGTACTACTGCAATATTGTTTGTGACATAGAAACTTAGTCTAGTGGTGGTTGGTATGAAAGCGATTGTCGGGGAAATCAACACTTTGCTGACTCAGCAAAGTGCCCATGCGTTGTTGGAAGCAAGTCGAACACTACTCTCCACCTTTAGTTCTCTGGGACTTTCCTTCTTCAAACAGAGCCATAATGTCCTCATCTGGGAAATCACATTGCATTGGTGATAATCTTGATGGTGATGTGCGGTATTCGGCCAACGCACTACCTTTTATGGCTTTTGAGTGACATAAAGAAGATCATATTCGACAATTGCATCTGCCATCTGGCGATTCTTCCTGTGCCGTGAGCTTCTCGAAGATATACTTGATAGGATCCATCTTTGACACTAACCAAGTGGTATGACTTAACATGTCTTGCCTTAAGCGGTGAAGCAGCCCGAGCCGAGGCGCAACAAGTCTTTTCTAGTAGTGAGTACCTCGCTTCACGATCGATGAACTTCTTGCTCGGATAATAAATTGCATGCTCATTCTTGCGGTTCGTCATGTTGTCCTAGCACACAACCCATCGAACTTTCTAACACGATCGGATACAAGATCAAAAGTACGCCATGCCTTGGAGGCATTAAAATAGGTGGATTACGCAAGTATTTCTTAATCTTCTCAAAAGCTTCTTGGCGGTCATCATTCCACTTAGTCTCTTGATTCTTGCCATGACAATTTGAAAATCGGCTCACATGTGGCGATTAAGCTGGAAGATAAACACGGAAATATAGTTCAATCTTCAGAAAACCCGAAACTTCTTTTCTGTTCTAGGAAGCGGGCATTTCGAGAATTACACGTACTTTATGCAGGTCCACCTCTATCCACTTTTTGGTGACGATAAACCCTAACAGTTTTCGACCTCACCCCAGAAGGTACAACTTGCGAGAGTTTAACTGAGCTTGAACTTTCTCGGCCGCTCGAAGAGCTACGCAGAGATTAACAATATGCTCCTCATCGGTTTTGGACTTTGCAATCATATCATCCACATAGACCTCTATTTCTTTGTGCATCATGTCATGAAACAATGTGACCATAGCCCTTTGATAGGTTGCACAGCGTTCTTCAAGCCAAAAGGCATGACTTTGTAGTGAGCGTCCCCCGAAAGTCGTGAAAGTCGTCTTCTCCATATCCTCGGGAGCCATTTTAATCGATTATAACCCGAATACCGTCCATGAAGGAGAAAAGGGAGTCTTTGTCTTTGTGCTATCTACTAGGACATCAATATGAGGCAAAGGAAAGTCATCTTTGGGGCGAGGCCCGGTCGAGATCTCTGTAATCAACGCACATTCTAACTTTCCCATCCTTTTTGAGCGGCACAATGTTAGCAACCCACTTATGGGTATTTAGCTACGGCTAGGAAACTAGCGTCAAGCGCTTCTTCACCTCATCTCTACGATCTTTAAAGACATCTCGGGCTTCATCCTCCTTAACCACATTTAGCAGGAGAGCACTCGGGCTTGGCGGCAACTTGTGCACCACTATATACGTATCTAATCGGGCATATCCTCATACGACCATGCAAAGGCGTCAACATAATCGCGGGAGTTGGACCAACCTCTCATATTCCCCTTTTTCATTGGCGTGGCAACCTTAACTTCTTTCTTTTCACCCTCTGTGCCTAAATTGTGGTCTCAGCGGTTTCCTCACATGGTAGAATAACCTTTTCTTCTTGCGCAACCATTCTCATCAATTACGGAGAGTCTCTCGGTCATCCTCGACATCCTCCTCGGCTTGATTAACGGGGTAATCAAAATTAACATATGAACCATTGGCATTATTATTTCGAGAGACATTCATTTTTGATACGCATTTGCGGGAATAGAAAAGCAATGAACAAGCAAAAATGGAGACACAAAATGAAGACACAAAAAGCAATTTTTATTCATTCGAGAACTTCAAAACTACATTTTATTTGATAGATGATATCTTAAAAGAAAACATGCATGCCATTATGAAAATGTCCTAAGGCCTTGGCGAGAGCCAAAGGATTTGCATTACAAAAATCATTACTTTGAAATGAAAACAACGGGAAATCGGCGATCTTCCGGTTGCGACTTCTTCTCCTCTGACAACTGCGACAAACCATATCCCAGGCCCTCGCTTTCTTGACTAACTCTTCCTCGGCGACAACTATCGATTGTATTGCTCATCCCTCCTCACCCCGTCACAGCCATTTTGGATATCTTCAATTCGGATTCGAGCACTCTCGGGAGCATCATATCGACCGAATAGTCAAATTTTCCGCTTAGGCTCTCTAGGGTGTCCTGACATCCTTTTTGCGAGGCAAAGTGTTATGTCCTCAATGATTTCTTCTTTGCATGAGAAAGGAGGCTGGGTCTTGGTGGTATTGGTTGAAGTCTTGACTTGAACCATTCTTGGATCGAGTTGCCAGAATTTCAATTGGCTTTTGGCCTCCCACCATTTATGTCTAAACATAGGGTCAACACTTGCGTCCCCGTACCATGAGTTCTACTGGACCATGTATCGATCCATCAAGTCTGCAAGATCCTCTTGAAGGTTTCACAATCTCCCACACACAAAAGTCGGCGCACCCTTCCTCATGGCAACACCCTTTTTAACAACCTCGGCCGGCATAATTCGGCGTAAATGACGAGAGGAGTCTTGATCTCGTGCACTTTCTTTATCAATCGCCCACGGAACTTTCTATAAGCGTTGGTATTTGGTCTCTGGTGACCGGCAATGGGTTAGTGGTAACATTTGGATCCTCTTGCTTGAAATTTATGCCTTTTGCATCTATCAAATCTTGTACCACTATCTTGAAGGCTTTGCAGTCCTCCTGACATGCCCAGCTGCTCCTTCATGGAAAGCCACAGTCTATTGGGATTGTACCCCCTTGAAGTAAGGTGGTTGGGCGGGTTTCATGGGCCTTGTGTTGATGAGCTTGTTGGTGATGAGGTAGTTAAAAGATGCATGTAGGACATGGGAATTGGGTCAAAGGTTACTGTTTTGGTAGGTCTTTTGGTAGTTGCTTTATTTATTGTTTTGGAATGGGAATTTATGCAATGCGGGAGTGGGGGCTAGGATATTAGGTGGTGATATGGTGGGTTGATGGTGATGGCATTGGTTTCTCCTTCCTTCTTTTTGGGAAAGCAGAGAATGACTTTTACGGGGTTGCATTCTTGGTGAATCTGTGCAATCTTTCCAACTTCTCGATCCACTTTCCAACCTCTCTCCCACGATCACCGTCGAGAAATTGGGCGAGACACTACTAATCGAGGAGCGGTCATGTCTGATGTGGCAAGGTTTCCATAAACATAGAAACCAATTCCTTGTCTAGCGGAGGGTGTAACTTGCGCGACCAAAGCCCTCCATCTCACGGGCATATTCCTTGAATGATTCATTGTCTTTTTACTCATGTTCTTCAAGCGTGTCAGATCTGGCGCCATATCTGCATTGTATTGATACTGTTTGAGAAAAGCATCTGCCAAATCCTTCCAGCAACGAATTTGGGATGGCTCTAACTTCATGTACCAATTAAGAGATGCCCCAGCTAGGCTATCTTGGAAGCAATGGATTAGCGGTTTGTCATCCGGGAGTAAGTAGACATTTTCTGTGATACATCGTCGGATGACTCTTTGGGCATGTAGCACCTCTATACTTGTCAAAGTCGGGGACCTTGAACTTTGGGGGTAGCACCACATCGGGGATAAGGCATAAATCTATAGCCTCTTTAGCTCTGAAGCCAAAACCTTCAACCATCCTTAGCCTTTCTTCTAACATTTGGAATTGTTCCTTGATGCTGCTGCTTTGCTCAGGAATAACCACGAGAGAATTGCTTACAACATATTGCGGTGGCGACATTGAGTGTTGAACACGGGGATAAGCAGAGTTTCGGACACGAAGGCACGAGTGCGGAAAAAGCGGTGGTGGTGTAGTGAGATTACGAGAGTGGGTGAGGTATAACAATTGGATGGGAATGCGGACCGGGGTTGTGATTACTCCTTCAGGTCTAATGGACATTGGTGCACATTCTAAGCGCCGACCACGGGACCGACATCTGATTTGCTTCTTGACTTGGGAGTGTATCCCCGAAAAGGAAGGTCGTGGCGCGGCCAACTGGCGATCGAAAGTCATTCCCATCTTTCAAGGACAACGAAGCCTCATCACCTCACTCATCTGCGCTTTTAAAGCATTCATCTCGTTCCTCATTTCGGGATCACTGACATTTGGAGCTACCGGTGGGTGGAGTTACGATTACATGCGAAGTGAGGGTCGGGTTTGCTCCACTTCCATTCTTGATGCGGAATAGGAGGATTTTGATTCTCTCTTTCTTTGGTGAGGTGGATCGATATCTGCTAAGATTGCCATCCTACGGCACTGTGGCGTGTCCAATACAGATGTTGTCGCTTTGACTTGCCTTTCCCATTTATTTAGACTTTTATTACATAAGAAGCGAAAAAGAAAAATGCATGAATGAATGCATGAATGTATGCATAATGTTTGCTCGGCGTCAAGAACCACGTAATGCCTCATCTTGTCTTAGGTGCGTCGACTTTCCTTCCTTTCTCTTTTCTTTTCTTTTCTTTTTTTATTCATTTTATTTTTCTCTTTTTTTTTTTTTTTTTTTTTTTTTTAGAAAGTGAAATGAGCGAGGAATCAAAGTAGCAAACCAAACACTTCATTCATCGAGGACAAAGAGCCCGGCGACTTTTGCCGGGAAAAGGTGGTACCATATTCATAACGAAATAAAGTAAAAAGTACAATATTTGAGAATACAATATTCGGAGTAAATGTTTTGGATAAAAAGTACATCTAATCAACTCGATTACAAATGGCTTTAAACTCCTTGGCTCTCTTCCTCTTCTTGTTGACTTTTGCTCCACGAGATTGTTCCTTGAACTCCATGACCAATGCCGAAGCAATACTTCACAAACTTGTACACCTCGGGGTGTTGAAGAAACACATTTCGGCCTCATTGCCCTTAGATTTAGGAACTCTGCCATAGCTTGACTAGCCGATTCGGATAACTTGGAGAATTTGTCCTTCCACATCTGGATTTCCTCCTTTAGCTCTTTAATGATCTCTTGCTCCTCAATTTTTCCTATCAAGTCCGAGAGCGCTTTTCCCAATCTTGACTCTCGGCTCGAACTTGCTGTAGAGCCTCCTCCCGGTGCGAAGGTTACCTTTTAATTCACCAAATATTTCTCTCTCAAAACTCAAGGCTTCTTGATATTCATTGAGGATCTCCTCAACTGGCATTTTCTCTCGCTCGAGGTTCCTAGGTGACTCTTGACTCCTCACCAAGTGTGATTCTTGCTCACGGTGATGGGCTAGTGTCTTCCACTCTTGGGCCTCCTCAGCGCCTTCACTTGCTTTCTGTTTGTATACGGAGTTCTTCTCTGCAGCTCTTTTGAGAAATCCACAGGCCTCTATCTTGCTTTGTTCTTCTCTCTTCAATCGTTTGACACTTTCTTCCTGGTCATCTTGATAGCATTTTCATCCTCTAACTTTTCATTCTCTAGAGTCATCTCTTCTAACTTGGCTTCTGAGAGCTCTTTTCTCTTCTTCTACCTTTGCTAAAGTGAATTTGGCTTCATTGACTCCTCGTAAGTAGGGACATAAGGTTACGGAATCTCCTCCTCGAGGGTAAGCACCCGCCGACTCGGTGATCTCACACTTTGAAGCTTGTCCTTAAGCCATTGATTGAAGGTGGCGTCTTGCGGTTCTTTTGACAATTCTTCACTTCCTTTTTGCTGCGCATTCGCATTCCATGGTATTGAACTCTTGAAGCAAATCACCGCATTTAGGCATCCCCTTATAGAGGTAAAACACGGAATGACATGCTTTTCGGAGTGAGTTCTTCATCGAGATAGCAAGGTTGCCTTAAAGTCAATGAAGGGTTATAGTTGATACACCGCCTTGAGTCCCCATGAGAGGCACACGTCGAAATCTTCCACAATTGAACAACACCATAGGTGCATCATTCCAACATGCAGCGGTATACCATCGAATTTGGAGATCATTAAGGTTTTTGAAACTCGAGCCATTACGAAGTAGTTACGACCTTCACCTCACAACTTAGAACATAGGAAATTAACTCTTTGACATCTAGGCGGTTATGGACCACATGAAGAATGAGCGGACATAGAGGGCGTGAGCGAGAAATGCATATTTTCTTTATGCAGGGCCGGCGTGGCGAGTGAAGGCATGATCACGTGTTAGCAGAATAGCGGGCACGTGATTGATAGGGTTCTTGGCATCTTTGAAGGCTAGAAACGCGCTGAGTCACATCTTCATCAATATACCTCTCTATTTGAGGAAAAGAATGACCCCGAATATGGTAAGAGCTAATACCAATTTGAATGGACCCCGATTCTTGGCGAGCATAAAATTGCATCGAGTCTTGAAGTATTCTTGCGGATACCCGGCTATACCATTTCTTTTTAAGCACGTAACTTCAGTGATCCTTACCAATCCTCAACAACGTTGCTAACCTCTCATCGATGTATCTGATCCACGGAATTGATAGGGTCTTGCATGAGGCAGGGAAAATCCCAAAAATTTGCTCATACTCTTCTAATGTGGCGAAAGTGAAAGTTCTTGAAGAAAAAGCATCTCATATCAGAATCATAGGGTGGCTTAAAGCCACGAGCATCTTCTTGAACATTCAAGCTGAGAGCTTGCGGATATTCCCATATGTTAAATCGAAAGGAATCCTCTCAATTGGACCCATGAAGGCTGCACACGCATCTCAGCTACAACATCCACTTTCTTTACAATCGGGAGGCGAAGTAAGTGAAGCTTTGCTACTTGATTCCATTTTGATACACCTATGACAAGGCGGTGCATTATTCGGTGGTCTCGACAAGCAAATGCAAATGAGGAGCACTATGAATGCATGAATTGCGAAACTTAAGTTTTATGCAATGCGGGGATGTATCTGGAAATAGCGATGATGCTTTATGCAAATGCAAGGTTAGGAAAAACTTTATTTTGCGATAACTTTCGGGTTTCCTTTTTTGAAAATACGGACCGTACAACTTTGCTTCATATAGACCGGTGGGAAGAAAGCTACAGAGATAACTCTTTCTTTCCCTTTTTCTTTGAAAATAAAGTGGGTCATATGTCGCTTTATGTAACGGCAAAAAAAAGGCTACAATGGCAACCATTTTTTTTTCTTTTTTTTTTTTTTTGAAAATCCCTTTTTTTAGGAAAGACATGTCTAAACTACAATGCAACACTACAATTTGTATGTCCTCGAAATTGTCCTACAAGGTGGGAATCCTAAGTTCTAGGCAACTTCAAAGGTTCCTCCATGTAGTTCTAATTCACACCCTCACAATGGCTGCAGAGCTATAGAATCCTCATGCCAGACATCCACAAATGTGAGAACTACCAAGTGAGCGTCGTGAGAAAGCGTACTGGTTGAGACTTTCATGAGTGTCCAGCCAGACAAAGGTCTCGAATGGCGATCACTAATAATCTCTCCACTCTCCTAGGTGTTTGTTGGATCGGGTATAGGAGCCCACTCGCTAACATACAAAATGTAAGGTGTGAAAGTGTGTGATTGAGGACATACTTTCTAAAATCTACCCTCCCCACACGCAGGAAAAAGCCGGACAGTCGGATAGAAGCAAGCAGTAACATGTGCGTCTACCCTGGGGTTTAGTATCACTTCAAAACAAATGAACTAACCTAAGGTGTCATCAACAACCATATATAGCTTACTCGAGAAGGGAAGCGAGAGAAGAAGGGATTATAATAGATGGGGAAAGCATGCATAATTATAAGCATATGAAGAAAGAAAAGGGAAAAGGTAAGAAATGAAGTAAGTAAAGCGAAAATAATTCAAATCAAACACTTTGAACCACACATCGGATTAATTAGGATTTGACCCAATTATTTTTTTAAAAAATTTTGTCCCCAGTGAAGTCGCCAATTTATTCAATTGCTTGCAGAAAAAGTCAGAGGGAGAACCTTACCTCGTTTACAACTTTTCTAAAAAGAAATCTTTCAATGAAAGCGCCACTAACATTTATTAAGGAAAATATTAGGAAAACCCTTTGGAAAGCAATTGGTCTTTTGAAAACTCTGAGATGTAGGTTGGGAGTCGGTTAGGTGTGGGGAAGGTATTAGCACCTCCACACCTCCTTCTCTGAAAGGGAACCATTAATTCGATATGTGGTTTTGAAAGTGTTTGATTTGAAATGAATCGTTCTACTTCTTTTCTTTTCCTTTTTATTTGAAAGAGTTCTTAGAAAAACAAGAGAGAAAGAAACTAAGAACTACGTGAGCTTTGATCCTTCATCGTGATTGGGAAATACGGGAGGCAAAAGACTCTTAACATGGGGAGGCAAAGAGACTTTAAATTTTAAAAACAAAGACAATTAAATTGAAGAAAATATCACTCTACTTTAATCAACAACACTCTTGAATTCGTAGATGACATGACTTCTTATTTCTCGGGAAAAACAAAGAATGCTTTAAGATTTACATAAAAATAAAAGCACTTCAAGTTTTAGTAAACAAAGACATTAAAATTTGAAGAATCTAAAGACCTTTAATTGTAGAAAACAACATCCTTAATTCAAGAAACAACGCTTTTTAATCTTCGGGAAACAACAAATCATAAAATCGAGAAAACAAGCAAAGATCTATATTTTAAAACTAGCATCAAAGATCAATTTTAATAAACCCAAAGAGACAAGATCTCCTTTCAGTTGGAGACAAAAACAAACAAATGAAGAAATTTAAAAATAACAAGAATTACACATATAAAACAAGTCATTACCATTCTTTATAAACTATATAACACCCTTTCTTCATAAAAACAACAACATTTTATTTTGCACATTACCAACGCTTCTTTGATAAAAATTTAAAGAAATAACAACTTAATTTTTATTCTCAATGTCACTTTATCACTGCTGTCTTCGATTCTACATCATGATTTTTACTTCCGAACTCATTGCAGATCATTTTAATAACCATCTAAGTGGTAAACGCACAACAACACTTTAACACACAAGGTACCAAAGATCCACATCACAACATTAAATAAAGATCACAACACAAAAACAAATAAAGTACACTTAGATCAAATGGAAGATCAATAACATAAATCGCGCCTATATTAATATCTCAAAAATGACACGCAGCAAAACAAAACCACTCGAAAGCCAAAAATGTTTAAAATTGAGTTCGGCACGCTAACGCAAAAAGATGGCACTGGTGCAAAATATGCCCCGAGCTCTGAGTCTACTACCCACACTTAGAATTGGGCGCCTATACAATCCGTGGGGATGTATAGGATACCGATTTTCAAAACAAAGAATCCATTTTCAAAACGCCTCCACCCCCATTTCTCATCTATACACCCACTAATCTTAAGTAAAATCAATTTCTACATTTTTAGTAACACATCTTCAAGTCTCCAGCAGGCAACACGCGTTAAAAATTCGCAATAATGTATTTGAAATTCCTTGGAAAACATCTCATTTCCCATGCTCGGGTAAAGATCCTTTTTTAAATCATAAATAAAGTGGTAAAACTCTCAACCATTTTATTTTGAGAATAAATACCACCTTTAAAATCGTTTAAGCTACAACTTATATGTAATGTGGGCTACATGTAGATAAATCATTAAAGGCTAACATAAAGAACGCTTTATTTTCAAAGAAGAACAAAGAACACACACAAGTTAAACCCCCACATCCAACACACCCTCAAACTATTGGTCACCACGCCTCTATTACTCAAACATATCAAGCAATATCATCACATATGTCACTTATATCCCAACTAGAATGACACATATTTTTCTCTCACATCTTTGGGCTTTATTCAAAAATGGTTCAACTACATGTTCTCACCCATATATACTAAAATCGACTTTCTACCCTAAGTATAATCACCCAAATCAAATCCAACTCATCATCTCATATGTCAACTAATCACTGTGCAACATCACACTAATTCAACAATACTAAAATACCTGGTGAATCTGCAAAACAACAAATTCACTGTTCACAGTCTTCGGGCTTAAAATCGACGAGAGATACGTAAAACACACTCATGCAACACATTCCATTCATACACGTATACTCAAGAGCAAACACACACATGGGTGAGTACAATAAGACAATAAGCAAATACTACCAAGATAATAATAGCAAACTATACCTACCGCCAATTCAAATGTAATCATCAGAAATAATAAATTATAGTTGTAATCCAGTACCAAGACTCCTGGAGATAGCGCAGACTTACGAGATCGACAATCCTCGCTTTATTGCACTGAATCGCCTGATACTACTATCAGAATAATTTTTCAAATTCTTTTTTATTTTACACGCCATTTATCGTGAGTAATTTTTCTCAAAATATTTATTTTAATCGATAGGAAAAGAAATGCTAAGCAACTTCATTAAAGCAACCTCATCAATTGCACTCTTCAAATTTTGTGCAACAAAACATCCAAGCATGGAAACCAAACCTCATAAGTCACATCACAATGGACAATAAATAACTCACTACCACAACTCTCAAACACGCTTAACGTAGCAATAAAAATCATTATTCATCTAGTTAAACATTTCCACAAATTCACACCCACGCCCCAGTGTTACAAAAGATCGCAGCAGCGTATTAATCACAAACATCCTAAGAGCTGCAGGCAGTAAGCAAGGCGCAGATCCTTCACTCATCGATGGCACTGCAAATACTGCCACAATAGAGCAACATTCCAAGCAGTGGCAGAGAATTTCAATAAAACATAATCAAGTTCATAGTAGAGAAACGCAGAGCAGTAATCGTGACAATATTATCATCATCACTACATCGTGAATCACTTAACACCACTCTCCAATCACAAACAACAACAACAATACATAGTCATGGATTATGTAATGGCATGTAGATGCACCCCACTGTGGCATATGCATGATGGTACCATATCATCGCAAAATGGCCGGTTTCAACATCGCAAAAGTGGCCAAGCTTCAGCATCGCAAAAACATCGCAGAAATGGCCGGGCTTCATCCATCGCAGTGCTGGTCAAGCCTATACATCGCAAAACATCGCAAATGGCCAAGCTCTATCCATCGCAAAAATAATGCATATACTATGAGACTTAAGTGGAACACATACGGTAATCTACCAAAACTTCACCTAGAGCGGTTTCTTCGTCATCAGTAGAGAAACACCTACATGCAGTGTATCCTTCAGAAATCATCACATCATTATACATCATCACTATAATTATACTCATGTGAGTATACATCATCAATCAATCGCTAAATCATAATGCATCATCATCAAGCAACTACTCATGTAGTACACTCCATCGCAAAACATCACTTATTCATAAAGACATCATCATAAACACACATATCCTCATCATCATTCAAGATATGTATATACTTCATTTGTCTTTTAGCTTAGCTGCAGTCATAAAATAGTGCAGACTGGGATTGACTACATGATTACTCCGACTAAAAAGTTATAACTCACCATTGTATTACACTACCAGTAAGAATTTATCTCCCCTAAATTTGGTGGGGTTCTACGCAGCCAAACAGAGCAAATACATCAATGAAAGAATAAATTCACCTTAAGTGTAAACTACGCATACCTAGCCATAGTCAATTAGTGTACTAATAATATAACGTTTTCATAAGAATCTCACTCTATATAAACATAGCATCGCAATTTTCACAAAACAAAGACTCATTTACTTAGTAAATTACAGCAACAATAAACATTTTATTTTGCCTTAAAAATAGAATAATATTCAGTTAGGCCTCTGAATAAGCTTTCTCTAACGTATCTTAGAACACCTCAATCGGGTTCCTTGCCTAAAAGATATTCTGGCCAAAAACAAAGTGGGACAAACAGTTGAAAATGCTGGAGAACAGCCATCACACGCATGGCGCCAAATGAGGCGCCAAAGTGCAGGCGCCATTGACGTAAACACAGCATCGTGGGCATTGCATCGGGCGTGTTAAGCGCCACTTCAATGCAAGTGAGGCGCTAATCACTGTGAATACAGCAGTATTATGCGCACTTTCCTAAATGTGCAAGCTTTTTTCACCCAACTCGATCTTTTCTCATCTCTTTACTCATTTCTTAAAATCTTTTCCTCATTATATCCACATAAAAACACATCTGCTCATCAAACCACTCAACTAAATTCACCAAGAAATCATTGAATTCTACTGGCAATCACCACAAATCATTAACTTACTCCAAACCACATCAAATTCGGGGCAGAATTCCGATTTCCACCAACTCACTTCATGAACTAGGCTTCATTATATTGCAAGCAATTTTAATTTCACCAAAACATACTGCAAAATTTCTCAAGAACATCACTCAAAATTTCACCAAGAACATCATCAAGATTTCATCAAGAACACCATCAAAATTTCATCAACAGTCCCAAATTCATCAATAACATCAAATCTATCACTATCAACGAAAATTCATCAACCACATCGATCTATCAATAATAAATAATTCATCAATGACAATAAAATTCATCAATATCATTAAATTTATCAACAACATAAAACCCCCAAAACCCCACTACATACCCAATCATGTTAAACCGAAACGCTCAACCCTTACCTCTTAAACGTAGAAGTCTGTGAGAAGATGAATGAGGGTACTAATGAACGAAACTACGAAGAACAATCATCGCGATCTACACTCTCTTCCCTTCTCAATGATCACGTAGCGCTCCTCTCTCTTAGATTGTAGGAGATCAGCTTTCGTTCTCACCACTTCTGGATTCAATCCTGAATTGCTTCCCATTGAAGCCCTCTGCGATACGCAGTAAAGAACTTAAACAAACGCTGGCCACAATTCGGAGCTCCAGAGACAAAGATATGATAAAAGAGTGAAAACTATGAAGAAATGCCCTACTGGCGCAGTAAACGCGCCATTTATGCGCGTGGAAATCACGCGACGGAAGCGCGAAAGCCAATGCGACTTTAGGCGTGAGTCGCCGCAAACACCTTACACCTGCTTCTGGCTTAATTCAATTCAAAATAGCAAATCCGCACCTCTGATTTTGAATAAATGACTACCGCTGGAAAGCTCTTCAGCGAAGTGTAGTTTCGGCCCATGATTTTTAATTCCTAAAATAAGTAACTAATTCATCTAAAAATAAATTTAAATAAAATCATTGGGGCGCAATCCTCCCCACTTAAAGAATATTTTCTGGCCTCCTAAAAATTTACTCCAACTCGCCCTAAAACAAGACTCAATCTCTTCATCACCCATACACGTGACTTCAGCACTCTTATGGTTCAACCACCCTAGCTTCTACATGCCATCTACACTTCAAGCTTTCGCTCACTACACTTCAACAACTACTCCTTAGAAGCACCTCCACTCGCGCATCGCACACTTCACCTCACACTAAGTACAATATGTAACTTCGACGCACACATTGATATCTCAACGCATACATTCCTTCGACTCTCACTCGCTACTCCGACACCCACATACTCGACATAACTTTGGTAACACTCAGACATCTCACGTCACACTTTATACGCGACTCTCCATATATTTTGTCCCGCTTTATAAAGTCAGTAACTACACTTCTAGCCTCCTACGCTACCTTAATACACATCTAACCTTCACTTCTCCTCGCTTTCTTGGTTCTCACGCTATGATCGAACTTAGCTAACGCATTATAACACCAACAACACATCAGGTAACTCTACCAAAGTTGAAGCACACACTACATCAATCACATAAGTAGTAACACAACAACCTAAAAAATAAATAGGCATTAAGCCAAAACTCCAAAAGTAACAAAGAATAGCATTTTAAAGAAAAATAGGAAAAATGGGGCCCCTCTTAAATTTTCAAATCTGTGACTGCAAGAGTTCATAAATCAAGACTCTATAAAACTTAAGGAAACAAATATCCTCTTATTCAGAAAAATAACAACAACAAGAATAAAGATGCAAAATAACAACTTTTTATTTATAAAATCTTAAGAAAGTAATCCACATAAAACAAAGAAATTTCTGCAAAACAGTAAAACATCACCCTTAAACATGGGGGAGGCAAGACTTTAAATTTTAAAACAAAGACAATTAAAATTGAAGAAAATATCACCTTACTTTTTAATCAACAAATACATTTTGAATTTGAGATGATAGCAGACTTTACTTCCTGGAAATAAAGTAGCTTTGCAGATTTACAAAAATAGCACTTCAAGTTTTAGTAAATGCTAGCATTAAAAATTTGAAGAATTCAAAGACCTTTTAATTGTAGAAAAACAACATCCTTAATTCAAGAAACAACGCTTTTAATCTTGGGAAATAACAACATAAAATTCAGAAAATAAAGCAAAGATCTATTTTTAAAACTACATAGAATAAAGATCACTCTTAATAAAACAAAGCAGACAAAAGAGTCTCCCTTCCTAAAGGAGACAAAACAAAGAAATGTGCCAGAAATAAAAACACTAAAACAATTACACATAAAAATGTCAAAGGCTTCATTCTTTATAAAATCCAAGTAACACTCCTTTTCTTCATAAAACAATAACATTTTATTTTGCACATTAGCAACGCTCTTCTTGATAAATGTGCTAGAAACAACAACTTAATTTTTATTCTCACAAGTCACTAACACCGTTTCTCGACATTTCCATCATGATTTTTTACTCGAACTCATCAGAGATCATTTTAATAACCATCTAAGTGGTACTTCGCGACAACAACACTGCAATACACATGGTGTACCAAAGACTAACATCACAACATTAAACAAAGATCACAACACAAAAACAAATAGCACACCCGTGATCAAACAAGATCACAACATAAATCGGCGCCTATACACATCTCAAAATGACACGCAGTAAAGCAACATGTACCACTGAACGAAGCATAAAATGTTTAAAATTGAGCTTTGCACGCTGAACGCAAAAAGATGGGCAGTAACAGAAAATATGCCCCTTCGAGCCTGCTTTACCCACACTTAGAATTCGCGCCTATACACCCGCGGATGTATGGATACCGCATTTTCAAAACAATCCATTTTCAAAACGCTCAATTCTCATTTCATCTATACACCCACAATCTTAAGTAAAATCACTCCCTACATTTTAGTAACACATCTTCAAAGTTCCAAGAGGGTAACACGCTAAAAATTCGTAATAATGTATTTGAAATCTTGGAAAAACATCTCATTTCCATGCTTAGTAGCATCCCTTTTAAATCATAAACAAGTAAAACCTCAACCATTTTATTTATAAAACAAACAATTTTAAAAATCGTTTACAAAGAACTTATAAAAGTGGCTAATAAAGATATCATTAAAGCAACAAAGAACGCTTTATTTTCAAAGAAGAACAAGAACACACACAAGTTAAACCCCATCAGCGCCTGATATTATCGATCCGTCTATTACCCCGAACATATCGTTAGTCATCACATATGTCCACGATCCTAACTAGAATGACACATATTTTTTCCTCACATCTTTGGTTAAGTTCAAATGTTTAATCGTAATTTCTCACCATATATACTAAGAATGGAAACTTCTACCCTACATAATCACCCAAATCAATCCAACTCATCATCTCATATATACCAAATCCCAAGTTAACGTCATTAATTCATCAACAATACAGCAATACGTAACTAAGAAACAACAAACCACTCACAAAGTCTTCACAAAAATCGATTTAGACACGTAAAACACAATTGGCAACACATTCCATTCATACACGAAGTACTGTAGGCAAACACACACACATGTGAGTACAAGACAATGTTAAACACCAAGATAATAATAGCCGCCATACCGCCTCGCCTGCACCAAATCAATCATCGCAGAACACAAATGAGAAGAACTGAAACAAGATTTCGGAGATAAATGCAGACTCGATAATCGACAACTCGCTTCCTGATGCATCGAATCCGCTCATAATTAATTATTGTAACACCCTTTTCTAATTCTTTATTTTACACGCCATTTATCGTGAGTAATTCTTTCTCAAAATATTTATTTTAATCGATGGTAGTAAGAAATGCTACAACTTCATTAAAGCAAACTCATCAATCGTGACTCTTCAAAATTTAGCAACAAACATCCAAGGCGGAAATCAAACCTCTATGGGGTCACATCACAATGACAAATAACACCTCACTAATAACTCTCAAACACGTCGCAATGTAGCAATAAAATCATTATTCATCTAGTTAAACATTTTATCAAACTACACCCACGCCCCTGTGTTACAAAGACGTAGGAAATGTATTAATTTCCACAAACATCCTGGAAAGGTGAAGGAAGGCAGCAGATCCTTCATCACACTGCAGTCATAAGCCACAATGTAGCAACATTCCAAGCGTATGGTGAGAATTTCAATAAAACATAATCAATCTATGTAGAAACGCAGAGCGGTGCAATCGCACAATATTACATCATCACTACATCGAATCACGCAACACCAACAATCACAAACAAATAACAATACATAGTCATGGATTATGCATGAAGATGCAACCCCACTGCATACGACGATGGTACCATCATCGCAAAATGGCCGCTTTCCAAACATCGCGTGCCGGCCGGGTTTACATCGCAGAACATCGCAAAAATGGCCAAGCCTATCCATCGCAAAAAGCGGCCAAGCCCATACATCGCAAAACATCGCAAAATGGCCAAGCCTATCCATCGCGAAAATAATGCACATGCCATGAGACTCTATGAAACACATGCAATTCACCAAAACTCACTCTGTAAGGCTCTTCATCGTTATAAAAAACACTCAGAGCTGTATCCTTCGCAAATCATCACATCATTATACATCATCACTATAATTATACTCATAGAGTATACACATCATCAATCATCACAAATCATAATGCATCATCATCAAGCAATTACTCATGCATACACTAACTAAAACATCGCTATTCATAAGATATCATCATAAACACACATATCCTCACTATCATTCAAGATATGTATATACTTCATTTGTCTTTAGCTTAGTGTGTCATAAACAGTAGACTGATTGACTATGTGGATTACTTCCGACTGTGTTATAACTCACCATTGCACTGCCACCTGCATAAGAATTTATCTCTCCGAAATTTAGCGGGTCTACGTGGTAGCCAAACAGAGCAAATACATCAAAGAAATTGACCTGGGGTGGTAAAACCGCGCCCAGCTTACAGCCACCTCAGTACTAACAATATAACGCTTCATAAGAACTCACTTATATAAATACAGATCGCAATTTTCATAAAACAAACACCATTTACTTAGTAAATACAGCAACAATAAAGTTATTTTATTTCACCTTAAAAATAGAATATCTAGTTAGGCCTCTGAATAAGCTTCAACGATCTTAGAACACCTTCAATCGTTCCCGCTCAAAAGATATTCGCCAAAAATAAAGGACAAACAGTTGAAAAATGAGAAATAAATACCGGCGCATTTGTTGCAGCCAAAGCCAATGAGGCGCCATTGGACAAAACACGGTATCGTGGGCATTGCAATCAAGTGCAGAAGCGCCACTGGGCCAAGTGAGGCGCTCAACTACTGTGAATACAGATATGCAGTAATTTTTCCTAAAATGTGCAAGCCACCCAACCCGATCTTTCTCATCTCTTACTCATTCCTAAAAATCTTTTTCCTCATTACATCCACATAAAAACACATTTGTTCATCAAATCCACTCAACTAAATTCACCAAGAAATCATTGAATTCATCAAGTACCACCACAAATCATTAACTTACCAAACCACATCACCCAAGAGAATTCCGATTTCACCAACTCAATACATGAACTATAACATTATACTGCCAATTTTAATTTCACCTAAAACATCATCAAAATTTCAAGAACATCAATAAAATTTCACTAAGAACATCATCAAGATTTCACGGGGTTAACACCATCAAAATTTCATCAACAACCTCAAATTCATCAATAACATCAAATTCATCACTATCAACTAAAATTCATCAACCACATCGACCATCAATAACAACAATTCATCAATGACACAAAAATTCATCAGCATTGGCTAAATTTATCAACAACATAAACCCCAAAACTCCTACCATATACCCAATCATGTTAAACCGAACGCCACCCTCTACTCTCTCTTAAACGTAAGTCTGCGAGAAGATGAATGAGGGTACGAATTCTAAAACCACAAAGAATAATCATCGCGATTCACACTTTTTCCTTCCTTCACGCATCGCAGCGCTCTTCTCTCTTAGATTGTAGGGAGATCAGTTTTCGTTCTCACCACTTCTGATTCTTAACTCGAATTGCTCTCCATCGGGCCCTCGATACGGTAGTTAACGCAACAAACGGGCGCTACAATCGTAGCCCAGAGACAAAGATATGATAAAAAGAGGAAACGGCAAGAATGTTCCCCACCAGAACGCACTTATATCGTGAATCACAAGACGGGTTACGAAAGCCGCGCGATTTAGGCGGTGAGTCAGTTAAACACTACACCCGCTTCGCGAATTAATTAAAATAGCAAACGACGCCATTTTAACAAATGACCACCTGGAAAAGCTCACAGTTAGTAGTTTCTATCTATGATTTTAATTCCCAAAATAAGTAACCAATTCATCTAAAAACAAATTTAAATAAAATCAATGCCATAAACTCTCCCCACTTAAAGAATATTTCGCCCTCTAAAAATTTACTCCAACTCACTTCTAAACAAGACTCAATCTTCTTGTCACCCATACAATGACTTAGGCACCTACGGTTCAACCACCCCAATTTCTTACACACATCTACACTTAAGCTTTCGCTTCACCACACTTCAACAACTACTCCCAGCGCACTCACCGCGCACTACTCACCCTCGACACCAAGTACAAATATGTAACTTCGACGCATACATTCCTTCCCTCGACAAAGACACATTCCTTCGACTACACTTCCGACACCTACATACTTCGATAATCTTTGCAACATCAAGACTTCTGGTCACACTTATACGCGATTTCCATATATTTTGTCCCGCTTATAGTCAGAATTACACCCTCGGCCCACACTACACACCTAACCTTCACTTCTCCTGCTTCTTTGGCTCACGCGCCATGATCGAACTTAGCTGGGCGATTATAACACCAACAATACATCATAATTTCACCAAAGTTGAAGCGCCACACCACATCAATCACACAAAGAAGCAACACAACAACTCAAAATAACAGTATTAAGCCAAAACTCCAAAGCACAAGAATAAGATTAAAGAAAATAGGAAAAATAAATCTCTTAAATTTTCGAACTGCACTGAGCTCATAAATCAAGACTCTATAAACTTAAGGAAACAAACATCCTTTATTCGCAAAAAATAAATAACAAGAACAAAAGATGCAAAACAACAACTCTTATTTTATAAAAACTGCAATGTTAACCACATAAAACAAGAAATTTTGCAAAATAAAAACATCACCCTTAAACATGGGGAGGCAGACTTTAAATTCTTAAAACAAAGATAAATTAAATTGGAAGAAAAACATCACTCTTACTTTAATCAACAAATACTCTTGAATTTCAGATGATAAGACTCTTATTTCTGGGAAAATGCTAGCTTTTAAGATTTACAAAATAGCACTTCAAGTTTTAGTAAATGAAGACATTAAAATTTGAAGAATTCAAAGACCTTTAATTTGTAGAAAACAACATCCTCTTAATTCAAGAAACAACGCTTTTTAATCTTGGAACAACAACATAAAATCGAAAAATAAAGAAGATCTATTTTTAAAACTAAGAATAAGATCACTCTTAATAAAACACATAAGAGTCTCTTCTAAAGGAGACAAAACAAGAAATGTCTAGTCAAAAATAAACAAGAATTACACATAAAAATGGGGCTTCATTCTTTATAAAAACTAAATAATCTCTTTCTTCATAAAACAACAACATTTTATTTTGCATATTGTGTAACGCCTTTCTGATAAACAAAGAAACAACAACTTAATTTTTATTTCAATGTCACTATCACTGCTCGATTTCATCATGATTTTTACTCAACTCATCAGATCATTTTAATAACCATCTGGCGGTAACAAGACAACAACACTAATACACAAGGTGTACTTTCCAAAGCATCAACATCACAAATATTTAAACAAAGATCACAACACAAACAAATAGGCACACGTGATCAAACAAGATCACAACATAAATCAAGGCTTCTATACACATCTCAAAAATGACACGTAAAACAAACCACTGAGCCAAAAATGTTTAAAATTGAGGCTCAGCACGCGAATTCAAAGATGGCACAGAAAATATGCCCCGAGCTCCAAGCTTTACTCCACACTTAGAATCTGCACTTATACACTGGGGATGTATGTGGATACCGATTTTCAAAACAAAGAATCCATTTTCAAAACGTCTCCAATTTCTCATTTCATCTATACACAGCAATACGTAACTGAACGAAGTAAC